>JACEFZ010015633.1:17500-345000 GCA_014155875.1 Cepaea nemoralis | reverse complement strand
AACTAAACTGCAATACGTCAACATACTGACGAATATATCAGCAGTCATTCTTCTTACGGTAAAACTGAGCTGTATTAACTAAACTGCAATACGTCAACATACTGACGAATATATCAGCAGTCATTCTTCTTACGGTAAAACTGAGCTGTATTAACTAAACTGCAATACGTCAACATACTGACGAATATATCAGCAGTCATTCTTCTTACGGTAAAACTGAGCTGTATTAACTAAACTGCAATACGTCAACATACTGACGAATATATCAGCAGTCATTCTTCTTACGGTAAAACTGAGCTGTATTAACTAAACTGCAATACGTCAACATACTGACGAATATATCAGCAGTCATTCTTCTTACGGTAAAACTGAGCTGTATTAACTAAACTGCAATACGTCAACATACTGACGAATATATCAGCAGTCATTCTTCTTACGGTAAAACTGAGCTGTATTAACTAAACTGCAATACGTCAACATACTGACGAATATATCAGCAGTCATTCTTCTTACGGTAAAACTGAGCTGTATTAACTAAACTGCAATACGTCAACATACTGACGAATATATCAGCAGTAATTCTTCTTAAGATAAAACCTAGTTGCATTAACTAAACAGTAATACGTCAACATACAGAAGAATGTATCAAGAATGTATCGGTCATTTTTCTGAACAATCAGTGAGACCATATGATATTAGCTTCCTAGCTTTTCGCCAGCCACGCACCACCCCCCCCCCCCCCTTCCTCCTCCTCTAACCGTAATCCCCATTGAGTATCGGAAAGAACAGTCAATACATTTCGTAATACCCAACGAGGCAGAGAGAAATCGACTCCAGGTGCCTTCCACCTACTTCGCCAGTTTAGCGCGAGATAAGCGGGCATAATTAACTGCTGGGTTCTGTGTGGGTGCCTACCAGTGGTTTTAAATGCCACGCATTAAACTGTAGCCAAAGTGGCGCAGCCGTGAGTATACTAGTCTCCCTCTTGAATGATCTGAGTTGGATCCCCAGCAGAACGCCCGTGGCCTACGTCTCCAATGTAGCGAGACTAACAAACAGCGTGTTTCCACACAGGTGCCTACATATATATATATATATATATATATATATATATATATATATATATATATATATATATATATATATATATATATCTTCCTAATCCTTCCTTGCCGGTCTCCCTGGTCGATTTAGCAGCTTTCTCCGTAACCCCGAATACTCTCATGGTTGACGTGAGCAAACGAGAATTGGAAGCGGTTCGAGTCGCGCCAGTGACTTATGAGAGTATGGAGCCGGTCGTTCAGAAAGCAATGGCAAACTATTGAGCGTAATCTTGCAAAGAAATCAACAATCAGCTGAAAGATGCTGATGTTGACAGCGATGTCCTGTAACAGGATATGCAAAAAACATTAATCCCTCCTTAAAGATATGTCGAGAACAGAGGACTTTGACGCCAGTGAATCCACATCGCTGTCCAGGATTAAAGACTTGGGAGTAAGAATTAGCACGGCCAGACGCGAGGGGTACATCGGGAAAACAAGATGCCTCATCAACCAACACAGAACTGGCACTAATAGCCACCGGACGCTGATGCATGTGCTGGGGGGGGGGGGGGGGGGGGATCTGAGCACCTATGGACCTGTCCGGAGTGCAATGAAGATACCCCAACTGATAACAGATATCTTCCTAATGCATATTTTCACTCGTTATGTCGCAGCTAGATAATACTTTAACGCTTTCTAGCCCAAGACGTTGGTACTTATGTGGCACACGTGTGTGTCTACAGGGGTTTAAATATATTACAACAGAACAGTGCGCTCATGTCTTACCAGGGCCAAAATAGGAAGCAAAGAACAGCAACACATCATCATAATTAAGTGAGTTGCGTTACACTGAATCAGCGAAAGTCGAAGGAGGAGTAGTCAGAAAAGAAGAAGAAAGATCAAAAGAAGATGGGTACAGAAGAGGAGGAGGGGTGAAGAAGGAGGAGGTGGAGGACGACGACGACGATGGAGGAGGCTGAGACGACGACGACGAGGAGGAGGAAGAAGAAGAAGAAGAAGAAGAAGAAGAAGAAGAAGAAGAAGAAGAAGAAGAAGAAGAAGAAGAAGAAGAAGAAGAAGAAGAAGAAGAAGAAGAAGAAGAAAGCAATGCGACATTATGTAACAAATGAAAGAAAACGAAGTTGTTCGGGAAAGTATATGATGTATGAAGCATGATAAGCTGTTTGGACTGCGAATGAATTCAACTCCCCACTAATAGTCTGATGGTTCTGAATACAGTATCAGCCAACAGTTCTCCTTTCAGTACAGCATCAGCACTGGTAGCTCAATCGTCCTCCTCTCTATGCAGCATCAACTGCAGTTGCCTCCATGTCATCTCCATACCATTCACCACACTGTGTAGTCAGGCCAACTACTCAAGACCGCAAGCTAAAGGTTTCTCTACCTCCTGCGTCGGCTGGGAACATGGCAGACATTCAGGCCAACTACTCAAGACCGCAAGCTAGAGATTTCTCTACCTCCAGCGTCGGCTGGGAACATGGCAGACATTTAGGCCAACTACTCAAGACCGCAAGCTAGAGATTTCTCTACCTCCTGCGTCGGCTGGGAACATGGCAGACATTCAGATGCCAAATGGGAAATACGAAGAAAGAAAAGAGAGAAATAAGAAAAGAAAGGAAGCTTTTGTCTCTCGGCAGCAAGTACGAGGGGCGTTCAGAAAGTAATGCACCACATCTTTTTTTTTCCAGCAGCTGTTTATTCAAAACGCATGAAATGTATAGATAACATGCATGGGTATGTCGTGTAAACATGGGTATTATTCAACATAATCTCATCAACTTGCACGGCTGTCTGCCAGCGCGTGGTCCTTGCCCGTACCACATCTTGACTTTATCACGTAGCCATTTCTTCGCTGCACGAATCACTCCTTCATCATCTTCAAACCTTGTCACACGGAAAAGCTCTTTAAGTGGACCAAACAGATGAAATACAAAGGGGGTCACGGCGTAGTAGAGCCCAACCCAAATTGGTGTTTGCTTCCCGTGTCGCCAGACACGTACATGTGTGTGTGTGTGTGTGTGTATATATATATATATATATATATATATATATATATATATATATATATATATATATATATATATATATATATGTATGTGTGTGTGGGGGGGGAAGGGGGGGGGGGGGTGCACTGTTGTGAAGGAGAAGCAGATCTGTTGGATTCTTGTGCAGCCTAACTCAGCGAAAACGAAGATTGGGTTCTTTTCAATGTTAGTTAGTCGCGGTTCCAACTTCACGGCATCGGGTCGTCCCCATTATGCTCCGTTCCTGTGCCAGTGAATATCACACAAAATGCTCCTCACTGCCCCATGTAAAAAGTGGAAAAGATAGGAGTCTCGGCAATCCAACAGCCCACACAAGTACAGTGTGCATAATGCCGCTGACAGAATGCCAACACACACGTCCTCCGAGAAAAATACACTTCGACGTCGATGGAATCAGCAGTCACTAGAAAGACTTCATTGACCCGGGATTTATCCCATATGGCTAGGTCACTTTCCACAGGGCGACCGTCCGAAAGCACAACACAAAGCACGAACTCCGTAGCTCCAGCGACGACTCCCAGGAGTCTCCTGGAAAATGCACTCATGAACCGAAAAGGCAAACCAGTCAATTCAGCAACAGCCGGCCGCCTCGTTCCTAACATGTAGTTCACGCTACAAACAACCGCGGACATATGTAAAAGCATTCCACACACAAAAAATGAACTGTGAATTTCGTGTGGAATGCTTTTACATATGTCCGCGGTTGTTTGTAGTGTGAACTGCGTGAGTCAATTCAGCAACAGACGGCCGCCGCCGGTTATTTTCAATTCCTCACTGTAACCTTGCGAATATATTGTTCTCTCTTTAGCATAATATCCACAAGAATCACACCTTCAATGTCCCCAAAAAAGTTATCTTGAATTACTTTCTTCGTTGAGATTGCAGATGACGCCACTCCATTGACTGCCTTTTTGTTTCAGGTTCAAAATCATGTGCATATGTTTCGCCATCTATAACGATCTTAGCCAAAAAGTTCTCTCTATCAGCATTTAATTTAATAAGCAATTCAGACGAAATTGCTTTCATTTGCAATCGGTGGTCATTTGTGATACTTCGAGGAATCCATCTTGCGCAAACCTTAGAATAGAAAATGCGAGAGTTTGTGTAAATGCATTTGCACTACCACTGCCGACTGACAACTGTAAGGTCAATTGCTGAGTAGTGTTTCGCCTATCAGAAATAATGGCTCCGGTGCATTTCATTATTTCTGCGTTGGTGGCTGTGGCAGGACGTCCACAGCGCGGTCAATCAAGTAGCTTCGTATCTCCACTTCCTGACTCTTTGATTCACTGAACCCAGCGACTGACTGTACTTATGTCTGTCGAATGCAGAACTTCCATAAACGTTACATAAACGTTTGTGAATGAATGTTCACAAAAATTCCTTTCTCTGCAGCGAGAAATTCAATCACAATTCGCTGCTTATAATGCAAGTTGCTAACACGCTCCATTTCAACGGTTTATGGCAACCATATTATTTGGCCAGTTGGGTTGCAATTTGGTACATATAATAACCACATGCCATATATGAAGTCTGCAAAATTGCATGCTTCTATCTTAATCATTAGCTGAGAAAAACGATGTGATGCATTACTTTCTGAACGACCCTCATAACTTACAAACCTACCTCCAACTGGGTTAGATGCTAAAGCACACAGTCAGACAGAAGGAAGGAAGGAAGGAAAGAAAGAAAGAAAGAAAGAAAGAATAAAAGAAAGAAAGAAAGAAAGAAAGAAAAAGCTTTTCCCCTTGGACAGTAAGCAGCCCCTTACAGACGCTGAGTGTGACTGAGTTCAAGCGTCACACGGAGACAGAAATCAATGTTTGCCCGCTCTGGTAACGCTGGGAATTGACAATACCAACCATTTAATCACCTGTGACAAGATTCTCGGTCTGACTGACTTAACGGCAGGTCAACAAACTCTGTGACCAACTGGAAGCGTACAGAAGGTAATCTCTGGGACTGGAGTGAAATGACACGCCTTCACGCATACTCGGTCACGGAGCTATGAGCATGAGTTGCCAACTATTTTTCCTCGACTCACAAATCTACAACCGTTGGATATTGTAGTGACAGAGAGTGCAAAAACACAACCTTCCTTGAATATCCAGAAACCAGAGAGAATTATTTTTCTTCTGATAGTCCATACCGTGTGGCTTTGATGGTCATGTCTGTCCATAGCCTTATATTTCGTGTACAGCCAATCATTTTTTTTATACTGAGAAGGAATGAATTGAAGAACTTGGTGCCAACTGATAAGATCGAAGAAGACCAAGGGGAAGACCGAGAGGCAAATACCTGGATGGCTTGGCCACGTGGCATGGTCGAGACAGGAACACGGAGCTGATCCACGACTCTGGTGATTGAGTGAGATGGCAAAACATGACAGCCCACGCTTACCGGTATGGCACATGATGGATGGTTCCCCCACGATATGATGTCAAACCGTCTATCTAGCACCTTCTATTGTCTGCCTCTACTCCTCTCCAACTTGCCCGTTGTGACAATACACGCCTGGTTTCTCCTCATGATAAGCCCAACTATTGTGGATTGTTCTCTTCTGATGCACATAACCAGTTCTCTTTGTGAGTTAACTTCTCCCAGGTTATCTTCCTTCCCCTGTCTATCCGATCACTGTGTTCTCATCATTCTTTTATAAAAACCACATCTTCGTAACTTTCACGAAACTCTCTAGTAGAGCCAAATATAAAAGACCGTTGGTTTTTGGTGTTTTTTTTTTTTTTTTACGTCTAGCGTAGACGAAGAAATGGGAAAGAATAACTAATGTTTATATCAAAGAAAAAGATAACACCAAAATGTGATGCAACAACAGAAGGGAAAAACATTAACCAAGTTTTTTTTTGCATATCCTATTTACAGGATATCGCTGTCAACACCAGCATTGTTGTAGAAGTCTTAGCAAGTTTTAAGCCTTCTCCGTGGCTAAAGGCTTGCGAACGCGGTTCGTGAGCCGGGTACCAGGCGTTCGAAGCTCAGCTGCGACCGATTTGTGCAGCAGACCGTGTCACGTTGTGTTATAACGTGTTGGTATGGGAGCCGGTCGTCAGAAATCAATGGCAAACTACTGAACGTAAGACTTGCCTAGTGAAAAATGCTGGTGTTGACTGCAACGTCCCGTAAGGGATACGCAACAAAATTATTTATAGTTTGCCATTGCTTTCTGAACGACCGGCTCCCATATCAACACGTTTAAACCTCTGCGCGACACGGTCTGCTGCCAAACAGGTCGCCGCCGCGCTTCGAACGCGTGGTCAGCGGCTCACGAATCGCGTTCGCAAGCCTTTAGGCCACGGAGCGGGCTTAACCAAGTTAATAAATAAAAATACTTTGGGGAAATTTAATATCAGATGGAAGGTGCGTGACGGAAATTACAAGCAGAACGGGCCTAGAAAAGGCTGCATTTCAGACAATGACAAGTGTTTTAGGCAATAAATCGTTTATCTGAACTTGAGTGAGTTGTCCAATCATAATGTGCAGGCGATGTGCACCGGTGGGTCCTCCTTGGCTTACCCTGTTTACCTCCGTTAGCCTTTGTCTACAGAGATGAGAGCAAGGCGGCAGGGGCAAGAGGTTATATGTTACGGCGAATGTGTCCTGCCGTTGGCCTTTGTCAGAGTTTTGAGGTCTTTTATGGAGATACCTGCCCCGCCAACTAACTCACCTCCTCTCAACAACCAACGCGGTCATCAAGCAGACGCATGATGAAGTAGGACGGTGTCCTACCCTAAGTTACCCATCACGGCTTCTCAGAGACATACTTTCCGCACCTTGGGGAAGCGTGGGGGAGGGGGGAGAGGAGAAGAAAGGACACTTGTCTCTAGAGCAGTGGTTCTCAACTGGTGGGGAATTCCCCCCTAGGGTTTCCATGAGAGGAAGGGGGGGGGGGGGGGGGGGGGGGTGGGGGGGGGGGAGAGAGAATTAAGATTACTTCAAGATCGCGTTAATACAAGAACCGACAACCTGATATTGTTTTTCCCTGCATATTTTACGGTTCTGTACTTCTCGCCATTCTGAAATTAGTTTTATAACGCAAGTAGACCCGCAAATCCCGTTTTATGAATACGTCTAGACTTGTTCTAGTATGTGTTACTAAATTAAGCTTATATTTTTACGCATACTGTGTAGGGGCGGTTGTGGCGAATTTATAGGGAGGAAATACGAAAAGGGGGAATGCCATTTTAAACATATGGTGAAGGAGTGCATAGGCCCCCCCCCCCCCCCCAAAAAAAAAAGGCTGAGAACCACTGCTCTAGAGGTTCCAAAACATGACCGAGCCCATCTGCAACTCTGGCGTCTATGTATGAATGTCTCTCTGGAAGTGGCTGTAGTTCAGCCAGGGGCTAGCACGCATGTCCTGCCGGCCCGGCGGTGATGTGTTCGTCTACTCTACCCAGCCTGGCGTAATTATCTGGACAATCTTCTGGGAGGTAAAGGAGGTCGGCGTGGTAGTGACTACATCGACACCGAGTGCTGGCTGGTCTAAACAAATATAGGACTAGCACCATATACCCACATGGACACGGCTCCCTTCCCGTTGTTGCTGACCTCAAATATTCAGTCCAGTAACTGGCCAATCCTTCAACAAACAATCCGACCCTCTCTCACATGTATCAATCCTACAAGCTCCCTATATCTATCCCATCAGAGAGGGCCTACTGGATCATGCTGGATCCGCGGGCTAGATGGAGATGGATTGCGCAAGACCTGCTGCAGCTATTGTTGGCTGCAATCATGCGTAGGCGACAATCAATCAGCGCTGTGCAATGCTGAACTCAAAGTGTAGAATACCGGAGAACTCTGCTGTCTACTCCTTACACAGCAACAGGAAGGAAGGAAGGCGAGAGATAGAGAGAGAGAGAGAGAGAGAGAGAGAGAGAGAGAGAGAGAGAGAGAGAGAGAGAGAGAGAGAGAGAGAGAGAGAGAGAGAGAGAGAGAGAGAGAGAGTTTCTTTTCTTGGTCATTATGAATATAATCCAGTCTGACTTATAGCCGTCTAAACTGTTTGAGGTTATTATGGGTACAATGTAAGTTTATTCTCACCGACAGATGGGCATCTCATGCCCGCCGCAGTGGTTAGGGCATCTGCGTACCAAACCAGTAGTGTGAGTTCCATCCCCAGCAGTGAAGGTCATCCCATCGCAGATACTACCGCTGGTTGCGAAGTGCCAGGCGTTCACATATGCTAGGCCACGACACATGAGGTGAGGGTGAAGTGCCTGGCCTTCCCGCTATGCTAGGCCACGACACATGAGGTGAGGGTGAAGTGCTAGGCCTTCCCATATGCTAGGCTACGACACATGAGGTGAGGGTGAAGTACAAGACCTTGGCATATGCTAGGCCACGACACATGAGGTGAGGGTGAAGTGCCAAGCCTTCCAGCTATGCTAGGCCACGACACATGAGGTGAGGGTGAAGTGCTAGGCCTTCCCATATGCTACGCCACGACACATGAGGTGAGGGTGAAGTGCTAGGCCTTCCCATATGCTAGGCTACGACACATGAGGTGAGGGTGAAGTACAAGGCCTTGGCATATGCTAGGCCACGACACATGAGGTGAGGGTGGTCGGCTCACCTTCCGTCTAGCCTTTACTTTCCAGACTCCTGAGAATTGCCTGGTACCCATTTTCACGAGAGACTGGATCGACCCCCACAGCCGTACTGATCGGGGAAAACATAATCCTAAAACCGATGAGTTTTGACCCCGGGCCACTGTCTTGACAGGCTAGCCACAGTATGCCACCGTAGCCAATGTACAGTTATGTGGTCATATCCCCATGACATGTGCACCTGATAGTTGTCTTGAATTTAAAGACAGAAGTCACAAATAATATGTTACACGATTTATTGCCTGGCATATTGTGCTGGATCTCGTCAGGTACAAACTGCAGAGTTATATATTATGTGAGTTGAATCAATTAATAACACTTTAGCTCAGTGGTTCTCAACCGGTGGGGAATTCCCCCCCCCCCCCCAGGGGGGAATTTTAGGGTTTCCAGGGGGGGGGGGGGAATTAAGATTATTTCTAGATTGCCTTTATACAAGAACCGATTACTTGATATTGTTTTTCCCTTCTTACTTTACGTTTCTGTACGTATCACCCTTCTGAAATTCATTTTATCACGTAAGTAGTTCCGCAAATCACGTTTTATGTAGATGTCTAGACTTATTTTAGTATTTGCTATTAAATTTAGCTTCAATTATTACATATACTGTGTAGGCGCAGGGGGGAATTTTTAGGGAGGAAATACGAAAGGGGGGGGGGGGGGAATGACGTTCTAAAAATATGGTGAGGGGGGGGGGGGGAATGACGTCCTAAATATATGGTGAAGGGGGAAATGGGCCAAAAAAGTTTGAGAACCACTGCTTTAGCTGAAACAATTGAATGCACTCAGGGAAAACACTGTTTTGAGTGGCCGGAGTGAAATGAATCACGTGATCCATCTACAACCGTGATCAAGAAAATGTGAATGTAGAACTATATTCCGGACACACCGTGATGGCATGGAGCGGAGCCACACACTTGTGCCTTACACTATACATAAACATCGTCATCGGCTGACATGCTATACGTGTAGTTGCCAAGAAGCTGCCCATGTCGTCCTATAGCACACATAAGACAGGTTCCTATAATATGGCTCCGTAAGGTCAGTTTGAAAACACAATGTAGCGAAAAACCCAAGTAGCTCTCAACTGTAACACAAACAAAGAGTTCCACCTCAGGAACCTGTTGTGAGTGTGTGAAGTGTTAGCTCCCTCACGTTTTATAGGCCTACATTCACGGAGGAATGCGTGGTCAGTCCTTCCCTCCCGTAGCCAACGTCGAGAGCCGGCATCGAACCTACGCTTATGGCACTCTCAGCGCAACGTCCAAATATTACACCAAGCGCCCGAAAGCGATCAACACAACGGATTCAATTTAGTTTAGTTTAGTCGACGGATCAACATTACACACGGGTATAACCCATAAGTGTTCCGTTCTACTCCTAACTCAAGCCTGAGACAGGAGAAACTCAGCTCAGTGCACGAACTCCGTAGCACCGGCGAGGATCCTGAAATACTTTGGTTCAATTTTTAACTCGAAATTTTGCCCGGGCAGCGCCGTTAGACTACTCTTTAACCATTTCCAACTGCTAAGGGATTTTTTTCATGCGCAACAATACACACAGGCGTCCGATCTCACTACCCAGAGACCAGGGGACATTTTGTTACTAGAAGTCCACGTGAAAAAATACCGGTCCTCACCGGGGCTTAAACCCGGGACCTCCAGCACTCGAGGACACCATACCTCGAGACCACTACGCCCCCCCCCCCTCCCCCGACACAAAAATGTTTTTGCATATCCTTTACAGGACATCGCTGTCAACATCAGCATCTTTCAGCTGTATGTTGATTTCTTGGCAAGATTACGCTCAGTAGTTTGCCATTGCTTTCTGAGCGGCCGGCTGTTATCCCGCAAGTCACCAGCGGGGATCGAACCGCTCCCAGCTCTCGCCCCGCTACGAGACTCTGCGTGATAAACGGGATTACGGAGAAAGTGTTGTAACCCCTCGGCCAGAGAGACCGGCCCCCCGACACAACGGATTCAATAATTACGGAAACACGTTCGCATGGGATATGGTACACACAATTCGCTTCACGTCTTCCCGACTATTTTTCGATGCGGATTGTGCAGAGCGTGAACGGTAGAAATTACAACGGTCTGGTGGAAATGATGCTGGTTGAACAGGTGACAAGAAGGGGGGGGGGGGGGGGGACGACTTCAAAGGAAAGATCAGTCATGTATATGCTGACAAAGCAACTACAAGCTCACAGGTCAAGTAAGGCTATGGCATATATTGCGTCCAGTACACAGTGCATATAGGCAACATAATACGGGGTGATCATTCTCTTCCAGGCCGCCTTAATTTCCTAGAACATCTGACACCCACTTTAGGATTCTGGGTCGACCCAGGCGCGGGACTTTGTCTTCTTCGGGTTCCCCGCGTCATAAGACATTGCCGCAAGTACAATTCCGTCTCCATTTCTCTCCATCCCAGTTCTCTGTCGACACTGCACCAGTTGTCCACAATCCGGTGTTTTAAATCCGCTTAGTTGCACGCTGTCTTCAAGGATGCTTTGTGGGCGACTTAACTCTGTGGAGTTCCTCGGCGTATACCACCGTTATTGTCAATTTGTCTGGACCCTGTCATTCAGTGTGGCCAAACAATCTGCACTTTACAACTGAACAATTGACGTTTTTTATACATGTGTGTTAGTTTATGCTGATCTCATCCTACATCCAATGGTCCTCCACTGTACACAAATCGGGCACCTCCGTGGTGACGTGGTCAAACAGAATGTCGTGGGCTTGTTTCCAGACTGCATCATTCCGTTTAATTGGCTAACAAGACTTTTTAATATGGCATGGGAAGAAAGAAAAGTCCCAGATGATTGGCAACAGGCAATAATAGTACCAATATGGAAAAAGAAAGGCAATATGAGAGAGTGCGAAACATACAGAGGTATATTACTCCTGAGCCATATAGGGAAAATGTATGCAAAACTTTTGGAACAAAGAGCTAGACCAATACTTGAACAACAGTTAAGCAAAGTTAGAGACAGTAAGGTGAGTGACCCCAGTAGGGAGACTACGAGAAAAACCAACTATGAGAAATAATGGTGAGGGTGAGTGGAGACCCCGAGGGTGGATGGGGTGAAGGACAGTTTAGTTTGGGTGAAGTCAGGGGACTTCAGGAGAGTTGATGTTTTGGCGCCGAGCGGATCGGTTGTCGAAGAAGTGGGAGCTTAGACTGACTGCAGTCAGATCTCTTGTTGTGTTGTTCTCCCAGTTGTGAAGGCAGGCCTAAAACCCAGTGGGGGTTGGATAGTTAATGGAGGCCTGAACCCAGAGTGGGTTTTATAGTGAGTAGAGGCCTGAACCCAAAGTGGGTTGGATAGCTAGCGGAGACTAGACCCAGTGTGTGGGTTGTGATGTGTGAGGTCCAGCTGTGGATAGTAGCTGGATTACCTGTCTTATGAATTTGAGATTAAGCAGGCCGTGAGAAGACAGTGATGTGTGCGCGTTAAGTTGTGAGGAGGATATGGATATTCTATGGATTATATTGTTTCTGGATAATGAGTTATGTTCCGTTTGTCCGTGTTCTTTCTGCAATAAAGGATTATGTGCGCCAACGCAATCTTGTTTAATGACTGGTGAATGTGCACTGCGGGGGTGAGTTATATTGTAAGACAGTTAGATAGCTCAATTGACACACCAGGAGTATCGTTACCTAGACAACGACCATATCACGCACTTATCATCAAGAACATCGTGATACCCATTTTATAATCTTTGACAGAATCAAATATTCTTTAAGCACTGTGATATATTTGTCAGCACCCATCACAGTATTTTCTCAGAGAATTATCACATATGAGCAATTTGGATCACCATATCGGGTGAATGTCAATATATTTGGAATGTGCGCAGTGTCTGAATTTAGCTCAATGATTGGTTGGCCAGCTCAGGTACCGGCCAGAGGTTCCAGATAAGACCCGGGAAACGATAGCATTTCACTTGAAAATTTAGTCAACTAGCAGGTCGATTTCTGGGTTGTGGGTGGTTTGTCTAACCCAATTGTGCTCTCTGTGCCAAAGGTAAGCTTATGGATTCATTATAAATGTTATGCCCATGCCTCTTGGTGAAACATGTATCATTTTTTATGTATGTGAATTGTGAAACTGTGAGATCAACGCCTCATTGAAAAGATAGCCTGAGTGTTCGTTTTCTGATAAACTTACATGCACATCCCACTGATAATTCTGCTATGCCTACAGTTTCATCTGCTATGAGTGACGTACTATATGCGTTGTGCAGGATATCTCGCTATCAATGCATATCATCTGCATTTGTTTGCTGTAGAGCTGTTCACTCTAAGTGCATAGCTTGAACCTTTTCCCCTATGCTGTAGAAATGTCACTATCAACGCATAAAGCTGGGGAAATGTTTTTGTTAAACTGTATCATGAAATATTGTGCACTTAAGGGTGAATCTTCTTGTTCACATCTTTTGTAAATACACAGAAATGTGATATGTCATGTAATCTTTTTCATGAATATGCTATGGGAGTGAAGTGAATGCCATGTTGTGTTATGAGCAATAATCTCATATGAGAAGAAAGATAAGATGCACCATATATCCATATGTCTTGCAGGACGTGCAGCCATGCTAGCATTACACAACTGCTGTTAATGACTTGGCAAATATTTTATGTTCAGGGATTTGCTAACTGCATTCTTAATGATTGCCATAATGCAATTCATTCCTGAAGTTTGGATGCTTATTAAGCTTGCAAAATTAGGTAGATTTTCAAACTGCGTTCTCAAAACCCCTGCTCCTAAGAGTCAGATTGGGAAAGGACAATATGTTCTTGTGTTTGAGGCTTTGATGATGTTGGATGAATATCCATTAAATGGCTCCTGCATAATTTCATGAGATAATTTCATGAGATAATTATATGTTTTCTCATTCGTGTTTGTTTCACGTGTGAATGTGTTTAATAATTATTACCACAACTGCTGGAGAAAACGTTCAAATTTTAACACAGTGGGAAAAGGCAAAGGAATTAAGGATGATGGAATATGAGATATGACGACTTTGTCTCAACATAGTGATGTTATCTCACAATGCTTTTGTCTTACTATGCCTGTCTCACCCTGCTTTTGTCTCAACATGCCTTGGTCTCAACATAATGCCTTTGTCATAATATACCTTCATCTCAACATGAATTTGTCACAAAATGACAATTTGGACTCACCCCGATGACCTTATCTTATCTTACTGCCCTTGTCTCATTATGAGTTTACCTCATCATGGTATTACAGCATAAATGGAGAACAAGTGTTGATCTCTGAGCAGATACCACATACACTCCATCTGAGTTGGATTAAACTCCATCACCAGAGAAGAGGGATTGGTGAATTGGAAACACTCTCCGTTCTCCTCCCCTTATTTTCTTTTCTTTATTTTTGTTGGTATTTTGATTACAATGACATCTGGTTTCCTTTCAAATGTATATTGATTTTCCCCCACTTTGTGTAGAGCCAGAGAGATGGGTGGTGTGTATTGGCATTACATTCAGGACACTTAGTCAACTGGATTGCTGGTGGATGGTTGTTGAGATGTTTGGATCTTTTGAACCTGAAACTATGGGGCTGTCTTCCGTCCTTTCATTTCAAGACTTATCTTCATGATGGTCACAAGAGGAAAGTTGATCAAATTTAACATCCTCTCATTTCAAGACTTATCTTCTTGATGGTCACAAGAGGAATGTCGATCAAAGTAAACAACCCCGTCTCAGCATCACCCAGCATATTCAGGGACAGGAAACTTGGTAACAACCCCTGTCTATAATTTACAACAGATTAAGTCTGGAGAGTTCAAGTGTTTACTGCCGCACTCACTGGTTGGATTTGTCAGTGGAAAACTTATGCATACAGAGTGGATTAACTGAATGCTGTTGAGATAGTCTGACCTATGTCAGGGAACTACAGGATGGTATTCCTCACTACAAGGTCTACCTTGACATAAGGATTTACCTTTTCTACATAGTCAAGAGTGATACCCTTTTTATGGATTAACTGCCTGGCTCTTCAACTTCAATCAGCATATACAGGAAGCTGACAGACAGTCCAGATTTCACAAGTATATAACAGTGTAGATAATACAACTGCTTTGTGGACTTTCAGCTTTGTTTGCAAGCTTATTCCACTTCCGTCCCAGGCATGTGAGGCAAGTTTGATACCAGGTCCAAGTTATAGCCAACATGTATCCATCTGGAGAACTCTATGACATTCCTCCACCAGACTGTTTCCCCACGCAAGAGTGTGTCTAACCCAGCACATCAGCAGCTGTGAATTAGTTGGAGAAGTATTTTTATAGCAGAGACTGTAGGAATATCCTCTCATTCCTACTGGCAGTGAACATCGATACCATTTTGTCAGAATACAAGTGTTGTGTGAACTTACACTTTCCCAGGATTTAAGGGATTACTTTCTATATTTTATAGAGAACAGTTATATCTATTTATTAGAATAACTTGAATTTTCATGATCTGATATTTAGAATTTTTTTTCATTTTATTTGCAACATGTATATGGTATGGTGTTTTTTTTGTCCATCAGAAGCTCACAGAGCTTTCCCAAAACCCAATTCTTCTCAGTATAGCATGTAAATTAGAACAAAGCGTTGGATTCGATTTACTGTTTATGTTTGTTCAACAGTGGTTGTTCACATTTGTAACATAATACTGTGTAAAACTTTCAAATGTATATTGAAAGCGTAATCCCATAAGGGTGGATAAAAGCACAGACACATTTTCTTTATAGTGAGTTTCTTCCTCTTGTGTCTGTGGTAAATTTCCATGATCACCTTTTAAAAGGAGGCCCTTTTCTTCATAAAAGTAGTGTAGGAACTTAACGTTCTGTATAAGTATTCCCATGGGGGATCGGAGCCATTTCAGGGTTTCCTTAAGAAGGCTGACTGAGAATGTTAACCCATCCCATCCATGATACCCCTAGCAAACCTAGTCAAATCACCATTATTTATCTTTATAACCTCAGAAACACCTGGTTTACAAAAAGTAACAAATGTAATGTAACTTGAGCAAGCTCCTAATGCATCCCTCTCCTCCTGGTTCCTTTCATCTCCCAATGGAGCAGAGCCTCGCAACCAACACTAACCAAGCCTTTGAAAGATTTTTTTTTTTGGTGCTCGTCGCTTTGAATTCAAGCGTAGTCCATACACACTATTTATAGATGGGATGGACTGAATTTTGCATGTGGATTAGCTTTCCCTATTAACAGTGTTCCTCGCCATCAAGCGAACCCACTCCGACTTCAGAGGTACTTGTAATTTACGTCCCCATATCAAGGACGACAGGTCAACATTTTAGTCTAGCTGTTCGGTGTAGGGGATGAACCACTTACCTCAGCATCAGCACACCAGATGTTTAAGAACATGCGTTCTTACCCATTTGGCCATGCGGACCTGTAGATATGTTCATGATTGGTTGGATTTTGCAGTTCAAGTTGTCTACAGGATGAGGAAGACAGTTTCGTGTCAATCCTCCTTCATCACCTCTTATGACATGCATGGTAGGTTATATAGTTACTATTCTGTTTCCTGTATGAGCCTTGGTAACACAAGGGGCAAAGTTTGCTGTGCTACAATTCTGTGGTCATACAGAACTGTTGGCATTGCTGTTTTTATATATGGCTACCATTACTGAACAAAAACGTGTATGAACACAAACCTTTTGCTATACTCGCATTAAAAGCAACACTGTGTGTAGTTTTGGTCTTCTTCTTCCGTCCTACATAGGCCCTCAACCAATCAGCTTTAAGCCCTGCTATTTTTAGCTATCCCAGACAGCACCTCTCATGTCCTTCCCATATTGTTCATTTCTGTTTCTGCTTCTCTTCTCTGTGTGTTTTAGGTCTTCCTGTGTTTCTGTTTGCCTGTAGATCCCAGACAAATGCCTGTCTAGTTGTACTATTCTCAGATTCTCCACAAGTAAGACCTAGCCAGTGCCTGCGTCTTTCCTTCACCTCTTGGTTCACTGGTATTTGTCTAGTTCTCTCCACCAGCTTCACATTGGTGGGTCTGTCATACCATTTTAGTATCTTTGTCTCTCAATTCTGTGGCGAAGGGGTTACGGGTGCAGCTCGTAATTCCACGCACCGCATTCAAAACACAGCTGCAGCCGATTTGGCAGCAGACCACCTTGCATTGGTTTTCATAAAATGGTATGAGTACCTGCCGTTCAGAAAGCAATGGCAAACTACTGAACGTAAACTTGTACAGAAATTACAAGCAGCCAATAATGCTGGGGTTGACTGTAACGTCCTGTAAAGGATACACAACTAACTTTTTTAGTCTCCCAGTTACTGATATAGCTCAGCCAGAAATGTGTGCTACTTCCACTGGCTTGCAGTATATCAAGTGTTAAAAAGTCAAGCAAGCATGTATACAAAATGTCGGGGGTCCGTTAGAAGGAATATCAGCCTTCCTGCTACTTTAAACTCTGTTTTAAATGGTTGTTACTACAATTCCATCAGCCCCATATTGTTACTATGTAAAATCTATAGACTTGGTAGTTTATTGCTGTACACTAACAACTGTTTTGAGCTGAGAGAATTTGGCAAAAATAGAAGGAATGTGTCAGCGGTTCATTAAAAGTAGCAAAAAGGCTGACCTTGCTTTCTAACAGGCTGACATTGTCTACTTCTAATAGACCCCTGACACAATCCATTCAGGCATATAGGGGACATGGTCTTAGACTGAATGGACATGGGAGGTTATTGGGTCACTGAGGATTGAACCCTGAACAACTATGTTAACAGGCAAGTTTATTACCACCATACTTCCAGGGCCTAGTAAGAGATAAAATAAAACAGAAATGCAGTTTTCAACAGGGAAACCAAAATGCAGTTGCCAATAATTGTTCACAGTGTGCAATGACATGCTCTGACCTTTTTGTTGGGGTCAAAACTCATAGTAGTCACTGAGAGATGGAAAGCTATACGTGAAGCAAGCTGTACTGAAAGTTACTCACAGGGCTATCTGCATTATCTATTTGATCTCTACGCTTTCAGAGAACGCATTTCACCAAATGTACATGTACACCACCTGCAATTGTGAAGCACTCAAGCATACATCGTGATTGTAACTGACTCAGAAAGCATGCTGAGTAGGGTGAGGACATGCAAGCTTCATGCAGAGTGGCTTGCTTCGCTTCTGAAGTCACGGGTGACAAGCAAAACCTGGATCTTTTCTCCGGGGCATGCTGGTGTGCTGGGGAATGAACAGGCGGACAGATTGGCTGGCTCTGCAAAACTTGGTGGAGTATTGATGCATGATAAGGCAGACATGGTTGTGGCCTTGTGGGAGCACGTGTACACCTCGGAGGAGCAAATGTATCACCATGATCTGGCAAGAATGCGACTGCGAGGGGTGACGAGGGGATCTGGCCGACGATCGACGCTCAGAGGAAAGGCGAGACGGACATATAATCAGATTGCTACTGGTACTATTAGTGTTGGAACTCTTCGCTGGCTGCTAAGGATGGGGACGGAGCACTTATGGGAATGCCCTGAATGCTGTGATGTTGGTTCCTAAATCAATCAATCAAGCAAGCATATCAAGTACATCCTGCAGACCTATATTTTCCACCATCGAATAGCACGCCTGGGACAGCATGGTCAAATTTACCAGAACAGTGGTATTCATTTTATGCTGATGTATCAAAACCAGAACCATGTTGGCTAGAAAACATGCATGCATGCGACTACTGGGATCGACCCTAGGACCACTGCATTGGTGCATGAGTGCACTAGCCATCTGAACAATCTTGACCATTCACTAATTTATTTATTTATATGATCAACTAGTGAGGTATTTCGCACACAAGGCAACGTATGTTACCTCAACAGTCAAGCATATCTTCAATTGAAAGGTTTTTATAACATCTAATTATTTGAAGAAAATACAAAATATGCATTATCCATCTCAATCACCCTGCTGGCTAAGCTACAACTGACATGTTTATCTTGCATCTTCCTTTCCTGTTTGGTCCTTTGTAGTTACATTCATTCTTATGTTGCTAACTTGGCAGTTGTTTGTTTTCATGCTTTCCAGAAACAGTGCTAACTTTAACAGCTTTATCTCAAAGAACAAGAGGCTTCTGCTATGTTTAATGGAGTATTTGTCTCCCTTTTATTTTATATATATTACTAAAACTTAACAGGAAGTTATTTCAATTGATGTTCAACATAACGAGTTACTGGTGACCTATACTAGCTTGATGTCATGAACACTTGATAATATAACAGCTCCTAGTAACTGGCCGCTCCTTCTGTAAGTCTTACAAACATGAACACTTGATAATATAATAGCTCCAAGTACTGGCCTCTCCTACTGTAAGTCTTACAAACATAACATTAACCCCATAGCCAATGCTACCATGGCAGATGTGAAACTGATGGTCCTTCACATATACTGCATCACCAAATTGACAAGTATTAACTGGCACTCATGGAATGTGAAGAAAGAAGTAGAGGTTCTATGAATGCCAATCAATACTTGTGCATTTGTTTATGCGCTGTCTTCATGGTCTCAGCATTTTAACACCAATTGATATTTCTGAGTATTAACTTCAAAATACTAGGTTGCTGCACCAAAGGTAACAGGAGACCAACTCTCTTCCTCATCACCTTTCTTCCCCAGAGATTATCTGACAGCCATTTGATCAGACTGAGCTCACCCTCAGACCGTGAGGGCTGGTCTGGTTCGCAAGATCAGTTCCGCATCTGGCATTCATTGTCTCGGAAGGCTGTGTGAGGCACATTCAATCAGGAATTTCCCAGCCAATGCAAGTTAGCGAGACAAGCGTTTCAAGATTGTGACCGCAGCGCAAAGCCAGTCTCGACTTGAGCGGGCGAAAGAACAATTTTTGTATGATGGTTCGACGAAGGTCTCGATAAGCACCGATGAGTAGTGTGCCACATAGCAAGTGCCCCAAAGCACACCATACAGAGGATGGAAGGAAAATCCCGAAGTGAACAATGCACCAAAACCATGAGATACGAAGTCACGTCACACCAACACCAGCGGGACAACGAAACCATACGCCGTGGGACGATCAAGGAGAACGGGCGTGTATTGGATTTAGAGAACAACTCAGTGTGGCTAGTGGATCGTCGGGAGGCTAACAGTGGACTCACTCCAAGCTAAGAACAGAGAGCAACATATATTGAGAACGCCATGGATTTGCGAACGAAGGGCAAACTCTAGACAAACAGATTCAGAAGAAGATGACAGCAAGGACGACTTGAATGAACAGAGGGAAAGGGAAGTGTTATTGAGCGAAGATAAGGGAAAATGCAGGATACATGCATCAAGGTCAGTGCACGTTAAATTAGTTGTCCTCCCGGTCAGAACGGGACTCTAATTTGTTCACTACTCAATATATACAGATTCTGTTAACAGCGGAATAAACGGCGTTAGATATTTCCTGAGCTTCGACATTTTTACTTCGTTCCATGTTTCATCAGTGAATTCCTAAAGTTATCTTTACGATGTTTTAATGAGCCACCAGTTCCTTGTCGTGAGTCAATTATATGATATTTCCCATGGCATGGCAAAGACAGGAGGACTTACGATATGGCACACTGGGCCTGCAGTCAGTAAGCTGGCATAGCTTTTCAGTCATTCCTGCTTAGCATAACTTGAAGCTCGTTGGTAGGTGTCCAGTGGTTTTGCATGTATCACAGGGCATTGAGGGGCACACTGAGCGATTGCTACTCGTGGTCTGCGTGTGCATGAATTGTCCATCTGTGTGATAGATATCTGGTTGATCCTGCCAGTAGTCATATGCTTGTCTCAAAGATTATAGTTCACTCTGTCTTATGGTTAAACCGTGAATGGCACATTAAATCAGTCAAGGTTCCTTAAATGACACGATCCTACTAGGATAACTATGGCAATTCTAGAGCTAATACATGCTTACCAAGCTTCAACCCTTGCGGAAAGAGGACTTTAATTAGTTCAAAACCAATTGTTGCCCTTTGCGGGGCCTTTGGGTGACTCTGGATAACTTTGTGCTGATCACACGGCCTTAACTGCCAGTGACGCATCTTTCAAATGTCTGCCCTATCACATGTTGATGGTACATGACATGCCTACCATGTTTGTAATAGGTAATGGGGAATCAGGGTTCGATTCCGGAGAGGGAGCATGACAAATAGCTACCATATCCAAGAAAGGCAGCAGGCGCGCAACTTACCCACACACAGGGAGGTAGTGACGAAAAATAATAATACGGGACTCTATCGAGGCCACTTGCAATGAGAACATTTTAAACCCTTTAAAGAGGATCTATTGGAGGGCAAGTCTGGTGCCAGTAGCAGCAGTAATTCCAGCTCCAATAGCGTATATTAAAGTTGTTGAAGCAGGCCTGAATAATGGTGCATGGACTAATGGAACAGGACCTTGGTTATACTTTGTTGGTTTTCGGAACTGGGGGTAATGATTAAAAGGGACAAGTTGGGGAATTCGTTTTGCGGCGTTAGAAGTGAAATTCTTGGATCACCTCAAAACAAACTACTGCGAAAGCATTTGTCAAGAATGTTTTCATTAATCAAGAATGAAAGTCAGAGATGCGAAAACGATCAGATACAGTTGTAGTTCTGACCATAAACGATGCCGACTAGCGACCCCAATGCACAAAATGGAATATCATTTGGTTAGCAAATCCACGACGTGGACAGACCTAATTGTGTGGGCATCGACAAAGGTATAAGTGTCCTAGTGGCATGGAATGGAATATTGCTAGGCTAGCAAAATACATTATGAGGAAAGTCGGTATCGAAAGCTCATTGAGTGAGCATTGTAAAAAGTGGAAAAAGCATCCCATTGGCAAAAAATATGAATATTGTTTGGCTAGCAAATACATTACAAGGAAAGTCAGTATCGAAAGCTCACTGAGTGAGTGTTATCAAAGGTGGAAAAAGCGTCCCAGTGGCAAGCAATGAAATAATGCTCAGCTAGCAAATCCATTACGAGGACAGTCAGTATCGAAAGCCCTCTGAGTGAACGTTACCAAAGGTGGAAAAAGCATCCCATTGGCTCGAAATAGAATATTGCTTGACTAACGAATCCATTACGTGGAAGTCTGAAGCAAAAGCTCGCTGTGTGGATGTCATCTGCATATTGGTCCCTCCTGGTCTTCTGAGGAACGGCCTGTGGTGAATGGGGGGGGGGGGGGGGGGGGGGGGGGGGCCCAATATATGGAAGTGAGGCTAAGCAGCCATGTGTAGGACGTTACGATTCCTTGGGTGAGCCCAGTACCAGAGCGCTATGTGTCGGTTCTGCAATTATGAAAGCCTCCTTGGATGGCAAGGAATGCCCATGGTCTGCGCCTGCCTTCCCTTGAGGACTGACCAGGATGTCTTCGGCTGTTCTAACTTGATCAACTGGGATAGGGATAATACCACAACAGTAAGAGTCAAGAAAGTGACCCAGAGGCATGAATGGGAATATTGTTGGGCTAGCAAACCCATTTTGAGGAAAGTCTGAACCAAAAGCTCGCCGAGTGGATGTCAATCTGCAGACTAACCTCTCCTGGTTTGTGTCGGAAAGCGGCCTGTGGTGAACAAAACGCCCAATATATGGAAGTGAGGCTAAGAAGCCATGTCCAGGTCGTGACAATTCCTTGGGTGGGCCCAGTACCAGAGCACTATGTGTCAGCTCTGCAATTATGGAAGCCTTCTTGGACTAGGATGTCTTCGGCCGTTTTAATTTGACCATATGGGAAGTAGGCGACACCACAACAGAGAGGGTCGAATGTCCTTCAAAACACCCGGGAAGGTTAATCCGGTCAACAAATGCCCGCAGAAGCGGAAAGGCACAAGTATCACAGCGCTGCTGTAAACAGGCACAACGTAACTACATAAAAAAAACACTCCGGATGAGCGCAGAAGAACCTCAGACCTGTGTGTATTATTCTACCACTGCCTTTCACCCCCTCTGGAGCAAGTGCCCTCAACCAACTCATGCTACACCCTTTGTAGACCTGTCCGTGATTGGTTGGATTTTTCAGCTAACATTTTTAAAAAGGATGAGGTAGCCAATTGCACACCAAACCTTTCTGAGTCATCTCTTGGAACATGTATGACTGATCAGTGTTACTATTCTTTGCTGTGATTGGTGTGACTATTCTCTTTGAGCCCTGGTAACACGTCGGTGGACTTGATGTGGTTGGAACAAAAATATCTAAACGACCGGTGATTAAACCTTAACATATGTGTTAAACTGTTCAACAGTTGTCTATTTTCCCCCAATGCTTTAAGAATGTGCTCATGTGATCTTGTGTTTGTCCACCCTCACTCTTTGCATCCTCCAATAACACCACGGTTCCTTCCTACTTATAATTATCATCAGCAACCAGTCGATTGTAAAACTGCCCAGGAAATCACGAACAGTCAGTAAATTATGGGTATGATGTAAAGGACAAGCAACTATCATTCTGACCTATCACACTTTAAGAAATCAAAACCCCACAATGCTTCAAGAATATGAAATGTTGCATGGTTGACTGTTGACCTAAATGTCTCTGCAAACACTCAGCAGTCTTCTACAGCACTTCAGTCAACTGAAATTGTGCACAGCGACTGTCAAAACACCATTAGATATGTCAACCCCTCTATAACCCTGCCTTATACCGCTTGCAATGCACTAATGAGCCTAACCATCTCTGACACACCTCCCAAGCCAGTCTCCTTAGCAGGCTCCCTAATCCACAGGATGAGCCCTGGATTTCACACACAGATTCTTCAAACTGAATAAGGCAATTACTCAACTACAGACACGGCTAAATGAGGTGCAGACAGTCTAGAACAATACTGGGGAAACAAGACAGCAGGTTTCACAATATAGCATCCAGGCTTATTCAAATCCACACATAAAAAGACATAAGGATGCCCATTAGGAAGAAACCAATAGTTCGTGACGGCAAAGCTGATAAGTATGTAAGATGTCTATAAATAATTTCTCCAACTCATAAGGTTTAAATACGTCATCATTTAAGATTTACTTACGCAAACCCTTCTTCGTCTATATTTGTTCAGAAAACTACATTTGTTCTGCTGTTTCCGTTTATTGTTCTGCTGTTTCCGTTCACAGCATTTCTGCCTGTCAACTGACACATCCAACTTCAGCTGGTCAAATCTTAGTATTGGGTCAACCTTCCATCTTCAAAACACTATAAATATGTTGTAGGTGGGTCTTCTAATTTGAACATTTTGTTAGCTTCCATTACAACCCCCTCTTGAGAATTTTGCACTGCAGTGAGATGGTTTATTGTGTGCCTTTGTCTGAGAAGGAACCAGTATACATTAAGGGTTCTCTGAACAAAAGATAGTCCTAAGAAGACTGATTTCAACTGGATATGCAACATGACCTTTTTCAACTTTTAAGTGGACACAATTGCTCTAAGCTGTTCCCACTCCACACACACAATAATTTGCATGTTATCAATGACTCGCAACGGGAGAACAGGAAGGTGGAGTATAAAGGTCATTAAATCTGTGAGTAATTACTTACAAGTTCAAACAAGTTTTCAATGCAGTCGTACATACACTAGAAAATCTGGAACTGATTTAATCACAATGAAATCAAAACACAATATGAAACTGACAGTGTTACACTGAAAGTCCAGTCATCATCCTCAGGGACATACACCTCATAGATGCACAGCTACATGTATAACACTTTGTTCTCACATTATAACAATACAACAGACAAGAGCTTCTATTCTACACGACTACAACAGTCACAGTTGTCATAGTCAAACATTCTTTTAGTATTCAGAGTAAAAAACAAATTGCTAAGTTGTTTTGTCAGATATCTACTGTCACTAAAATGTTTTGTTTTTTGTTAACAAAGAAAAAGCAGTCCCACACCAGGACCCTGCTGTGGGGATGTGAAGAGCTAGAACCATCACATTTTGTAGGCCTGAGTGCACGGAGAAACAGGTGGCCAGTCTGTCCTACCTGTAGCAAACAACGAGAACTGGCATCAAACTTGTGTGTACCTGTGCTCATGCCATTGCCAGCATAACATTCTACCCATGATACCAAAGTGTCTACTCTAAACAATTATGCTGTATTATTTGGGAGGGAGTTATGGTACCATAGCACTTAGTGTATTTAGCACTTACTGAAGCTAGTGATTCTAAGTTCATGTCTCACTTGAATGACTGACCACATGATCCCTGTGATGACCCAGTGTGTAAATCTGGTGACAGAACATTGTCTGGTAGGTAAGGCAGCCAGTTTTAAATCTGGTGACAGAACATTGTCTGGTAGGTAAGGCAGCCAGTGTGTAAAACTGGTGACAGAACATTGTCTGGTAGGTAAGGCAGCCAGTGTGTCACTGACCTCATCATACCTCCAGGACTGACTACTCCTGACAACTCAACACCACATCCTTAAAACACTACGGTGATATGGAAGATCTTTCTACCTCTTCTCCAAACTTTAACATCATCACAGAGTGGACGAACACCAGACTTGACATCTGATCTCTCACCCCTACTTCCCCACTGTTCTCTCTCTCTCTGTGACAATACAAGCATGTGCAAGCCATACTCACCATTAGCAAAGAACTGGATGCAAGTCAGCAAAGGAAACAAGTGGTTGTGAAGCTATTTGAAACCGACTTTGGCTCTCCGTACATGAATATGCCTGCACATATACAGCTGCTTAGATGGGAGTCAACACCAACTCCTCAGTCCATGAATTCAAAACTCACCTACAGGCATGACAGAGCACAAACAAAAATTATGCTTAGATGTATTCACCACTGTGTGATTCAATCAACTAATCAATCAATCATTCAACCAAGGCTCAACAATAAAGACTGCATACAAAAGATCTCCAATACTTTTGTCTCACGCTCTGATGGCACAATATTGCTGTCTGTAGACATACTACAGGCAGCAACAATGCATAGTTATACTTCTCATATCATTCTCATCACTTCTCCTCAGTGCTACGAAAGACTGCCATTTTGCTGCAGATATAAACCAGATTATAACAGGCAGATGCTGCAACTGGACTGGTCAAGCCTCTGAAAAGATCCTTAGGGAATAATCAGAATTAACACAGCACTAACTCCAGCAAGAAGGCAAATGATAAGCTGATCAAGGATATCTCAGCAAAGACTGGAGGCTGAGGTAAAATTATGGGATGCCACTGATACAGTCATCAGCAAGCACCCAAACTTGTTAGCAAGCACACATAAACATTATTAATTTGGTGTGACTAAAAGTGAAATTAAGGTAAAATGGCATAACAATCTAATCCCAATTTAATATCTTTACATCTATTAGCCACCAATCAAGACAGTGTCATTAATAATAATAATTTATGTTGGTTCTAAACAATAACAACTATGTAGTTTTGTTTTTAATGCAAAGAAAACCATAGACTAATATAGAAAAAATGATAACAGTTTGACAGACCATAATACAGATGCTTTTGTAGGGTTGTAATGCAGTGATAAACAACTTTCCTCACACACACAAAATGGCATGGTACCAATTTAGACCTTAGGATCATATTTTTTTTCTGCATATCCTTTAAAGGACATCGCTGTCAACACCAGCATTTTACCGCTGTCGTTGATTTCTTGGCAAGATTATGCTCAGTAGATTGCCATTGCTTTCTGAGCGGCCGGCTCATTTATCCCGTAGGTTACCAATGCGGCGAGAACCGCTTCCAATTCTCATGCGCTGTGTTACCCTACATGGATAAACGTGATTACAGAGAAAGACAAACTACTACTGATATTTCAAAACTGACTCGTCTTTTGAGAATATCATGACAAGAAAACATCTGGTATTCACTGTGATGACTGGAAAGATGAATGAACAAAGAAGTAGTGGATTGATTGATTTGATTGATTGATTGATTTAAGAACCGACATCACAGCATTCGGGGCATTCCCATAAGCACTCCGTCCCCATCCTCAGAAGCCAGCGAAGAGTTCCAACCCCAATAGTACCAGTAGCAATCTGATTATATGTAGTGGATAACAGGACATTATGAAATATGAACTAGAAATCATCAAAAACTGAAAATATAAATAGCAAAAGAGGCTATGGGTTTGGAGAGACAAGATTCCTCAAGCCTGTCAGAATACAGTTCATATATACATGAATCCTGTTTTAACAAATAAACATAAAACAGTAAATATGGACATTCTATCTGCCTCCCTCTGGGCACCCGCTCTCAATCTGTTGACAATAAACACCCAAAACTTGTGGGGGAAACTACACACTTAACCACTGCACACCTAAACACTGTAGACTGCACATCTAAACACTGCACACCTAAACACTGTACACTGCACACCTAAACACTGTAGACTGCACACCTAAACACTGTAGACTGCACATCTAAACACTGCACACCTAAACACCGTAGACTGCACACCTAACCACTGCACATATAAACAATGTAGACTGCACACCTAAACACTGTAGACTGCACACATAAACACTGCACACCTAAACACTGTAGACTGCACACATAAACACTGTAGACTGCACACCTAAACACTGTAGACTGCACACATAAACACTGTAGACTGCACACATAAACACTGCACACCTAAACACAGTAGACTGCACACATAAACACTGTAGACTGCACACCTAAACACTGCACACCTAAACACTGTAGACTGCACACCTAAACACTGTAGACTGCACACATAAACACTGTAGACTGCACACCTAAACACTGCACACCTAAACACTGTAGACTGCACACATAAACACTGTAGACTGCACACCTAAACACTGCACACCTAAACACTGTAGACTGCACACCTAAACACTGTAGACTGCACACATAAACACTGTAGACTGCACACCTAAACACTGCACACCTAAACACTGTAGACTGCACACATAAACACTGTAGACTGCACACCTAAACACTGCACACCTAAACACTGTAGACTGCACACCTAAACACTGTAGACTGCACACCTAAACACTGTAGACTGCGCACATAAACACTGTAGACTGCACACATAAACACTGTAGACTGCACACCTAAACACTGTAGACTGCACACCTAAACACTGTAGACTGCACACCTAAACACTGTAGACTGCACACCTAAACACTGTAGACTGCATAAAGAAACACTGCACACCTAAACACTGCACACCTAAACACTGCACACCTAAACACTGTAGACTGCACACCTAAACACTGTAGACTACAGACCTAAACACTGTAGACTAGACCTAAACACTGTAAACTGCACACATAAACACTGTGGACTGTATACATAAACAATGTAGACTGCACACATAAACACTGTAGACTGCACACATAAACACTGTAGACTGCAAACATAAACACTGTAGACTGCACACCTAAACACTGTAGACTGCACACATAAACACTGCACACCTAAACACTGTAGACTGCACGCCTAAACACTGTAGACTGCACACATAAACACTGTAGACTGCACACCTAAACACTGCACACCTAAACACTGTAGACTGCACACCAAAACACTGTAGACTGCACACATAAACACTGTAGACTGCACATCTAAACACTGTAGACTGCACACCTAAACACTGTAGACTGCACACATAAACACTGTAGACTGCACACCTAAACACTGTAAACTACACACCTAAACACTGTAGACTGCACACCTAAACACTGTAGACTGCACACCTAAACACTGTAGACTGCACACCTAAACACTGTAGACTGCACACATAAACACTGTAGACTGCACACCTAAACACTGCACACCTAAACACTGTAGACTGCACACCTAAACACTGTAGACTGCACACCTAAACACTGTAGACTACACACATAAACACTGTAGACTGCACACATAAACACTGTAGACTGCACACATAAACACTGTAGAATGCACACCTAAACACTGTAGACTGCATAAAGAAACACTGTAGACTGCACACCTAAACACTGCACACCTAAACACTGTAGACTGCAGACCTAAACACTGTAGACTGCACACTTAAACGCTGTAGACTGTATACATAACCACTGTAGACTGCACACCTAAACACTGCATACTGCACACCTAAATACTGCACACCTAAATACTGCACACCTAAATACTGCACACCTAAATACTGTAGAATTTTCACCTAAACGCTGCAGAGTGCACGCCTAAGCACTGCATGCCTAAACACTGTAGACTGTGCACCTAAATACTGCAGCATACACGCCTAAGCACTGCAGACTGCACACCAAAACACTGTAGACTGCACACTAAACACTGCAGACTACATAGTAAACACTGCAGACTTTAGAACTAAACACTGTAGACTTTAGAACTAAACACTGTAGACTTTAGAACTAAACACTGTAGACTTTAGAACTAAACACTGTAGACTTTAGAACTAAACACTGTAGACTTTAGAACTAAACACTGCAGATTACACACCTAAACACTGCAGACTACACACCTAAACACTGTAGACTTTAGAACTAAACACTGCAGACTACACACCTAGACTAAACACTGCAGACTTTAGAACTAAACACTGTAGACTACACACCTAAACTAAACACTGCAGACTTTAGAACTAAACACTGCAGACTTTAGAACTAAACACTGTAGAATACACACCTAAACTAAACACTGCAGACTTTAGAACTAAACACTGCAGACTACACACCTAGACTAAACACTGCAGACTTTAGAACTAAACACTGTAGACTACACACCTAAACTAAACACTGCAGACTTTAGAACTAAACACTGCAGACTTTAGAACTAAACACTGTAGAATACACACCTAAACTAAACACTGCAGACTTTAGAACTAAACACTGCAGACTACACACCTAGACTAAACACTGCAGACTTTAGAACTAAACACTGTAGACTACACACCTAAACTAAACACTGCAGACTTTAGAACTAAACACTGCAGACTTTAGAACTAAACACTGTAGAATACACACCTAAACTAAACACTGCAGACTTTAGAACACTGCAGATGCAGACTACACACCTAAACTAAACACTGTAGACTTTAGAACTAAACACTGCAGACTACACACCTATACTAAACACTGTAGACTACACACCTAAACTAAACACTGCAGACTTTAGAACTAAACACTGCAGACTTTAGAACTAAACACTGCAGACTACACACATATATACACACTGCAGAAGACTGCACATCTAAACACTCACCACTGCAGACTACACACCTAAACAACACCTCAGACTACGCTGTAACTGCAGACTACAAACACAGATACTGCAGATTACACACCTGAAGGCTGTAGACCACATTTAGAAAACTACAAAAATAATAATACAACCATTATTGCACAGTGAAACCAGCAGTCCAGAAAATGTGCCAGTGCCAATCAATAAAGTGAAAGTCCATTTTTTGGCCTATTTCCCGACTTCCTGGGGTATTTACATTTGGTAAATGCTTTACCTGCCTACCAAGATCAACTCCTAACCGGTTTTCCTGGATAAAGGGCTTGACATGCACACTCACTACAGGCCAGGCATAGACTATCTATTGTAGGAGTCAGCAGGCAGAAGCGGAGAAGGAAAAGTGTCATATAACTGCTGTTTTTATGCGTTCATAATTTAATGTGGTATTTACTTAATGAAATGCAAGTACAAAAATGTACGATACGGATAAAATCATTTAATTTTAACATGTCACTCCACTAATATACATTTCCGACATTTCGTGTCCGATCGTCGAATACAACATACAAGATGCCTCGTATAACCATTCTCTTTTGCTCAGACGTTTACTACTGGGACCAGAAATTATTTATACCCTTTCTTTACTGTTTACTCCATAGACTGAAATACAATTCGTGGTCGTTGGAATTAAATAAAAAATATCGTCGAAAGCTGGCAGTTTGATTTAAGACCTTTGTAGTAAGTACTTTACCACTTAACCTGTTAGTGTGTATATTTATAACAAAGAAATTAAACAGCCGATGCTTCGAATCTCACCAAATGCGAAAATTTCCATCTCACGGTCTGAAGCAGAAGGATTTCGAATGACGACATTGCTCAACAACTCAAAATGGTAATAAAAATGGCAGCCTATTGAACGATGACGTCATATGGTAGGAAATGGAACTCTTCTTCGTGACATCACGGCCACCGGGCTCATGTCATCGGCCGAGATATTGATTCCTTTCAGTTGATCGGTTCCGTATGCTACCCCCGCCCAAAGTTTCATTGAAAGCTCATTCAATCGTTTATTGCTTATTGCATTTAGTTCTGTTTAGTCTTACACGGTCCGTATTCACTCCTAGAATTAGTAAAATGTATGAACATATAGATTAGGAAATGTGATTGCAGCAGGATCGAAGTTGTGGATATGACAAATACAGGTGAAAGAATTTAAATGAATCCAGGTATTGACTATAATTGGTCAGAGCTTGCTAGGGCAAGAAATTTAAAACACAACCCATGTTTGCGCTTATTGGGTCCGAAAGTTTGTGTATGAAAGATATAGATGATTAAATGTGACTGTAGTAGGATGAAAAATGAGGAAATCATAACTACGGGTGACAGCATTAAAATGACACGAGTGGCATAGAATGGGTTACTGCCGGTTAGTGGGTTACTGGTTAGTGCCTGCGAAGTCAAGCAATTTTATTTTCATCCATCCATCCATCATGTGCCATGCCGGTAAGCGTGGGCGGTCATGTTTTGCCATCTCACTCGATCACCAGAGTCGTGGATCAGCTCAGTGTTTGTCTCGACCATGCCACGAGGCCAAGCCATCCAGGTATTTGCTTCTAGATCTTTCCCTTGGTCTGTTCCCCTCGATCTTGCCAGTTGTCACTAAGTTCTCCAATTCATTTCTTCTCATAACATGCCCACAAAATTTTGACTGTCTGCGTCTAATATCTCTAATCAGTTTACGATCTTCATTTGTTTCTTGAAGGACTTGTTCATTGGTCTTTCTGGCTGTCCATGGTATTCTTTGCATTTTCCTCAGAAACCACATTTCCACAGCCATCAGATGTTTTTCAGCTTGACTGCTCATTGTTCAAGCTTCACATCCATATAAAAGTACAGGTTCTATGTAGCACCCCAACACTCTTTTTCTCGTTTCAATTGACATCTTTTTATTTTTTTTTTTTTTTCCATCTTGCTAAAGGCTACTTTTGCCATGGCGATTCTTGTTCTAATCTCTTCAAGGCATCTCCCATCAGATGTTATTACTGTTGCTTGATAATTGTACCTATTCACTTGTTGAAGAATATTCCCATTTACTTGTATATTGCAGGTCTCTCTGGCCGAGGGTTTACACTACTTTCTCCGTAATCCCGTTTATCACGCAGTCTCGTAGCGGGCGAGAACTAGGAGCGGTTCGTCCCCCGCAGGTGACTTGCGGGATAACTGAGCCGGCCGCTCAGAAAGCAATGGCAAACTACTGAGCGTAATCTTGCCAAGAAATCAACAGACAGCTGAAAGATGCTGCTGTTCACAGCGATGTCCTGTAAAACAAAAAAGGATATGCGAATTTTAAAAAAATTACACTGTGGTATTTCGTTCTTCCTAGTGACGACCATAATCTGTGTCTTTTTACAATTTAATTCTAACCCTAGTTGTTCACTGTGTGCAACAACCGCATCTATTAAATGTTGCAGATCTTGTTCATTGTCTGCAATCAAGACTGTATCATCTGCATATCTAATGTTATTGATGCATCGTCCCCCAATGTTGATTCCTTCCATATCTTCAATATTTCTGAAAATACTTTCACTGTATAGGGAAAACAGATCTGGAGTCATTACACATCCCTGTCTCACGCCTCTTTAATAGGCTGATATTGGCCTACTTCATTATCAACTCTTATGGCAGCTTGTTGTTTTCAATATATGTTTTTTACAAGTCTAAGGTCTTTTCCATCAATTTGTAGATCTTCAAGCATCCTTATCATGTCGACATGTCTCACTTTATCGAAAGCTTTTGTGTAGTCAATAAAGCAAAGGTGTAGATCTTTGTTCACTTCTATAGATCGTTCGATTACGGTTCTCAGTAAATACACAGCATTTACTGTACCCTTTCCTTCTACAAACCCACATTGTTCTTCTCCTATTTCAGGTTGTATTTTCCTCCTAATTCTTTGCATGATAATTCTTAGCAAAATCTTCGTGATGTGACTAGTTATACTAATTGTTAGATGTTGATCACATTCCAAGGCTCCTGAATTCTTTGGTATTGCAATAAATACAGAATTACATAATTCATGAGGTATATTTCCAGTTTCATATATTGTATTAAGCAGACTGGTAACTTTATCTATTCCATATTCTTCTAAAGAATTAATCATTTCTGTTGTGACGCTGTCTAAAATTTTCATGCGATACCTATTTTTTGCGTTTGTTAGTTCTGAAGTATCATGTCTACGTTTGTTTTACAGGAAGGCCCCGGTTAACGTCGGGCTTACATTCTTGGAAAACGCGACTTTAAGTGAAACGACTTATAGCGAAACACTATTTGTATTTCCCATAGAATTAAATGAAATAAAGTGTATTATGTACTATTTGTATTTCCCATATAATTAAATGAAATAAAGTGTATTATGTAATGTTTATTTTGATGGTTGTTGATATTTATTGGCTAAATAGGTGGGGTTGAGGGCGAGTGGTAGAGTTATTGGGACGTAGAGGAATTAAAACCATGACTCGCTCCAAAACTATCATCGGCACTACTAGTACTGCTCTAACACGCTTTCTTAGCTAGACCTTCATAGAGAGACTTTGATTTCTTTTGGATAACCAGCTTGCTCACAGGCATATTCCTTTCGTTCTAGTCTTCAATCCAGACGGCCACAGTGCTTCCATGTTCTCCATAAGAGTACTTCTGGTACGAGTGATCTTGGAAGCACTCAAAGTGGTTAGGTTTATAGCACCCTCTTTGAATTTGTCAGCACCTTCACTAATTGTCCTTACCGTCGTTGGAGGTAAACCATGGACTTTATCGATGTTAACAGCCCCATCGCCAGCCTCAAAACGACGTAACACATCTAACTTCACCTCAAGAGTAACACTTTTCCTGGTTCTCTTACAACCAGACATACTCTCGGCACTTACTGTGTGCTATGAGCTCATAATTATGGGTGATGACACGATAAAATCCTGGAAAAACGCACAGGTGACGACGTTATGGAGGAACGTAACGACTTAAAGTGAAGTTATGTCCCATTGTGACAACGACGTTATAGCGAAACGACGTAAACCGAAGAGACGTATAGCGGGGCCTTCCTGTATTTTGTTATTTACTTCCTATTGGAGTTGGTAGGTGAGCCACCCAGCCACCCCGGAGGTCGTGGGTTCGTTCCCGGAATGCGTCACTACAGTTGTCACGGAGACTCCTGAGGTCGTCGCTGGAGCTATGAAGTTCGTGCTCTGTGTGACTCTTTCGGCAAGAAATAATACATAGCCATAAGAGAGAACATCCAGATTCATAAAGTCGATCTTCTCTCCTTTAAACTCTTTTTTTTTTTTTAAGAGTTGGTGGTGAATACATGACAAACAATAAAATCAAACACAAATCGAGTGTATGGTGCATTAATAGCATGAAGTAATTTGGGGTGAGAAGATGCATCGTCGACTGGATTAATTGGTTGATTTGAAGACCGGACTTCCACTCTAAACTCTTGACATCTGTCAGGGTGAGACTGGTGTAGACTTCTCTCCCGACCCGGTATCAAAGTACCATCTGCCGGGGGACTGTGCTGCGGAGCTCTATTTCCCCTCTCTGTGTGCTGAAACTAAGGAGTGGGCAACAGCGGTGTAGCTGGGGGCGGGAGGGGGGCTAAGGGATCGACCGCTGCCCTTGTGCCCTATTGTAGAAAAGTTGCACTTAGTTCACGTGTGTGATAAAAGTCATCCCGGAATCCAACACCAAACCAAGTCCCCATGCAGGAACCTACCATACGTCTGTGAAGAATTAGGGCCAGCAGATGTTGTAGGCACGGAGAAATAGGCTCACAGTTTTATCCTTACTTAGCAGATGACGAGTGCAGGCGTCGAAGTCTCATCCGACCGCGCTCATGATGTTATCAGCGTAGCCTCCTAACGATTACATCAACGCGCCAGCTTTAAAAAAAAAAAGTCCCGTAGCATGAACCAGATGGAGTACGTAAAATGATGGACCATGACATTTTTTTTTTACTTGCGTGCAGGGAGGAATACAAGTAACCCTGTATGTTCACATTTATGTGCCCTCTGTTCCTATCATCGTTACGCCTCTGCTGTGCAACCGCGCCCTTCTTTTTTGTTCCAGATGCATGGGTTTAATTAACTATGACAATATATACTGCAACGTATTATACGTTGCTAGCTTTTGTGGCAGTCAGTTATTACATCAGCATATGTATTCTATGAATCCACTCTGTGATAGCTAATACTATACGTATACTTTTAGGACTGCAGAGATGCTGTCGGGACTGTCACGTGGTTTCTTCTTCTTCTTCTTCTTCTTCTTCTTCTTCTTCTTCTTCTTCTTCTTCTTCTGCTGCTGCGTTCATCCGGGGTGTTTGTTTCAGACGTAATTGCGGTGTCTTGTTATGAACCTTTGGGCCAAAGCTCTTAGGGTGTCGTCCACATCCTAGCTGGTCAAGTTAGAACAGCCGAAGACATCCTGATCAGCCCTCAGGGGAAGGCAGGGGCAGTCCGTGGGCATTTACCGCCATCCAAGGAGGCTTCCATAATTACAGAGCGGTCAGTCTGCAGACGACATCCACTCAGCAAAATTTCGCTTCGGACTTCCACGTAATGGATTCGCTAGCCAAGCGTCCATTTCATGTTAATGAGACGACATTCACTCAGTAAGCTGTTGCTTCGGACTTCTACGTAATGTATTCGCTAGCCAAGCATTCCATTTCGTGTTAACGAGACGTTTTTCCACCTTTGATTACGCTCACTCAATGAGTTGTTTATAGAGACTTGTGCATTGTAACCATTGCGTGCGATTGGGACGCTTTTTCCGCTTCAGTAACTCTCTCGAGGTAGGCTACATGTGCTGCCGTCTCAGCACCTTACCTCCATGCAGCAGAGAGCGAGTAACGATCAGGCCCTCTCATCCAGGGGGAATCTCTCATATCCCTCTGCTGAGAGCCGCATAATAGGTATATGGACCAAGCATGTAGCAGGCTCAGCATCTCACATCCATTTTGCAGTGGGTGAGTATCGGCTCGGCCCTCACATCCGGGGGATATTGACTAAAGGGCGTTCAGCCATATCCCTCAGCTGAGAGCCGTAGCGTATGTGTCTGGACCAAGAATGTAGTGGCATCGAGTGTCCTCAGTCTACCTGCAGGGCAGCAGGTGTGTGTCTCTTGGTCTGGTTCCTATCCCTTGACCTGTCCGAACAAGCAAGCCCCTCTACCACGACAAGGTGGAGACACGTCAGAGGGGGTTGGTTGACTGGTGTATTGATTAGTTGGTAGTTGGTTGATTGATTTATATGTTGATTAGTATGTTTCTGGTTGGCTGATTCGTTGGTTTGCCGATTTCTTGCTTGCTTGGTTGGTTGATATGTTGATTGGTTGGCTGTTGCTTCCTTTCTTACTTGGTTGGGTAGTTCATTGGCACGTTGGTGTGCTAGCTCGTATCTTGATTGTTCACAAATAAACACATATAGTATTGTTTGGTGTTCATAGAAGGAGAAGTAGGAAGTAGAGACTAGAGGACACACTAGACAACATAAAATTTGAAAGCTATAGTTACCGACCGGGATTCGAACCTGTCACCTCCAAATGACGACGGCGACTCGCTGCAGAAACAAGTGTACTTCGACGCATGACCAACTAGACCTCCTTTCTATGTTGATTGATCTCTTATATTGTCAATTGGTGTGTTGATTGACTGATTGTTACTTAGTTGGTTGGTGTGTTGATTGGTTGGTTGCTGTTTGCTTGGTTTTTTGCTTATTTTCTTGCTTGCTTGTTTGGTTTATTGATTAACTGACTGGTTGGTTGGTCGTAATACTGGTTGGCTGGTTTATTTTGTTGGTTGGTTATTGCTTTATTAGTTTTTTACTTGGTTTGTTACTTGATTGGTTGTTAGTTGATTCATTGGTGATTGGTTGGCAATTGTTTGCTGGTTGATTGGCAATTGGTTGCTGGTTGATTGGTGGTTTTATTGGTGTTTGATTGGTTGGTTGGTTGGTTGGTGGTTATTGGGTGGTTCTGACCGAGTTTTCATTAAGCCAATTACATTGATATTCAAATCGCTTGAGCCTTGAAAAGTATCTACCGTAGTGAGGTTGATAGAGAGATTCTCCTTTCGACCCGATTGCGAAGTATGATCTCTGGTGCTCTACTGGGAATGTGTTGTGGAGTTCTGTTACCCCTCTCCAATATTAGAAACTAGTGAGACCTGCAATACCAGTGCTTGAGCTTCAAATATACGGTGAGACATTAAGATGCAACTATGTCTTGATAAAGCTACAAACATTCATTAACTGTTGTCAACGCAAATTAGAAAAACTAAAACATATGACAGAATCACGCATAGGACAAACATTGATAGAAATGGACATACATTGATAGAATAGGACTCACACTGATAAAAACCCTATGATAACATAACTAGAAGTCCTTTCTCTGGAACCCAGATGGCAAACGAAATAGAAGGAAACATAAAACACAGAGAAATAGTATATACAGAGGTGAATAACATGGGTGATCATGGAAGGTGATCGCCGAAGATTGGACGGCTCGGCATGAATTGATTTAATGTCAATGTTCCAGTGAGAGATAAACGGCAGAATCACCAATGTGATTTCAACACAGTACTAGCGGACTGACCGAGATTAGTCCTAGGTTGGTCGTGTTTTCTTCGTGGGATTTAGGTATTCCATTGTCAACGGACCCCAACCCAATGCACAGAAGGAGATGTCTTAGTTGAAGCTATACGCCGGGGGAGGGGAGGGGGCTGAGTGGTCTCGAGGTATGGTGTCCGCCTCGAGTGCTGGAGGTCCCGGGTGCAAGCCCTGGTGAGGACCGGGTTTTTTTTTCACGTGGACTTCCAGTAATAAAAATTTCCCCTGGTCTCTGGGTAGTGAGATCGGACGCCCGTGTGTATTGTTGCGTACGTAACAAATCCATTGGCAGTTGGAAATCAAAAAAGAGTAGCATAACGGCACTGCCCGGCAGGGGCGTCACTAGGGGGGTGCGGGCCGCACCGGGTGACACCATCAAGGGGTGACACCAAAATAAAAAAATTGCAAATTTGACAAAGCAGACATAGCTCTGTCTAGTCGGGTTTCATAACCGTTCATTGTTAAATACATGAGCAGGCACAGGGTGCCACCATGCAGAGCGTCTGGTGCTTAAATGAATAAGACTCAGAGCTCAGAGCTGCTCGGAGCCTCGGAGTCGGAGTAGATTCGTGGGTCATTTGCAAACGCGCCAATTAATGACGCGTGGAGTCACGTGGTTGCAGAAAATGACAGACGTTGTTCACAGGTTCGTTTTTTATATAAATAATTATTTTTTCGAAATTTTATAATTTTATCAATATCACTAAAATATAAATATTTTAAAGTAAATTAATTAGGACAGGGCATAAATTTTAAAGGAGAAAAACAGCGGCAGGCTTCCACTTAAAAAAGTTAGTAGGCCTATTACTATACTATAGTATACTAGTAGTTTACTACTACAATAAATTAATAATTACGGCATACACACGTTTTTCTATCTGTCTGAAAAATATATATTTAAATTTTTAAATTTAATTTTGTAATTAAAAAGATGGAAATAGAAAAATAAATAACGGTTGTGTTATTTTTCGAACCAACGAGTCACTGTTGAGACTGCCACACGCAGATCCCCCCAATAATTGATGCGGTTACTGACATTCGCCAGCAATTCGCAATATAAAATAATAAAATATATGTCATGAAATGACTGTCGTGCATTGGCGACAAAACTTCCTGATAAAAGTTAAGAAGAATTGTTGCAACGAATATTGTTGATCGCCGGTTACATTTGTATATGAATCCATTAATTGTGCCTTGCAGCATTTGCCATCCGCATCGTATGCAGGTTGGTATGTTCAATACTCCATTAGCCAGTAAAAAAATTACAATCCACTCAAACTTGTTACAATGAAATAAAAAAGTTGTAACTTCCATGGACAATATTAAAAAAAAAATTAATATTTTGTATGACAAGTTTTCTTTTTTAGACGGTTCTTTTTAGTGTACATAATCATTTTTTTAATTACATTTTAATTCTACGGTAAACAACGCAATTTAACCTAAATAACTATATTTATTAAATTATTAATAAATCATAAATGTTTGGATTATAATTATTTAAACAGATTTTATATATTTATATTATATCTTTTTGTTTAGTTGTATATTTTTAAGTCCCTAATTTATTATAGATTTATTATTTTAGAATATTCCATCATGCCACATGGAGTGCACAAATCAAAGAGGCCTAGTGGGTGCGAGCAGCGAAAAGCAAAGAAGAAAATATGTGAATCACTAAAATCACTACCTGGATTCATGCTTCAATATGTCAAGAGACCAAGTGATGGACAAGGTTCATCAAAAGACGTTCTTCCTCAATCTACAATTGATAAGGTTTCCTCCCATGCTGACAGCATGCATTCTTCAAAAGAGCAACTAGAGCCAGAAATGGAAGAGAATCACGAGATTGATGCAGAAATACATAATGAAATAGCAGTGGATGAAGTTGAAACAGAAATGCATGCTGAAAATGATTCTCGTCATGATACTGTAAATGTGATGAGTCAAGTGGATGAGAAAAATTTGAATATTTTATCTGATGCTTCTTTCTGGAATGCACCAGTTCCAGATCATTTTCGAGTTGAAATTATCAAAAGAGGAAGTTGTTCTTTTCAGAACAAGGATGGGCCTTTCAGTACTGTGACAAGGCAAGGTGCAAAGACTAAAGGAGATGTGCGCCAGCTGTCAAAAGAATGGTTCTACAAGACGATGCCAAATGGTGAGAAAATACTGCGGTCATGGATGGTTTACTCGCTCGTCAGTGAGAAATTATACTGCTTTTGCTGCAGACTCTTTGCTGTTAATGTAACAGAACAAACATCAAAATTTGTCACTGGGTTTCAGCAGTGGTGGAAGCTGAGCCCAAAATTACATAATCATGAGATATCGGATGACCATCTAGGTTGCCTTGAAAAATGGAAAACATTGGCAGCAGGCCTTAAGCTGCACAAAACAATTGATGCCGACAGTGTTGCTGTAATGGATAGGGATAAAAAAAAAATGGAGGGATATCTTGCACAGGTTGCTTGATATAACATTGTTTCTTGCTAAGCAAAATCTGGCATTTCGTGGCCATAAGGAAGATGCATCTTCGTTGAATAAAGGAAACTTTCTTGAGATGGTTGAGATGCTTTCTAAATATGACCCTGTGTTGAAAGAGCACCTAATGAGATTAAAGCGAACTACATCTGTAACAGTAAAAGCATCCGTATCTTATCTTTCACCAGAAACTCAGAATGAATTTATAACTGTTCTGGCAAATCATGTGAAGGAAATTCTTGTAAATGATATAAAGGCTGCAAGGTATTTTGGAATTATGTTTGACAGCACACCTGACATATCACACACTGACCAGATGTCTGAGGTGATCAGATATGTGAAAATCCACAATGGGGAAGTTGAAGTGAGAGAAGTGTTTCTAGGATTTTTCCCTTTAAAGGGGAAAAAAGCTGATGACCTCAGTTCAGACATTTTAAAAAATCTAGAAAGTGATGGACTTGATATAATGATGTGCAGAGCTCAAGGTTATGATAATGCTGCCACAATGTCTGGAATTCATGGAGGTGTTCAAGCCATTCTGAAAAGAAAGAATAAGAAAGCTATTTTTAACGGATGCGTGGACCATTCGCTTAACTTGTGTGGTCAACACTCTTTTGCTGAAAATGCTTTATGTGTAACATTGTTTCGAACTCTTGAGAGAATGTATTCCTTCTTTGCTGCTTCCACCCATCGATGGGATGTTTTAATTGAACACACTGCAATGTCGATTAAAAGGCTATCAACAACACGCTGGAGTGCACATCATGCTGCTGTTAAACCGGTGAAAGATAAGTTTGATGAATGTGTGGCGGCGATTGAAGCTCTATGTGATCCTCGTGAAAATGTGGAAACAAGAGGTGCAGCACAAGGTCTTTTACCTGCTGTCTGTGATTTCACGTTTCTGTGCTACCTTTACTTTTGTGCTGCTGTACTTCAGGAAGTTAATTTGACACAGCAGTATATGCAGACTAAAGGCTTAACTCTTGACAAAGTAGTGACCAAGTTAGAGGCATTAAGACTTTTTCTGCAGGAGAAGCGAAGTCACTTAGTGGAGCATGCAATTGAACAGGCACTTTTAAAAGCAGACCAATTTGGAATAACAGTAGAGAGAAGATTAAGGTTCAAGAAGAGAATGGCAGGGGAACAACTCAGAGATGCTTCAGATGCTGGACTCACTATGCAAGAAGAAAACAATAGGGCGATGCTGGAGTGTATTGATCGTTTTCATTCTGAACTCCAGACCAGATCAACAGCGATCAAGGAAGTAGCAAATATGTTTGAGGCTGTTCAAGCCAAGAGTCTTCTATCAGCAACTGAAGAAGAGTTGCTGGTGCAAGTTCCAAAATTGACCACTTTCTATGATGAGCTATCCGAAGTAGAGCTTTTAAAAGAAATACCAAGGCTGAGAAGACACCTAAAGGCAGCAGATATTGATATCCACAAAGTCAAAGACTCTTCAATATTTGATATTTTAAAATTCATAGTTGACTGGGATTTCCTTGAATCTCTCCCAATACTCTCACTAAGCCTACAACTATTTCTTACGATCTGTGTGTCTGTGGCTTCATGTGAGAGGAGCTTTTCAAAACTGAAACTTATAAAGAACTATTTGCGATCAACCATGGGACAGTCAAGACTTTCTGATCTGGCTATATTATCAATTGAAAGTGATATGGTGAAAGATATTGATTTTGATGATGTGATTGACAAGTTTGCAGCTTTGAAGACCAGGATGGGAAACTTTTAATTTTAAATAACAGAAATTTTAATGTTAAATAACAAAAATTTAACTTTGTCCGAGTTTGTCGAAGTTCTTTATTTATGTTTTACCTGAAGTATTGAAGTTATATTGTTCAATTTGTTTTCTTTCTTATGTCCTTATTAACTTTTTGACTTATTTTACAAACATTACTATATGCGATTATATATGGTACAGGAACACTCGGAAGAAGACCATGGTGAAAGTCTAGAGGGGTGACACCAAGAGTTTACCGCACTGGGTGACACCAACCCCAGTGACGCCACTGCTGCCCGGGCAAAATTTCGAGTTAAAAATCTACCCAAAGTATTTCAGGATCCTCGCCGATGCTACAGAGTTAATGCATTGAGCTGAGTTTCTCCAGACTCAGGTTTGAGTTAGGATGAAAACGGAGCACTTATGGGTTAAACCCGTGTGCCATGATGCTGATCCATCGACTACACTAAACTATACATCGAGCAAGACCGTATTAGGCAATCGTGGCAGACACCGTTCGGGCTAACTACAGGAGAATCAGCCATGGTCTGCGGGAACTGTACACGCACATTTCAATAGTCGGGGGATCATAGGTCTCGGTGAGATGAAGCCTTGAGATGCTCATATGTTGCCTGCTACGATCCTGCAAGAGTCACAGCAGTTTCCCACGACGATGATGGGAATTGAACAACCAACGCTTGCACTTCCCGCTCGGGGAGCCCATGGGCATGCTCGAAATGGGTGTATTGCTTGCCTAACAGTACAGAACTAAGCCGCCACCAGTCTCAGTTATGTTTGTTCGACAGGAGAGTGCAGTTCGAGTCCATTTGAGTGTTATAACAATTACTGCCTGAAAACCAATGTTGTTTATGCTGCCCCTGTTTTCTGTCTTGTTTACTGCAAATACGTCATACAGGGCTCTGACAAACCCCTTAGGCACTGTTCCGACAGACGGGTCTAAATCGGGAGATAACTCTTAGGTGTACAACAGGGCCTCATTGGGTGATTCTACAATACGAAACACAGCAGAATGTTGGTTAATATATCAGCTTTAGTAATAATCTTGAAGAAATAAAAAACAACTAGTAACGCATTTTCGCAGTGTTGTTTCATCATCGTCATTATCATAATCATCATCATCATTATCATAATCATCATCATCATTATGATAGGCGACCAAATCATCCGGGTATTCCTCTCTTTGTCTTTCCCGTGCTCTTTCTCCATCGTCATGCTTCTCGTGGTCATAGAGTGGGCACCACTGGATTCTTGAACGGTTCGGCCCGTTGAACGGGCTGTAAATGCCCACGCACTTCTCTGCTGCTTTACAAAGATCCATCTGTATAGATGAGCACTTCGGGGCTATCTGAGTATTCATAGATGAGCGCGTTAACCTCTGCATTGACAGCGGCAGGGTTCTGCTCTCTGCACCTTCTGTCGAGTGTGATAATGCAGGAGAAAGTGCACTTAAAAGTTGGAGGCACCGGCACCCATTCCTTGCCGGGGTTGATACTGGTAAGACTGCAGACCTGTCTGACGACATGTTCCGCCCGACTCATCCATGATTTGCCCCTCTTTAGCCTGTCACCCTTTTCTCGGAATATAGCGTCAAGCAGAGGGTGCTGCTCATCTGCACTTATTTTTATGTATGCACGAGCTCTCCAGATCTTGATCCTGTGTTCCATTGTCGGGAAGTCAAGGAGGTATCTCATTGCTACACAGCTGGTGTCTCTCGTGCAGCCCAAAATGATGCGCATGGCTTCGTTTTGTACCTTTTCAAGTCTTCCAATCTGTGTAGGGCTGACAGTGAGGATGGCCAGGGCATACTCGATGCGTGAAAGCACCAGTCCTTGGAACAGAAGTATTAGCAGTCTTTGCTCGATATTGGCAGTCGCCATGACTCTCATTGCTGACAAACCTTTTCGAGCTTTCGTTATGACATAATCGACATGATCTCTGAAGGACAGGCTACGATCAAGCCTCACGCCAAGATATGTCATTGACTGGGTTCTACTCAAAATGCTCCCATCCATTCTTACCGCCGGCAGGTCTGTGTTCACAATATGGTTGTTTAGGGAGAACCATGCAACCGATGCCTTTGCAGGGTTGACAAGGGCATCGGCATCAGCACACCATGAGGAAATTCGATCTAGTTCGCCCTGCATATCATTGGCAACCGCCTGTCTATCTCGACCTTGTCGATACACGAGAATGTCGTCAGCAAATGACAGAGTCCTACCCCTCCCGTCCAACTGTTGTTCAGTGATCGGCACCGTATACACGTTGAATAGTACTGGTGACAGTGGTGAACCCTGCGGCAATCCTGGACATATCGTTATCGGCTCAGAAGACCAACTCCCGCATCTTAGCACCACCTTCCTTTGGAGCAGAACTGCAGCTATCCATCGTACAAGGTGAGGGTGCACTTTCAGCCTGAGGAGGGTTTGCATCAAATGCTCGAAGGATACTCTGTTATATGCGTCCTCTAAGTCTATGGCGGCCGCACATGTCTCTTCTCTGACCTGAAATCCTTCGTAAACATCTTGAGCAAAGACCGCCGCATTCAGCCATGACTCTTTGTTACGTCTGTATCCTCCAAGTGTGGGCGGGAAGCAGCTGGGTTGTTCCAAGTGATAAGCAAGTCTGTGTGCTACAATTTTCTCCAGTAGCTTGCCAGCAGTATTCTGCATCGTAATGATTCTGTAGCCGCTTATCTTGGAATTGTCTTTGTTCGGTTTTGGCAGCGGCAGCAAGTAGCTGTGTAGCCATTCTTCTTTGACCTGACCCCTCTGAATACTGGTGTTGAATTCTCTGGCCAGTTCTTCCATGTCATCATCTGACGTCACCAGTACGTCACCATATCGGATGCCGTCTGGGCCTGGGGCGGTGTTAGGTGATTTCTTGAGCATCGCACGCAATATCTCAGCTGTGATTGCCCATTCTTCGTCTGTCCCTACCCCCTCGCACAACTGAGAGAGTGTCGTTGTGGTCCTCTGTCTGGCGGGCTCGTCTTTCTGGTCAGTCTGTTCTATGTAGCGTGCAAGAACGTGTGGTCCTTTATCCGCATCCGACTTTTTCCATGTGAGGTCTGTGCCTTACAACAACAAAAAGGTCGCTTAAAAGTCGACAGGGTCGACTTCATTGCACCGAGTTTTATCCCATATGGCTCGGTCACTTACCGCAGCGCGGAAAGCGTCGCACAAAGCACGAACTCCGTAGCTGTAGTGACGACCCACAGGAGTCTCCGAAAAATTTAACTCGTGAACCGAAGGACGCGGTCCAGAATCGAACCCACAACCTTCGGAGCCCGAGTTAAACGGCTTGACCACTTCGCCACGAAGACTCCAGCCTTGAAAGTCTGGAATACCCCTACGTTGTACAGCACCGTACATGCTCTTATGGATTGGTAGAAAGAATGTATGTGCAGAGAGAAGAAATAGTTTAAACAACACACTTATAGCTAATGGAGATGGGAGATTATGTGGGTGGGTGAGGAATTTGTGTGCGGGATATGTGAGTTGGCGGGGAGATGTGTGTGTGTGTGTGTGTGTGTGTGTGTGTGTGTGTGTGTGTGTGTGTGTTGGATGTGTGGTTGAGGGATGTGTGTTTGACTGGGTGGTTGGAAGTGTGTGGGTGGAGGATATGTGGGTGGGTAATGGGACGGGTGAAGGATTTGTGAGTGGGTGGGGAGATGTGTGTAGGTGTGAGGATGTGGTGGATGGGTGGAGGCATGTATGTGTATCTGGGTTGTGTGTGTGTGGGAGTTGGCGTGAATGGGGGATGTGTGGTGGGTGGTGGATGTGTCTCATAACATGATAATATGCATTGTTTATGTTTACAAAATTCATTTGACAATGTTTTTTCCTTTGCACTATTGATGAACAAAAGATGAGTGATTGGAAGGGCTGAATGTAAGACGGGCCTGCGTGCCCAATTTGTGGTGGTACTTCAATGAACTGTTTTGCATGCGCAATAAAAGCAAACTGCAATCTATCAATACATGTATAGGAGTGGCAGTGCACTTTGCAACAGACCTGTATAAGTTATTTGCATATCCTTTACAGGGCGTCGCAATCAAATCCTAGCAATTTTGGCTGTATGTATTTCTTGGCAAGTTTATGTTCAGTAGTTTGCCAATGCTTTCCGACTGACTGACACTCACATTTTTTGTATTAAAACCAATGCAAGAGTGTCTTATAGAGGTATAGTGACAACGAGTTAAGTCTGCTGATATCCCACTGCCACACAAGTCAACTCCATCTCCATGTGGTATAGACTGGGGACAAGAGAATCACACCGAAGACTTCATCAACAAACAATAAACAAGAAAACAACTCGGGCCTGAGAAAAACAATCTGATCAACAGAACAAGTTCCATTCGTAATTTTTGTGTTCATCAAATTACTTTTAAGATTGACTTAAGTTCTACTTGTTTTCTTGTTCGCCGATGAAGACTGGACCAAACAGAAGCCTGTATCTGTGCACATGTTTTCCCTGTACACCTTCCTAGTTATATTTGGTCTCTGACTCAGATCCCTGGGTTCAACTCCATACTTGTAGGTCAGCATGGCCGAATGGATAAGAACACGTGTTCTTAAACATCCGGTGTGCTGATGCCGAGGTAAGGGGTTCAACCCCTACACCAGGACAGTTTGGACCAAAATGCTGACCTATCGTCCTTGCTTGGGGATGTAAATTACAAGTACCTCTGAAGTCGGAGTGGATTCACTTGATGGCGAGGGACACTGTTAATAGGGGAAGCTAATCCACATGCAAAGTTCATTCCAGCATTACTTGAAATAGTGTGTATGGACTACGCTTGAGTTCAAAGCGAGCGAGCGCAAATAAAAAAAAATAAAAAACATGCTTCATAGAATTTTCAATCAAACCCACAGCAGCCTGATTGCAATGCTAATGGAAGCTGGGGGCAACAAACAGTTCACAGAGGCACCACCAACAACAAACCCAACCTTGATGTCACCAAACTAGAATGCTCACTTCTCAACTGACAGGCATGTCACACACCCCCCCCCCCCCCCCCAAAAAAAAAAAAAAAACTACAAAAGGCATAGATATTTCAACAAGGAACAATCTACTGTGTTAAATGCCTCACAATATCGTACACAGGAAAATTGGATCCTTTATTTTGGGGGAAAACAAGTTTATTTTGTTGAGAAAGCACAAACACATATTGTCTTCATATGACAAAGGTCAAGCATGGCTAGCGGGTGATATACAGAAAACGTGCTTACATTTAGCTTTTTAAAATCGGGAATATGCCATATGAGCATGAGTAATACTTGAGTGAAGTAAACGTATGGGTGGCATCCATGTTTGGATGGGTGGCATCCATGTTTGTGAAACAGAGGTGAAAACAGGAGCAAGAACAACTTACTTCTGCTACGGTGATGTGAGGAGAAAGGGACAATAATATACAGACATGTAGCATCAAAAAATACTAAAAACTAATTTACCAAAAACTTCTAGTGCACTAAAAACCCAGGAAAATCTCAGATCTAAAACTAGAATTCTGGCTTATCCTGTAGATAAAATAAAAACCAACAAAAATACTATTAGGCAAAGACAAGTCAAACATCTCAACATGATGACCCAACAAGACAACACCAACACCCAGTCTTTCTACGTAAGACAGACAACACTTTTGTACTTGTGACGAATAGACACAAGATGCAACATCCTGACACTTATTCATTAGATTCACTTACATCACACATCGCAAGCAAACACAACATCTCAACACTGATTTGTCTAACATACAACATATGTTGGAAGCAAACAACACCTTAACACTGATCTGGCTGACAAAACCTCCAAATACTATATTCCTTGATGTTCCCTCAATGAAACCAGAATTGAAATCCACCAGTCTACCATCATGTCATCTCGGTTACATCCTGATGCACCATATGTCAAGAATTAACCATAACTCACCATCCTGATACTCAATGCACCACCTTTTCCCCATCTTCTGTCATTTAAATACCTAACCTTATGAGGGATGCCATATGATATAGGACACACTGCTCCTGCAATGTCCATGTTATGATAAAGGATATCAACAACAATATGACATCACACACATTACCGCATGATATTACAAATTAATAACCATCAAGTAAAACATGTTTAACTATGACAAGCAAAGGATTGATTGATTGATTGATTTAGGAACCGACATCACTGCATTCGGGACATTCCCATACGCGCTCCGTCCCTATCCTCAGCAGCCAGCGAAGAGTTCCAACAGTAATAGTTCCAGTAGCAATCTGATTATATGTCCGTCTCGCTGAGAAGCAAAGGACACAGGAATCACCATATTTGTAGAGCAGTTGTGTTTTGTGTCAGCTCATTGGTCATTCTTGTCGTGACAAATTTAATAAGAATGACAAATTGCCTAATGTTTTCTGCTGACATGCAAATGAGAAATTCTACAGTTAAAAAATAGAAGTCACCCCCGATGGTGTTTCCACCTTGTCGTGGTAGGGGAGCTTGAGTTTCTCAATGACCCTGAGAGCTATGCCGGCGGTAGCGTAGCTACCAGCAGGGCCTCCCAAGCCGGACAGGTCAACGGGTAGAGAACAGACAAAGAGAAACACCCTGGTCCTCCAGGTTGGGGGTTGAAGCGTGGGGTTAACATCCCCACCTTTGTAAAAATCATTTTGTTACGAAACAGATACACGAGCCTCGAATTCGGACTGACTTATTTGGACATCGACCTTGGAACGTTAAAGGACTTTTGAGATTTGGAACATGGAATGTACGGACACTATAGGTATCGAGCTGGAGCGGCCGAAGAATTAACCCGGGAGCTGGTTGAGTATAAAATGGAAATAACAGCAATTCAAGCAATAAGATGGCCAGGAGATAGTACTTTAGAGAAAAATGGAATGGTTATAATATATAGAGGAAACACCCAAAATAAACATGAATTAGGAACAGGATTTGTCATCAAAAAAGAGTTATGGGGGAACCTATAGGTTTGTGTCTTACACTGTTTCACATCGCCCCGGAATCGGAAATAATCACCCAATGAGGCCCTATAAGGGAGACTGTTTACACCTAAGAGTTACCTTCCGATTTAGACCCGTCTGTCGGAAGAGTGCCCCCCCCCCCCACCTTATATACCATAGCAATGGCAGTCATGTTTCCTTGCAGGAAGAGGCAGGGATCTACGAGCACAAAAATGGACACAGGGCAGCCCAGGCACCGGGGGCACGAGGGTTAATGAGGCCCGAGAGCTGACAAGGGACGAAGAAAGTGTGTGCCAGGCTCAGCTGACCTGCTACACGGCGATGCTGATATAATGATATATAGTTAGTTAATTAGTCGACAGATCATCCTCATTGACCATCGAACCATTCAGTCCATAAGTGCTCGGATCCCCTCCTCAGCAAATCCCGCAGCATGTAGCGGTTCACGACACCAGTTCTGTGTTGGTTTATTAATCTTCTTTGGCTTCCTGCTTAGTGTTCTTGTTTGGCCACACCTCTTTTCACTTACTGCTCTCGCAACCTCACCATGGTTGTAGACTCACAGTCATCGCTTGGTTCTCGTAAACGACTTACGTCTCGTAGAGTAGTGGTTCTCAACCGGTGGGGAATTCCCCCTAGGGGGTAATTTTAGGGTTTCCAGGGGGGAATTAAGAAGATTTCAGATCGGGTTAATAAAAGAACCGATTACTTGATATTGTTGTTCCCTTCATACTGTACGGTTCTGTACGTCTCACCCTTCTAAAATTCATTTTATAAAGTAAGTAGACCCACAAATCACGTTTTATGTGGATGTCTAGACTTGTTTTAGTATGTGCTATTAAATTTAGCTTCCATTATTACATACACAGTGAAGGCAGGGCGGGATTTTTAAGTAGTAAATATGAAAGGGGGGAATGACATTCTGAAAATATGGTGAGGGGCGGGGGGGGGGGGACACGGACCAAATTTTTACGTAGGAAATATGAAAGGGGGTAATGACGTTCTGAAAATATGGTGAAGGGGGGCACGGGCCAAAAAAGGTTGAGAACCACTGTCGTAGAGCATTCGGAATGTCTGCCTGTTCCATGGTTTGTCCGCCTTCCACAGTAGCCCTACCTGCAAGCCTGTCAGCCTGCTCATTTCCTTGTACACCCGCATGCTCTGTCACGAAAATGAAACTAATCTTTGCCAGCCGAGGCCGCTCCAGAGACAGCAGCCATTCTCTTCGGACCCACCCTATCTCTATCCCCCTGAGCACACTCATTAAGACACTAAGGACACATGTTCTATTGAATGTCTGTGTCTCGAGCCATGTTATTGCTTTACTTACTACCATGACTTCCATAGTCAGGCTACTTGTGGTCAAAGCAAAAGCACCAGACTTCCTTCACAATTTTCCCCCCGACCCATCCGTGTAAATGACAGCATCATCCTCTAAAGCAGGGGTCACCAAACTACGGCCCGCGACGTCATTTCATCCGGCCCGTCGACGGTACTCGAACTTGCTTGATATAACGCATGGAACACGAGACGTTGTGATACAATTTAAATGTAAATATTATGTTTAGAATAATAGGAGATCTTTACATTGCGGAGACATCCTGGCTGCTATGTGTCTTAAATTTACTATTTTCATTTATACATTATTGTATCTAGATTTTCTTCTTTATTGTAATGTTTGCTTATTTCGCGCCATCCCATGTCCTTCCCCAGCTCGTGGTAGAGCCGCCTACGCTCTGACGTTACCATGGTTTCCATGGAAACACACACACACACACACACACACGCGCGCGCGCGCGCGTTTCTGGGAAAGAATGACCTCGTCTGTGATCTCTACATACTCATCAAAGGATTTCGAAGAAATATGTCATTGTTTGAACCACAACTGGAAGGAGAAAACTTTTCTTATTTTCACTGTTTCAAAGAGTTTTGCGCTACAATCGCCGAAGATGTCCACTTCGATTTTGCGGGGGGGGGGGGGGGGGGGGAATATTTGTGACTTGAAGGAGCACTTTTGGAGACATTTGAGAGTGAATTGAGAGTGATATTCTTATGTTCCAGAATCCATTTGATTGTAACCTAGATGATGTGCCCGTTGAAATACAGTTGGAGCTTACTGATTTGCAAACAACTGACTTGTTGAAAGAGAAGCACAGAGAAGAAAAACTTGTTGAATTTTACCGCTACTTATCTAATGTTGAGTTTTCGAAGCTAAAGAAATTTGCAGCTGGTATGACATCAGTGTTTGGAACAACTTATGTCTGTGAGTAAACATTTTCAAAAATGAAGTATGTGAAGTCAACGCATCGAACGAGATCGACTGATGAACATTTGAAAGCAATTCTCTTGATTGGATGCGGCAATTCCAAACCATAACAGTGTTGTGCCTGACTAGAGGAATCAGAAGGCTGATACTACCAAACACCACACAAGATAGCTGCCACGTGTAGTCATCGAACAAATTTCCACAACAGACTTGAGCCGAAATGGCAGAGGGTCACTGGAGGCCCAGTGACTAGAAACCAAGCCATTGGCAATGGCCCTAGCACTCATCAGCCCACTTCCAAATCATGCATAAATGGTTTCCATCAGATATGGAAACTTTTCTCTCTCTCTCTCTCTCTCTCTCTCTCTCTCTCTCTCTCTCTCTCTCTCTCTCTCTCTCTCTCTCTCTCTCTCTCTCTCTCTCTCTCTATCTCTCTCTCTCTCTCTCTCTCTCTCTCCTCTCTCTCTCTCTCTCTCTCTCCCATACTCTTTATTTCTCTTTAAGAACATAAAGACTACTCCCCCCCCCCCATTTTTCTGTTATGTGTGTGTATGTGTGCTAAAGATAACTACAAAGGTGTACCAAGGAAAGAGAGGAAGACCACAATGTTGACGACCGGATTCAAGATTTGTTAGATAATGTACACGTGACAGCCACAGAGGCAGGACATGTGGCTGTGGCAGAAAGACACGTAGACAGTCTGAGATGTTTACTTTGTAAACATACTTCATACATGTTAGAAGGAAATGTACAAAGCTGTGCCCAAAACAAAACTCTTACAAACAAAATAAACCCCTAGGGAAGAAGTACGAGTACAGTAAATAAAGGACCCTTTTACATGTCACTGGGCACTCAAGATGTGACGTAGTGAGTATCAGGCCGTTACTTTCCCGAGACGTCAGGTACCAATGTTAGGTTGGGCTACCTGCAAGCCTACGTCAGTTTGAAACAATCCGCCATGATGAAGCTTCACACCCATGAGCATTGGGTCAGCAGGCAAGCATCTAGCCACTACACAGCTCCCTAAATAGGCAGCCAACGGTCTGTTAAATCAAACATAACCCAATTTTAGCAATGTTTAAATCGATTTTAATGTAACAAAAACATTTTAATATAAGAATACAGAGCCAAGCAATATAAAATGAAAGTGTAAAGAATTGTTAAAATTGTAAAATTATGCAATAAATAATCCTAATTCAAGACATAGCAGGAACACTGTGTAGACAGACAGACGGAGCTATAGACTGAGACAAGCAGACTTAGACAAGGCACACTAGACACAAATTTTATGTGAAATGCACACAGCTGAGTGTAGATAACAGTTATTAATTAATGTACTGGTTTATTAATTGTTTGCAAAACTCCAAAATCTGTTAGGTCTAGGTTAAGCCCAAATATATAGACATGGCAAAGCAGAACCTGAGATACGGAGGCCACATTAACCACCATGGTAGCACACAAACATGAGCAGTATCATGTCTCAGACCCTGAAATATTGAGGCCACATTAACCACCATGGTAGCACACAAACATGAGCAGTATCATGTCTTAGACCCTGAAATACTGTGGCCACATTAACCACCATGGTAGCACACAAACATGAGCAGTATCATGTCTCAGACCCTGAAATATTGAGGCCACATTAACCACCATGGTAGCACACAAACATGAGCAGTATCATGTCTTAGACCCTGAAATATTGAGGCCACATTAACCACCATGGTAGCACACAAACATGAGCAGTATCATGTCTTAGACCCTGAAATACTGTGGCCACATTAACCACCATGGTAGCACACAAACATGAGCAGTATCATGTCTCAGACCCTGAAATATTGAGGCCACATTAACCACCATGGTAGCACACAAACATGAGCAGCATCATGTCTTAGACCCTGAAATACTGTGGCCACATTAACCACCATGGTAGCACACAAACATGAGCAGTATCATGTCTCAGACCCTGAAATACTGTGGCCACATTAACCACCATGGTAGCACACAAACATGAGCAGTATCATGTCTTAGACCCTGAAATACTGTGGCCACATTAACCACCTTGGTAGCACACAAACATGAGCAGTATCATGTCTCAGACCCTGAAATACTGTGGCCACATTAACCACCATGGTAGCACACAAACATGAGCAGTATCATGTCTCAGACCCTGAAATATAGAGGCCACATTAACCACCATGGTAGCACACAAACATGAGCAGTATCATGTCTCAGACCCTGAAATATTGAGGCCACATTAACCACCATGGTAGCACACAAACATGAGCAGTATCATGTCTTAGACCCTGAAATACTGTGGCCACATTAACCACCATGGTAGCACACAAACATGAGCAGTATCATGTCTCAGACCCTGAAATATTGAGGCCACATTAACCACCATGGTAGCACACAAACATGAGCAGTATCATGTCTCAGACCCTGAAATACTGTGGCCACATTAACCACCATGGTAGCACACAAACATGAGCAGCATCATGTCTCAGACCCTGAGATACGGTGGCCACATTAACCACCATGGTAGCACACAAACATGAGCAGTATCATGTCTCAGACCCTGAGGTACTGTGGCCACATTAACCACTATGGTAGCACACAAACATGAGCAGTATCATGTCTCAGACCCTGAGATACTGTGGCCACATTAACCACCATGGTAGCACACAAACATGAGCAATATCATGTCTCAGACCCTGAAATACGGAGGCCACATTAACCACCATGGTAGCATACAAACATGAGCAGCATCATGTCTCAGACCCTGAAATACGGCGGTCACATTAATCACCATGGTAGCATACAAACATGAGCAGTATCATGTCTCAGACCCTGAAATATTGAGGCCACATTAACCACCATGGTAGCACACAAACATGAGCAGTATCATGTTTCATACCCTGAAATATTGAGGCCACATTAACCACCATGGTAGCACACAAACATGAGCAGTATTATGTCTCATATCCTGAAATATTGAGGCCACATTAACCACCATGGTAGCACACAAACATGAGCAGTATCATGTCTCAGACCCTGAGATACTGTAACCACATTAATCACCATGGTAACACACAAACATGAGCAGTATCATGTCTCAGACCCTGAGATACTGTAACCATAGTAACCACCATGGTAGCACACAAACATGAGCAGTATCATGTCTCAGACCCTGAAATACGCAGGCCACATTAACCACCATGGTAGCACACAAACATGAGCAGTATCATGATACTGTGGCCACATTAACCACCATGGTAGCACACAAACATGAGCAGTATCATGTCTCAAACCCTGAAATACTGTGGCCACATTAACCACCATGGTGAGGAGCATCATGTCTCAGACCCTGAAATACTGTGGCCACATTAACCACCATGGCTCCCCTGATGTGTCTCCACCTTGTCGCGGTGGGGGAGCTTGAGTGTACCACTGACCCCAAGCTCTGTGACAATGGATATAAACTACATATTGGACAGCTCTTGGGATAGGGACCAGACTAAGAGAGACACAACCTGCTGCTCTGCAGGTAGACTGAGGATAGCAGTCAAATTTTAACTCAGGCGCACGAAGCCACAAACTTGGTATCATAATCTCCCCACCAGTTCTACCGCGTCGTCGTCAATGACGCCTGGCAATTACGGCCAGGTCCACCTGTGAGCGACACTAACCACGCTGTGACAGGAATGGTCAGTCGGTGCATGCGTGGGACATGAAGTCCACGCAGGGACACAACCCCGACTAGCGAGAACTCACAGTGGTTAGGGCCAGACGGCTTGGGACTGTTGTACAGGACAGACGGATTGAATGGTGCTCGTTATCAGTTATCAGTTATCAGTTGGGGTATCTTCGTTGCACTCCGGACATGTCCATAGGTGCTCAGATCCTCCCCCCAGCATATGCATCAGCGTCCGGTGGCTAATAGTGCCAGTTCTGTGTTGGTTGACGAGGCGCTTTGTTTTCCCGATGAACCTCTCGCGTCTGGCTGTGCCGATTCTTACTCCCAAGTCTTTCATCCTGGACAGCGATGTGGAATCATTGACGTCAAAGTCCTCTGTTCTCGCCATATCTTTAAGGACATTAATAACATCGGCACGATCCATGGGCTGGCCATCTACAGGGGGTGCAGAGCCAGCCAGTTTGTCAGCTCGTTCATTTCCTTCGACTCCCGCATGTCCCGGGACGAAGATGAAGGTGACTTTACGGACAACAGACTTCCGCAGCGATTCAGTCCACTGTCTACGTACAGATCCAGCTTCGACCTTCTGAATCATGCTCATTGAATCACTTAGTACACACACGTTGGTATAATGCTGTGACTCCAGCCATATGAAAGCCTGTGTAACTGCCATCACCTCCATCGTCATGCTGCTCGTGGTCATAGAGTGGGCACCACTGGATTCTTGAACGGTTCGGCCCGCTGAACGGGCTGTAAATGCCCACGCACTTCTCTGCTGCTTTACCACAGATCCATCTGTATAGATGAGCACTTCGGGGCTATCTGAGTGTTCATAGATGAGCGCGTTAACCTCAGCATTGACAGCGGCAGGGTTCTGCTCTCTGCACCGTCTGTCGAGTGTGATAATGCAGGAGAAAGTGCACTTAAAAGCTGGAGGCACCGGCACCCATTCCTTGCCGGGGTTGATACTGATAAGACTGCAGACCTGTCTGACGACATCTTCCGCCCGACCCATCCATGATTTGCCCGCTCTTTAGTCCTGTCACCCTTTTCTCTGAATATAGCGTCATGCAGAGGGTGCTGCTCATCTGCACTTATTTTTAAGTATGCACGAGCTCTCCAGATCTTGATCCTGTGTTCCATTGTCGGGAAGTCAAGGAGGTATCTCATTGCTACACAGCTGGTGTCTCTCGTGCAGCCCAAAATGATGCGCATGGCTTCGTTTTGTACCTTTTCAAGTCTTCCAATCTGTGTAGGGCTGACAGTGAGGATGGCCAGGGCATACTCGATGCGTGAAAGCACAAGTCCTTGGAACAGAAGTATTAGCAGTCTTTGCTCGATATTGGCAGTCGCCATGACTCTCATTGCTGACAGACCTTTTCGAGCCTTCGTTATGACATAATCGACATGATCTCTGAAGGACAGGCTACGATCAAGCCTCACGCCAAGATATGTCATTGACTGGGTTCTACTCAAACTGCTCCCATCCATTCTTACTGCCGGCAGGTCTGTTTTCACAATATGGTTGTTTAGTGAGAACCATGTAACCGTTGCCTTTGCAGGGTTGACAAGGGCATCGGCATCAGCACACCATGAGGAAATTCGATCTAGTTCGCCCTGCATATCATTGGCAACCGCCTGTCTATCTCGACCCTGTCGATACACGAGGATGTCGTCAACGAATGACAGAGTCCTACCCCTCCCGTCCAACTGTTGTTCAGTGATCGGCACCGTATACACGTTGAATAGTACAGGTGACAGTGGTGAACCCTGCGGCAATCCTGGACATATCGTTATCGGCTCAGAAGACCAACTCCCGCATCTTAGCACCACCTTCCTTTGGAGTAGAACTGCAGCTATCCATCGTACAAGGTGAGGGTGCACTTTCAGTCTGAGGAGGGTTTGCATCAAGTGCTCGAACGATACTCTGTTATATGCGTCCTCTAAGTCTATGGCGGCCGCACATGTCTCTTCTCTGACCTGAAATCCTTCGTAAACATCTTGAGCAAAGACCGCTGCATTCAGCCATGACTCTTTGTTGCGTCTGTATCCTCCAAGTGTGGGCAGGAAGCAGCCGAGCTGTTCCAAGTCCCAAGAAAGTCTGTGTGCGACAATTTTCTCCAGTAACTTGCCCGCATTGTTCTGCATCGTAATGATTCTGTAGCCGCTTATCTTGGAATGGTCTTTGTTCGGTTTTGGCAACGGCAGCAAGTAGCTGTGTAGCCATTCTTCTTTGACCTGACCCCTCTGGATACTGGTGTTGAATTCTCTGGCCAGTTCTTCCATGTCATCATCTGATATCACCAGTAGGTCACCATATCGGATGCCGTCTGGGCCTGGGGCGGTGTTAGGTGATTTCTTGAGCATCGTACGCAATATCTCAGCTGTGACTGTCCATTCTTCGTCTGTCCCGACCCCCTCGCACAACTGAGAGAGTGTCGTTGTGGTCCTCTGTCTGGCGGGCTCGTCTTTCTGGTCAGTCTGTTCTATGTAGCGTGCAAGAAGGGCCTTACCTTTATCCGCATCCGACTTTTTTCATGCGAGGTCTGTGCCTTGAAAGTCTGGAATACCCCTACGTTGTGCAGCACCGTTCATGCTCTTGTGGAGGCGCCAGAATGTCGTAAGAGATCGCTCGGAGCACACCTTCCTGCAGAACTCGTCCCATTTCTCGGCCTTGGCCTGTTTGGTGCAGGATTTGAATAAAGTCGTCGTCCTATCGACCTCAGTCTTCAGGTGCTCGTATGACTTGTGTGTATGAACGCTAATAGATAGAAAGCCTGTGTGAGTGTAGGAGACTGTGCGCCTGGTATGTAGGATTGTGAGTTGTATACATTGCATTTATATAGCTCTTGATTGTATTATGGCATCGTTATTGTAATTGCGCGATGCATGTAATGGTTTGGAGGAGTGAGAAGGGTGAATAAAGTGTTTGAATTGTATTCGCAGTGTGTCACGTAAAGTCATTCTGTGACAGTGTTTGTATCACACTTGTTAGTGATTACGAGCCTGTGTTATTGCTGAATGCAAGATTCTGATACTTGGTCCAGACACTTACACAAAGGCCTTCATCTGAGAGATGTAGCTGAGCACCTCTAAGCTACCACCCTTGAATGAGAGTGCCGGGCCGATACTCACCTACCGAAAAATGGAGGTGAAATACTGAGCACGCTACATGCCCAGTTCAGATACCTGTCCGAAGGCTCCCAGCTGGGGGATATGAGGGATCCCCGAATGAGAGGGCCTGGCCGTTTCTCGCTCACTGCTGTACGGAGGTAAGGTGCTGAGCCGGCAGCACATGTAGCCTACATCGTGAGCGAGTACAAAAAGGTTGAAGAAGTGCCCGTCTCGAATGAAATGGTTACAAAAACGGTCTGTATCTAACTCGCAGAGAGTAGACAAAGGTGGAAAACCGTCTCAATAACACGAAATGGAAAGCACGACTAGCGAATCCATTGCGTAGTTCGAAGTTCGAAGCGAAAGCTTACCTAATGGATGTCTGACCATTCCTGGTGTGTGCTTGAACGGCCAGTGGCAAGCGAGATGCCCAACACATGGAAGTGAGGAACTAAAGCAGCCATGAGCAGGACGAAGCAACTCCTCGGGTGAGCCCAGTCTCAGAGCAATATGTGCCGGCTCTGCAATTATGGAAGCCTCCTTGGATAGCGAGGGAATGCCCGTGGTCTGCCCCTACCTTCCTTTGAGGGTCGACCGTATTGTCTTTTATCGTTCAATCTTGACCATCTGAGATGTTGGCGACATCACAAAAATAAGTCTAACGTGCCTCACAATCCGAGGAAGGCTAACCTCATTAAAAATGCCCGCCGAAGCCGGAAGTGCCGCCCTACGGGTGGCAAAATCAAAATTGGCACTACGCATTTACGTCCGAGTGAAATGTCTTGTCCGAATGTCTCTCGTACTAGGAACAGCTCTGACTACCTAGTTTCCGAATGCCGCTCTTGTTCGGAACAGCTCTGACTAGGTAGTTTTCCGAATGTCCGTCGTGCCTGGAACAGCTCTGACGGGCGCAACGACAAACACATGTCCGTGTCGAAAACTCGCTCAGTGGATACCATCTGCAGACCTGTCTGGTTTGTGTGGGAATGGCCCGGGGCGAACAAAATGCCCAATATATTGAAGTGAGGAATTAAAGCAGCCATGAGCAGGTCGTGACGATTCCCTCGGTGAGCCCAGCACCAGGGCGCTATGTGTCGGCTCTGCAATTATGGAAGACACCCAGGATGGCGGAAAATGCCATCGACTGTCCCTGCCTTCCTTTGAGGGATATAACCGTTGAGTCTTCGACCGTTCCAACTTGGCCAGCTGTGTTGTGGACAGTACCACAAAAGTGAGAGTCTCCCAGGAATGCTAGCTGGTAAAAAAAAGCACGCTAAAAGTGGGATGTGTTGGCCTACGGGTTTCGGCCCAAGGGCGCATAACTTAGACACACCGCAATGACATCTGAAAAACACTCTGGATGAACGCAAAGATGAAGAAGAACCACCATGGTAGCACACAAACATGAGCAGTATCATGTCTCAGACCCTGAGATAATGTGGCCACATACAACAACAAAGGCATGGCACCTGGTGGAAAAGGCAGGGGTTGACCAACACAAAGGCAGACACAGGAGAGTAAAGACACAGTGACAGATACACAAGTCAGGGGAACCGGTGACAGATACACAAGTCAGGGGAACCGATGACAGATACACAAGCCAGGGGAACCAGTGACAGATACACAAGGCAGGGGAACCAGTGACAGATACACAAGCCAGAGGAACCAGTGACAGATAAACAAGCCAGGGGAACCAGTGACAGATACACAAGTTAGGGGAACTAGTGACAGATACACAAGTTAGGGGAACCACTGACAGATACACAAGCCAGGGGAACCAGTGACAGATACACAAGCCAGGGGAACCAGTGACAGATACACAAGCCAGGGGAACCAGTGACAGATACACAAGTCAGGGGAACTGGTGACAGATACAAAGTATGGGAGCTAGTGAAAGATACACAAGTCAGGGGAATCAGTGAAAAATACACAGTCAGGGGAACCGGTGACAGATGCACAAGTCAGGGGAACCAGTGACAGATACACAAGTCAGGGGGACCGGTGACAGATACACAAGTCAGGGGAACCAGTGACAGATCAATCACATTTTTAGCTGGCTGTAGAAAAAGCGATGTTCTGCAAAAGGATATGTTACATAACGATGACATAAGCTTGGCACTGACAATAGCTCACAGTGGTTAACTCTGAAAGAATGTAAATAATAGTCCATGCTTTGTGCAAGGCTGTTTTGTTTCTGAATATTTATATGAAGTCAAATAAGAGTCAAGACAGCGAGAGAGGTTTTGTTGGTTTCCCAAACTACACTCTTTTTAACATCATCACGTGCCTTGTTGGCTGGCATAGGCACTCATGCCTCTCCAACAGATTTCAGTCCTTGGTGTTCTGGATCAACTCTGTTGATGATATTCCTCCACACCACTGCCTTATGTATCTCCTAATATGCATCAGCCTCTTCTACCGCTGATCTTTCAGTCATCACATTTTCCAATGTCCCTCTTCTCATTCTATGATCAAGAACACTGTTTGCTTCATTCCTACAGTTGCGTATAATGTTCTGCTTTCATCAACCTCCTCCTGGCAATCATGGTCAGTTACTCTGACAGCCCAGGCTTTTGTTAATTGTATCATGCCTTTGGAGATGGCAAGATGTGCAGAAGCATGATTGTCAAATTCAGATGACAGGGCACTTGATACATAGGCAGGGAGAGAATATTTACAATTATAAACAGCCTTAACAAAATTGAGTAGAAAATGACCAGCCATAGGTATTGACTTTCCATACTTTCAATGTCAAGAATGTGTTTTCTAAAATCAAAACTACAGTTGACACACCAACACACAATACAATATGACAACAATGACAGGTGACACACCAACACACAATGCAATATGACAAAAATGACAGGTGACACACCAACACACAATGCAATATGACAAAAATGACAGGTTACACACCAACACACAATGCAATATGACAAAAATGACAGGTGACACACCAACACACAATACAATATGACAACAATGACAGGTGACACACCAACACACAATACAATATGACAAAAATGACAGGTGACGCACCAACACACAATGCAATATGAAAAAAATGACAGGTGACACACCAACACACAATACAATATGACAACAATGACAGGTGACACACCAACACACAATACAATATGACAAAATGACAGGTGACACACCAACACACAATACAATATGACAACAATGACAGGTGACACACCAACACACAATACAATATGACAAAAATGACAGGTGACGCACCAACACACAATGCAATATGAACAAAATGACAGGTGACACACCAACACACAATGCAATATGACAGAAATGACAGGTGACACACCAACACACAATGCAATATGACAACAATGACAGGTTACACACCAACACACAATACAATATGACAAAAATGACAGGTGACACACCAACACACAATGCAATATGACAACAGTGAAAGGTGTCACACCAACACAATACAATATGACAAAAATGCAAACACTTGAGGCTTTGTTTAATTTAAATAATGTACAAACTGTGACTGTTTAAAAAGATAAGATAAACTCCCTGAAGTTCTATGAGGATGTGGGAACATATGCTCACAGTAGAACTTGTGCTCAACATACAGACATGAATTATACACGTTAAACAGTCAGGGTGCCCTCTCACATGCCTCAAGGCGTACTGGATGTGTGTGCTAGCCTCATATTTGTCTTGACCAATCAGCACTTGACAGGTCATGTGGTCAGTATCCCGCCAATTGCCTTTACTTCCCAAGACATTTCCTGGTTCCCATTTCAGGCTGGGTCGACCTGGCAGCCCAGTCAATATATCAGATTTGAACCCGCCCTAATGTGGATTGAATCCATGACCACCAGAACGGCGACACTTCAACAAAATCCTATTGTTTCTGTTTCTGTCAGTATGAAACAATTTAAAGACAACAGCAGTGACATCTATTCCTATCAATGACAATTATCACAAACAGAACGGTACTCAATGTTTTCCAACTACAACTATAGTTAGTTAGTCGACAGATCATCCTCATTGCACATCGAACCATTCAGTCCATAAGTGCTCAGATCCCCTCCTCAGTAAATCCTGCATGCATGTAGCGGCTAATGACACCAGTTCGGTGTTGGTTTATTAATCTTCTATGGCTTCCTGCATAGTATTCTTGTTTGGCCATGCCTCTTTTAACTTGCTGTTCTCACAGACTGACCATGGTTGTAGATTCACAGTCATCACTTGGTTCTCACAAACGACTTACTTCTCATAGAGCATTCAGTATATCAGCCTGGTCCATGGCACATCTGCCCTCTCCAGTAGCCTTGCCCACAAGCCTGATCATTTCCTTGGACACCCGCATGCCCTGGCATGTCTTCCAGTAATCTGATACTGGTACATTTGTATTTTCACATCAAATTGAGCCAGGTATACTTCAAATATTCTTGATTGGTCTCTTACACAGCTACATAGAGATCATTACTGCCCACACCAGCATATAGAGACATAAATCCCAGACAACACTATAAGCTGTTTTTCTTTTAGACTCTAATTCAGCATGTTTCTTTTTTAAAATCTGAACTAGACTGTAGGAACACTTTAAAAACAGCCTACTTGTCTAGTACATTTGGCATTGCTAGCAGGTAAATGTCCAGCCTACAAATAACTGAGAGAACACTTGTAGCCTCTACCAGCTCCACTCATGATCACATTCTAGAGGTGTGACAATGTCACAGTGAGTGCTTCTCTCTGGGCATGTACTCTGTGTGACAGGCAACAGATCATGATGAGAATGTCTTCTATGGCACACAGATGGATATGCTTCTTCTTCTGCTGCCTTTGTCTCCAATGGAGCACAGTCCCTCAATGAACTCACACAAAGACTAAAAGACTAGCTCAGGATGGGATGCATTTTCAGTTAAAATCTTCTATGGGATGATGCAGCCAGTCTCTCACCAGCCCTCCATAGCTCCCCTCCCCTCCCCTGACATGCTTGGTGCTACAGGGTGACTATTCTTTGCTTCCCTTGTGAGCCCCGGGGACACGCACGCTGATTTGCCTCTTTCATGGTCAAATTGTAAAAAGAAAACAGATACCACAGATACTTGTGGTTTTTATTATTTAACACAAACACACGTATGCATATGAGACTGATTTTAACACAAACACACGTGTGTGTATATGAGACTGATCTTAATCGAGTCAGCCATAGTGAGAGTAGCTAAATGTTAGCAACTATCATTATTATTGAGTAGACTAGAGCTTGGCCTAAATACATAGTAATGAAATAATCATAACTTTTGTTACTATATAAACAAGATTGTCTTAATCATGTTCACACCAAGGCCCGTACTCTAGAATAGTCTTTGGCACCTCACAGACCCTTTAAGGTTGATCTCACAGGCTTTTGTTGATCTGGCAGACTTTTTTTTTTTTTTTTAAATCTCACATGCCGTTTAATGTTGACCTCACAGTTTAATATTGATCCCACATACTGTTTAATGTTTATCCCACAGACAATTTAAGGTTGATCTCACAGTTTAATGTTGATCCCACATACTGTTTAATGTTTATCCCACAGAAAATTTAATGCTGATCTCACAGACTACTAAATGTTGATCTCATAGGCCATTTAATGTTGATCTCACACACTGCTTCATGTGATCTCAGCACATACTCTAGTGCTTCATGTTGATCTCAGCACAAACTCTAAGCCACCCTTGTAGTACGTTTACTTCCAAGTCTCAATATTACAAAAAAATATGAGGAATTTATTAACACCTCAGTTGTATCAGATTTCTTTTCTACTAAAATGCAACTAATAAAACTATTTGATTTTGTCACAAAAGATCATTAACATGTGGTATTGCACCCTACCAAAATAAATGCACATTATGAAATGTTTTGGTGGGCATCTTACATGGAAATAAACTACATAAATTCATCATGGTGTGAAGTTTTCTGTTCTTCATAATCATAACATAAAAGCATATTATAAAAATCTTTGGTGGGCACCTTATGTGACAAAAACAACATAGGATACTAATTCATCATGGTGTGAAGTTTTCTGTTCCTCATAATCATCAAATATACTCCATGGACCAATCTGAACTATCCTGTCATATATATTATTGTAGAATGAATAATCACTTTAACAATTTCAGTTTTCCTAAATAATGAGCGATTGTTGATTCTGTAGCAGAATTTTCACTGTGATTTGCTCTTTTTGCCTTCCTGTTTTGCGTAATAGTCTTTAAACTGCTGGTCAGTGCCGAAGATCTTGTCCCACCAAGTGAAGGTTGAGGCGTAGTTTCCTGTGAAGTTTAAGTGATGAAAATCGTGGAACCTGGCACCTGGAAGAAATGGAATACACATGAAATGATGACATGGCATTAAATAGTATGAAGAACCTATGGCACAACACTGCAAACAAGTTCAAATACCATGTTTAAGAACATGCATCTTTCCTGTGGCAACATATGGATGTCAGTCATGGACTGTTTCGCAACCACTAAAAAAGAAAACTTGGACTTTTGAGCTCAAATGCTACAGAAAGTTCTTAGAATATCGTGGACCAATGCATCTATCTAATTTCTTCGTTCAACACCTTTGCCCTATTTCTTGTATCCATCTCATGGCAACCAAGAAGAAAAATGCTGAAATTCTTCCAGATCTTCTCATCGGAGAATATTGGCTCATAAACAGAGAAGAAGTGGGAGAAGTGGCAGGGGGTCGACCAGCAGGGAGATGGACACAGAAACCTGGGGCATGAAGGGGCATGAGGTGGGTGACATGGCTGGAGGTGGAGGAAATGGTTGGAGGTGGGGGAATTAGCTGCAGGTGGGGGACATGGCTGGAGGTGGAGAGGCTGATTGTATGGCATCACTTCAGAGAGAAATGAAATGATACAGCATCAACCACAGGGACATAAACTGAACACAATGTGATATGGTACTTGGGGGCTGTTGCTTACCAGGACAGTGGCATAGGCTCAACTCCTGCCAGTGGCAGCACTGGTTTTTAATATCATTACAGTGTAATGTCCACCTCACAGATCATGAATAAATACAATCTACGTTATGTACTGGAGAGTTCTGGAAAATGCCTACTATAACTCTTAAAGCTGCATGTTCTTTACGGGTTGATTGATTGATTGATTTAGGAACCGACATCACAGCATTCTTTGCGGGACATTGTGATAAACATTTAAGACCAACTTACGGCCAGTGTGGGGACTGACTGAACCCTCTGTCTCACCTTTAACACACCTGAAAATTAAGAGCAAATGCTCTTATCCTTGCAACCATGTTAACTTCTACCCATAACTCTAGAAAGGAAAAAAAAATCAACTACACCGACACATGATAGAGGATGGAAAACAGCTCTGGGGACCAAGTATCCACAGGGATAAGTGGACAACTCTACAGCTGAGCAGGGTAGGGCACTCACTTGTCCTGACAGTTGGAAATGGCTGTCAGAGGCAGAGGTAAAACATCCCCATGTGGGTGTTAAGGCAAGGGGAAACAACTTATCTTCTCAAGATTTCATGAATTTTCACAAGCAACGGAGATGTGGTTCCCGAGACGAATGTTGCGAATACCTTGGACAGAAAGAGTAACCAACAACAATTATCTTGAAGAGGCTAATGAAACTAGAATATTACATACAACCATAAGAAAGAGACAGACGGCATTCTTTGACCATGTGATGAGAAGAGGGTCATAAGAGAATATTGTGCAAACTGGATAAATCAGTGGGAAAAGAGGAAGAAGCAGACAGAGAAATGATACTGGATGGACTGAGACAGTGGCACTGAGGAATATCATCAGCTGAGTTGATCTAGAACACCAAGATCGAGATCTGTAGAGAGACATGAACAGCTACGCCAGTTGGCAGGACACTTAAAAAAAAAATCATAAGATGAACAGCACTGGTAGTTAACAACGCAAACAATTTAAAACAATTGGCAGACACTGTAGTAAATGAGAGTGCAAAACAAGACAAACAATGGTTATATCAAAGACAAAGATAACACCAAAATATGATAATACAATAGAAGAAAACATGCTTACACAAGTCTATAACATAAGAACCTGTTCAGCTGTATGGCAGTCAATCATGGAACAAGAACAAATAAAAAGGTGGAACTTGGAATTAATGGAGATGTGGGTTCTGAAATGTATGATACGAATAACTTGGGCCTGGAAAAGGCTAATAAAATTAGAAAATAGTATAGAAATATAAGAAGGAAACAAACAGTGCTCATTAGTCATGTAATGAAAAGAGAGACATTGGAAAACATCATGACAACATAGAAGAGGCAGGGACAGACCAAGACAAATGATGTTGGATGGACTAGGTTGCTGGAAGAACATCAATAAGAGAATTGATCTAGAACTTCAGCAACTGAGAACTGTAGCCATGCCTGAATGCCCATACTGGTTGACTGGGCACATGACGGTGATGACCTGAGAGAAATGACATAAACACGTAATGATGTGGCGCCAACCACAGGGGAAACAACTGAATAGAACGTCATATGTAATAGAGACAGAACTGAATCATATTGGGAGGACAAGGACAGAGCTGAGGAGAGCATGAGACAGGATGGCTGTGGGTGAGTTAGTCGAGGGCCTAGGCCCTAATGGGAAATCACCAGTGAAAGAAGAACTATGGCACTTGGTGCCATTGTGGTGTAGAGATTAGTGCACCTTCTTACCAAGACAGTGGTACAGGTTCAATTTCCAGCAGTGGCAGGATTCATTGTTTGTATCATCACGACTGTGGGGTCAACCCAGCTTCATAAAAAAGGTCCTTTACAGGATGTAGCAGTCAACACCAACAATGTTTGCTGTTGTGATCTCTTGGCAAGTTTATGTTCAGTAGTTTGTCATTGCTTTCTGAATTAACTAGCACCCATGCCATTTTGTTTTAAAAAAAACCAACGCAAGGTGGTTTGCTGCCAAATCGCCCACAGCTGTGTACGGGATTATAAACACAGTAATCCCTTCGCCATGGAGACCAGAGCTCATAGAGAGTACTAAATAAATAACTGAACCAAGAAGTGAGGACAAGATGCTAGCACTGGGTAGGGGACACACTGAGAAAACCTGATCACAGTGCAACTAGAAAGTCTTTTCTGTGGAACCCATAGGACAAACAAAATAGACACATTAGCATAGTTGATAGGGGGCTATGCCGATAATGTCATGAGTGTGGTCGGATGAGGGTTTGGCGTCTTCACCTGTTAACAGTGGACAAGACTGGCCACCTACTGCTGCGTGCGTTCAAGCCTAGAAAATGTGATGTCCCTGTCACATGACAGATCTATAGCAGGTTCTGGCTGCCGGACATGTTCTGTCTGTAAACTCACATGGGGAAGAGCATTAGCCACAGGGATGAATATGGGGAGCTGTGGGACATGTTCTGTCTGTAAACTCACATGGGGAAGAGCATTAGCCACAGGGATGAATATGGGGAGGAGCTGTGGGACATGTTCTGTCTGTAAACTCACACGGGGAAGGGCATTAGCCACAGGGATGAATATGGGGAGGCCATGGAAGGAGCTATGGAAGGAGCTATGGGAGGAGCTGTGGGAGATGGCACAAGATAGGTTGACTTGGCATAAGTTAACCTGAAGGTTTATGTACGGGGAGACCATGGGAGGAGCTGTGGGAGATGGCACAAGATAGGTTGGCTTGGCATAAGTTAACCTGAAGGTTTATGTATGGGGAGGCCATGGGAGGAGCTGTGGGAGATGGCACAAGATAGGTTGACTTGGCATAAGTTAACCTGAAGGTTTATGTATGGGGAGGCCATGGGAGGAGCTGTGGGAGATGGCACAAGATAGGTTGACTTGGCATAAGTTATCCTGAAGGTTTATGTACGGGGAGGCCATGGGAGGAGCTGTGGGAGATGGCATAAGATAGGTTGACTTGGCATAAGTTAACCTGAAGGTTTATGTACGGGGAGGCCATGGGAGGAGCTGTGGGAGATGGCACAAGATAGGTTGACTTGGCATAAGTTAACCTGAAGGTTTATGTACGGGGAGGCCATGGGAGGAGCTGTGGGAGATGGCACAAGATAGGTTGACTTGGCATAAGTTAACCTGAAGGTTTATGTATGGGGAGGCCATGGGAGGAGCTGTGGGAGATGGCACAAGATAGGTTGACTTGGCATAAGTTAACCTGAAGGTTTATGTACGGGGAGGCCATGGGAGGAGCTGTGGGAGATGGCACAAGATAGGTTGACTTGACATAAGTTAACCTGAAGGTTTATGTATGGGGAGGCCATGGGAGGAGCTGTGGGAGATGGCACAAGATAGGTTGACTTGGCATAAGTTAACCTGAAGGTTTATGTATGGGGAGGCCATGGGAGGAGCTGTGGGAGATGGCACAAGATAGGTTGACTTGGCATAAGTTAACCTGAAGGTTTATGTATGGGGAGGCCATGGGAGGAGCTGTGGGAGATAGCAAGAGATAGGTTGACTTGGCATAAGTTAACCTGAAGGTTTATGTATGGGGAGGCCATGGGAGGAGCTGTGGGAGATGGCACAAGATAGGTTGACTTGGCATAAGTTAACCTGAAGGTTTATGTATGGGGAGGCCATGGGAGGAGCTGTGGGAGATGGCACAAGATAGGTTGACTTGGCATAAGTTAACCTGAAGGTTTATGTATGGGGAGGCCATGGGAGGAGCTGTGGGAGATGGCAAGAGATAGGTTGACTTGGCATAAGTTAGCAGATGGCGTTTGTTCCAATAAGGGATAAAGGGCAGAAGAAGAATTATACCAAAGAATGGTAACAAAGAGAAATTACTTAAGTAATAATAATACTGCAATGACAGAAATAATAATATTATAATAATATAGAGATATTAACATGCTTGAACAATTTCTGAAGAACTGAAGCCATCTTATTAATTTGCTTCTACGGTTCCACCAGTGGCTTCTTGGCCTAGAGGTTAGCGACTTTTCTCTATATTATCTCGCATACTCTCGTAGGTAACGTGACGACGGTGAGAATCAGCAGTGGTTCGAATCGCGTCTGTAACTTACGGGGTATGTGAGCCGGCCACTCAGAAAGCAATGGCAAACTACTGAGCGTAATCTTGCCAAGAAATCAACAATCAGTTGAAAGATGCTGATGTTGACAGCGATGTCCTGTAAAGGATAAGCAAACACAAAAAAACAAAATTAAAAAAATAGTTCCACCTTCCTTTATTTACAATCATGTCACACACACTTCTGGAGTCTTTTCATCTCTGGCTTCTCTGGATGTTCTCTTTGATACTGTCACAGCTGCTATGCTTGTGTACTATGTCAGTGCAGATTTACATAGCTTTTGATCACCACTATGCTAGGTTCATATTTATTGAAAAGATTCACCTCTTTCCACATTGTTCTCTACTGCACAGTCTGACAGTTTTTTTGTGTGGTAAATATAGTAAGTGGTATTTGTTTTGTCCTTGACAAGATTTTTCAGTGAAAAGTTGGATATGCAATTCATCTGTTAGTCATGTCTTACTGTTCTGCGATTCCACTATCTTCCATGCTTTGGTGAACTCCAACGTGAAGTCATGTATGTCAGATGGTAACAATCCTGTTGTCCAACATCAATGTGATGTCATACCAGTCTGAGGTTTGCGTGAGTATCCATTGTCCCATGTCTGGCATATTGGTGTGCAGACTGGTGGTTCCTTGCTGTGCAGGCAGATGATCTCTGACTTTGGAGGAATCAGCGATCCTACTGACGTTAGCCAGGACCCTGAAGGGACCTATTGCCCAGGACGTGCGACTAGGACATGTCAGTAGGTCTTGGCCAGTATAGAACCTGGCCCTGGTGCCTTGGAAACACCTCTGCGTCGCACTATCTTCCATTATATCTTTCTACAAATTATCTCATGTAAATATCAGTTTTTTTATTGTCCACATAACATAGCACAAACTGTCATGTTTGTCCACGGCCTCCTGAGTCACATGTAAGCAACATATTTCTAACACAGATATTCTACATGCCATGATGTCATGGTATCACATTTTCTCACCGGATTAAACCCTTGCCTCTCTTCCCCTCAGAATTTCCTGTTGTAGAATTTTTCAGGTTCCCCAAACCATGAAAGCTCTAAAGGCAGAACTGCTTACTTCTAATACAAGAAATCTGCTCTCTTTGTACTCACCTCCATAAAAAGGGAACAGATGAAACGCGTTCAGATAGGGAACATCATATCCACTGTGGACATCAATGGTTTCCAGCAGTCTGACAGTGACCCACGCCCACAGCAAGACCACATGGTTAGCTAGCAGCAGGATGCCCAAGAAGAAACCCAAGCCAAGGACTGCAACAAATAACATGACAAACATTAACAAATCATAGAAGATATAACCCAAGGCAAGGACTGCAACAAGTAACATGACAAACATTAACAAATCATAGAAGATATAACCCAAGGCAAGGAGTGCAACAAATAACATGACAAACATCAACAAATCATAGAAGATATAACCCAAGGCAAGGACTGCAACAAGTAACATGACAAACATCAACAAATCATAGAAGATATAACCCAAGGCAAGGACTGCAACAAGTAACATGACAAACATCAACAAATCATAGAAGATATAACCCAAGGCAAGGACTGCAACAAGTAACATGACAAACATCAACAAATCATAGAAGATATAACCCAAGGCAAGGACTGCAACAAGTAACATGACAAACATCAACAAATCATAGAAGATATAACCCAAGGCAAGGACTGCAACAAGTAACATGACAAACATCAACAAATCATAGAAGATATAACCCAAGGCAAGGACTGCAACAAGTAACATGACAAACATCAACAAATCATAGAAGATATAACCCAAGGCAAGGACTGCAACAAGTAACATGACAAACATCAACAAATCATAGAAGATATAACCCAAGGCAAGGACTGCAACAAATAAGATGACAAACATCAACAAATCATAGAAGATATAACCCAAGGCAAGGACTGCAACAAGTAACATGACAAACATCAACAAATCATAGAAGATATAACCCAAGGCAAGGACTGCAACAAGTAACATGACAAACATCAACAAATCATAGAAGATATAACCCAAGGCAAGGACTGCAACAAATTAAGATGACAAACATCAACAAATCATAGAAGATATAACCCAAGGCAAGGACTGCAACAAGTAACATGACAAACATCAACAAATCATAGAAGATATAACCCAAGGCAAGGACTGCAACAAATAAGATGACAAACATCAACAAATCATAGAAGATATAACTCAAGGCAAGGACTGCAACAAATAACATGACAAACATCAACAAATCATAGAAGATATAACTCAAGGCAAGGACTGCAACAAGTAACATGACAAACATCAACAAATCATAGAAGATATAACCCAAGGCAACTCTGGAAATAAGATATACTATGCACTACAACATCTACTAAAATCAAAGGCGCTATCTCGTAACACCAAAATCACAATATACAAAACACTGATCAGACCAGTTGTGCTGTATGGCTCTGAAACCTGGAGTACAACGAAAGGAGACGAAGCCTTGTTACAAACCTTTGAGAACAAAATTTTAAGACGCATCTTTGGACCCATTAGGGATACACAAAGTGGAGAGTGGAAAAGAAGAAGTAACAAAGACATTTATGATTTGTTTAAGTCCCCGCTAATCACTGGTATCATGAAGGCTAATAGACTACAATGGCTGGGGCATATAGAAAGAATGGAAGATAATAGGGAAACAAAACTCGCTTACACTCAGGAAATAAATGACCGTAGACCCCAAGGTAGACCAAGAAGGCGGTGGAGAGATAATATACATACAGACCTACAAGCACTTGGAATCAACGACTGGCAAGAGAAGGTCCACCAGAGAGACGAATGGAGACAGATTGTATTTGCAGCAAAGAACCTCAATGGCTCGGAATGCTGAAGAAGAAGAAGAAGAAGAAGGAGTGCAACAAATAAGATGACAAACATCAACAAATCATAGAAGATATAACCCAAGGCAAGGACTGCAACAAATAAGATGACAAACATCAACAAATCATAGAAGATATAACCCAAGGCAAGGCAAGGACTGCAACAAATAAGATGATAAACAAATCATAGAGGATATAATTCAAGTCAAGGACTGTAACAAATAACTTGATATACGTCATCAAATCATAGGATTTGAACCCAAACCATAAACTGTAATAAATAAAATGAAAAACATAAACAAATCATAGGATTCATAACCCAAGTCAAAGACCTGCAGCAAATGAAGGATAAATAAATTATCATCATGTAGCAGGCCCTTTGTAGAATGCCACTCTTAACATAGTTCTAGGAGAAGACTCTATATCCTTCATCAGTTCCCTGCCTCGTGCAATGTCATGAACAGGGTGTCTCTAATGGCTTATGTTTAAATGCATGTTGGTTGACCTTGCCTTTTCATCCAGGACCAATGTGTTTGATTACTGATCTAAGCAACCATCCATCCATCCATCCATCATGTGCCATGCCGATAAGCGTGGGCGGTCATGTTTTGCCATCTCACTCAATCACCAGAGTCATGGATCAGCTCCCTGTTTCTGTCTCGACCATAGCAAAACATAATGTTCTTGGCATCTGTGAAGAAGGTAGTTTGCCATTGCTTTCCTTCTTAGCAGTGACCATACTGGTCAATGACCGTAGCCATTGTCTCCTCAGAAAAGAGATCCTCTGCCTACCGCTGTGAAGCTGGAGACCATGACCCACAACTATCTGTCGGCTGCTCTTCAACCTCATCGAAGCAACAGCAGCATGTAAAGTATTCTAGTTTAGACATGATGATTCTGTCTATGAGCCAGATTTCTTCCATGTTCAAGCCTTGTTGAATGAATGTTTATTCTTCTAGATACAAGGTATTCTAAGAGATTTCCTGTAATATACGAGTTCAACAGCCTTGATATTCTTGTGTAGTGGTTGTAAAATGGCCCATGATTCACATGCGTACACTGCAGCATGAGTTCACAATGTGTACTTGTACTTCTGTGCTGCTGCTGTGCTATAGGTTCTTAATAGTGGTGACCCTCTACATTACTTTGGCCAGCCTCCTCCTGACTTCTGGTGAACAGTTCCCATTGTTATTCCATCCATCATGTACCATACCGGTAAGCGTGGGTGGTCATGTTTTGCCATCTCACTCAATCACCAAAGTCATGGATCAGCCCCGCGTTCCTGTCTCGACCAAGCCATCCAGGTATTTACTTTTCGGTCGTCCCCTTGGTCTCTTCCCTTCAATCTTGCCAGATATCACTAAGTTCTCCAAGACATTTCTTCTCATAACATGCCCAAAAAATGTTGACTGTCTACATCTAATGACTCTAATCAGTTTACGATCTTCATTGTTATTAGGCCAAGGTATTCAAAATTTGTGACATTTTTCATTTTGTTTGTTGTTGACTGTAATTTTTGGTTGACACGCTGTTTTGAGTATGGACATTATTTTAAAATGTTTGTTAATTTTCAGAAAAAGATTCTTAACCCTTTACAGGGCAAAACGTCCATTTGCGGCCGATTGCTTAAACGAGCAGATCGGCCGAACGCGCCCGATAAATTATGCATTGTAAAAACGCGATCTCTTGGCTTTCCGACACTTCCGACGGCTACTTTCGCTTTCGCCAATAGCTTGACAACGTGGCCGCCATTTGTAAGCGCCTACTATGAATTTGAACGGACTTTTACGGACTTTTTTGGAGAGTTTTCGGGATTTTTACACTTAGTTTTTCAAAATGGATTTTGGCGATTCTTCAAGTGATAGCCGAGATTTCGCTAGGTTCAATTTAAGTGACATTAAAGGGCACGAAGTTGACTATTAATCGCAGCTAGATATCAGTGAAAAGCGTTACTTTGCATTAGCAGTCGTGAGTCGGACTTTAAAGCAAAGTGATTATGATTCTGAAAATGTGTTTGTAAATTGCCGTATAGATGACGGAAAATCACAAACAATATGCTGTATTTCGTAAATATTTGTGTTCATATATGGATTACCGACAACAATCATGCGAGTAACATATTCTGCATGCTTTTCCCTTCATTGTGTTGTTTATTTAACTAAAATCGGTTGACTATCACCTTATTTGTGATGTTTTTACTAACGCAACCCGAAATTTTACCGAACCTGAAAAAATCTTGCCCGTTCAGGGCTAAAAAATGGACAAGCGTCTGCCCTACAAAGGGTTAACTTCATTGTCTTTTGATATACAGGATTTACTGTTCTTATCCCATGGTACTGTTTAAGAGGAGGACAGTATCATCTGCATATCTGAGTTCTGGCATTGGATTTCCCCCAGTTAATATAGATGCAAATGTCAGAAGTTTCATCATTTCTGATATTTTCTGCAGAGATATTGAAGAGGTATGGGGAAAAAAATGCAAACCTATCTTACTCCCTTTTGCCCCTTAAACCATTTTAATATTTCACCAGCTACTCCTGACAGCTGCTTGTTGTTCATGAGACAATGATGTTTCAATTTAGTAGATCTATGTGCTTGAAAATCAATGTCTCTGACGATGTTCCAGTCTAAAGCCATTCTGTAGCCTATGAGACATGAATATCTATCCATCTTGTGTTCCATGTATTTTTCCAAACAATCCTTTTCATATTGAAGATATGGTCCCTGGTAAGCTATACCCTGTCTGTAATTCATATTCTAACTCCCTTAACCTGCCTGTAAAGGTAATGTAAGTCCTGTAGCAGATACTGAGAACCATGGTAGTGTAATGGCTACACTCTAACCTACTGGTCTGGTTGTCATGGGTTTGAATCCTAAGAAGTCAAGGTGGCCAGTGAGGCTGTGACATCACCCAACGAGTGCAAGTGGTCTATAAAAATACAGGTTCAGCACAACATGCCAAATGCACCTTATGTCAGCACAAAAGGATGCTTTACTTACAGCAGATACTGCCACTGCAGTGTCAAGTGTTTGGCCTTCACATATTCTAGGCCTCAGCATATGAGGTAGGGTGGCCAATTCTCTTTCTTGCTGCCCTTCTATCCCAGGTATAATTTGTGAACATAAGCTGGCACCCATTTTTATGTGAGCAGGAAATGATTGTAGGAAACACCTGGTTTAAAAACACCCTAGAAGATTATGGACATGGAGGAGTCCTGATAGCATGATTACAAACTAGATTGATTACATTCTGATTAGCAGGTTTCGAAATGTTAACAATTGCAAAAACAGTTCCCAGTGCTGATTGCTATAGTGACCACAGATTACTTACAGGTACATTGAGGGTAAAGTTAAAGAAAGTCAAGTATATGACAGGAAACAATAAATATGATCTGTGTACATTGAGAAATGACAAGGAAATACAAAACAAATTCAACATAGAAGTACAGAACAGATTTGATATATTGTCTGATCTAGAGATCCTATTTCAAGATGTGGATGATCAATGGGAAATGTTGAAGAATTCAATCAGTTTAGCTGCAGAAAAAAACTATTCCAAAATTAATTTTAAAAAGTGGGTCGTCAGACATGGATGACTGAAGAAATTTTACAACTAATGGAAACAAGAAGACTCAATAAAAATAATCCTGCCAAATATGAAGAAATTCACATAAAAGTCAGAATATTATGTAAGGAGGCAAAAGAAGCATGGCTTGAGAAAAACTGCATAGAAATTTAAAAACAACACAACAGTCAAAATACCAAATCAGTGCACAAAAGAATACAGGAACTTACTAATAAATGAACAAGTACATAAGCAAGCTATCTAAAAACTAAAAATGGCAAAATCATAATAGAAAAAGATCAGATTCTACATGTATGGACAGATTATGTGAAAAAAACCTTTATGATGATAATATAGGTGAACAGTATGATATTCGATTTAATAAAGAAGGACCGCTAATTTTGAAGATGGAGGTTCAGAATGTTCTTAAACATATGAAAGCTGGCAAGACAAAATCTACAAATTGATGGGAAAGACAGACTTATAAAAAACATATATTGGAAACAACAAGCTGCCATAAGGATTGATAATGGAGTGGGACAATACCAGCCTATTAAGAGAGGCGTGAGACAGGGATGTGTAATGTCTCCAGATCTTTTTTTCCTATACAGTGAAAATATTTTCAGAAATGTAGAAGATATAAATGGAATCATCATTGGAGGATGAAACATCAATAACATTAGATATGCAGATAATAGAGTATTGATTGCAGACAATGAGCAGGATCTGCAACAATTAGTAGACGCAGTTGTTGCACACAGTGAACAACTGGGGTTAGAATTAAATTGTAAAAAGACAGATTATGGTCGTCACTAGAAAGAAAGAAATATCACAATGTAATATACAAGTAAATAGGAATATTCTTCAACAAAGTGAATCGGTACAATTATCTCGGCACAGTCATAACATCTGATGGGAGATGCCTTGAAGAGATTAGAACAAGAATCACCATGGCGAAAGTAGCCTTTAGCAAGATGAAAAACATACTGACCAATAAAAAGATGTCAATGGAAATGAGAAAAAGAGTGTTGAGGTGCAAAATAGAGCCTGTACTTTTGTATGGATGTGAAACTTCGACAATGAGCAGTCTGAAAAACATCTGATGGCTGTGGAAATGTGGTTGCTGAGGAGAATGCCAAGAATACCATGGACAGACAGAAAAACCAATGAACAAGTACTACAGGAATCTAATGCAACTCGTAAACTGATTAGGGAAATTAGGCGTAGACAGTCAAAATTGTTTGGGCATGTTATGAGAAGAAATGAATTGGAGAACTTGGTGACAACTGGCAAGATCAAAGGGACCAAGGAGAAGAGCGAGAAGTAAATACCTAGATGGCTTGGCCACATGGCATGGTCGAGACAGGAATACTCAGCTGATCCACGACTCTGGTGATCAAGTGAAATGATGGATGGATGGATGAATTTTTATGTGGCTGGGGCAACCCAATAACCATACTGGTCAGCCTGCCTGTACTTTTTATAATGCCAATTCTACTTCTAGAATTTTTTATCTTAGCAGTTACCGTGACTACGCTGTCGGAACAAATCAATAATCGGCTAATCTCTTCAGCTGCACTCAGCATGTGGTAAACTGAATTCACGATGTGGTTGCTGTAGAAATGTTCCTCAACAAACTGTGGTTCTTTCACTGACAACTAACAATTCTTCCTCTGCTTCTGGCTTCCCCGTGAAGCTGAGGTCCTCAACCATTTCATACTCCCCCTCCCCACCCCACAGCCTCTGGGAGACAAGGTAGCACAGTGGCTAGCATGCTTGCCTGGCGGCCATGGGTTTGAATTTGCATTAAGATATTGTTAAGTATTGACAAAAAAACATCACCCATCTTGAATCTCCAACAATGTTATGATGCAATTACAATGAGAACAGAGAACTCTCCCTTGTGAGCTTTTGTTTTTCTCCCAGTTGTTTGCCATCAGGCAAACCTTATTTGTTCTACAGTTTTATATAACCATTACAACTGTGATTAAGTTGTGTCAATGTAAACATGTGCTTGCTGATTTATGCATTCCTCCCCAGGCTTTTGGTTTTGTATATAATAAATTTCTGGGGTCACTCAGTCTAAAACACAAAACAAGTCCCGTGGCAGTAATCTAGTGTGGGTATGTGAAGTGTTGGAACCATCACATTTATGTAGGCCTGAGTGCACAGAAGAACAGGTGGCCAGTCTGTCCCTCCCGCAGCAAGTGGACTGTCTGTAAATGTAAGTTCTCTTACTGAAACATTCACAGTTACACTGGCTTCACAGAACATCAGTGGAGATCACTTACTTAATGTTTCGGCAGGATGAGCATACTCTGCAGTCATGCCAAAGGGAGCCTGAAAGAGAAACATTAGTTCTATAGCATGATCGTTTCCTCTCAAAACATTCAACTGGAATAATTTGTTCTATTATTACTAACTCATGGCACAGCACACAGCAGAGATAATTTGTTCTATACCATTACTATTGTTCCCATTAAATCTTCTTCTTAGCCCATGCCTTATGGCATTGGTGATCACGTTTGTCCACGGCCTTCTGTGTCTTGTGCTGCCAATCATTTCTGATATCAATTTTCCTTTATGCCATGATGTCATACTGTCTAGCATCTTCTCTCTGTCTCCCCTGCTTTTCCTTCCCTCTAGCTTTCCCAGCAATGACATACTTGACCCAAAAACGTTGACTGTCTACATCTAATTTCTCTAATCAGTTTAAGATTTTCATTTGTTTCTTGTAAGACTTGGTCATTGCAAATGAGGCAAAGAGATGATACTAGGATGGCTCTGTCACAAGGCATAATCAGGACAAGCATACAGATTTGATGCAAGACTGGTGATCATGTTAGATGGCAAACCTTGACCATACATGATTATCACATGGCACATGATGATGATAACGGTGAGTTGTATGTATAAATAACACTCAAACAAATACTGTGGCAGGTTGAATGGGGTAGATATGTAAAAATCATGTAATTTATAAACATTCATATACAGCAGAAAGACAGGTATCTACCAGGAATCAGTACAACACAACCAATCAGACGTACCTGAAAGTGATGATGGACTTTGTGAATGTGCTTGTAGATCCTCTTGTCGTGCAGGGCCCAGTGCAGGAAGTAGTGCCAGGTATCCTCAATCACAGCACAACCAAAAACTCGCAGGGCTATGCTATACCTAGGAAACAAATCCCAAAATAAGGGTGTTGTGGTCGTTCAAACCCCATGGTTCAAAAAGTTCTCTTCTATAAGACAACAGGAATCTGAGGACTGGTGATGACTGTTTCCAACCCACCACGCAAGCAGCACACTTATTTTGGTCATGCACATGAGGTCTCCAAGTGTGAGTGCAAGACTTGGGTGCTGAATGTCTACCATCATCATATAGGTTTGCTGTGACACTTTGAGTCTCCAGGTGTATGGTCCTCAATAAGCTTTACCACAGTGGATACCAGGAATCACAGGGAGGGAGGAAAAATCACCTCATCCCAACAACATTGGTCATCTAGTAGGACATCTGAAATATCTCTTTCCTGCTACCTAATGTGGGCTGGGAAAGCCCTTTATGGGAAGCACCACTCAGTTTTTCAAGACACCTGTTACAGCAAAATAGTTACTCTCACGCCTTGTTTGGTAGGTTACTATAGTTTTCTCCCTGCTGGGTTCTAATAATACATGGGTGCCAGGTAAAAGTAGTCTTACAGCAAATCATCATCAACAAGTGCCATCTACTCATAGCATATTGGCTAAGAAGGAAGTAGTTGGTCATGCATCGAAGTACACTTGTTCCTGCAGAGAGGCACTGTTGCCATTTGGAGGTGACAGGTTCGAATCCTGGTCAGTAACTATAGCTTTCAAATTTTATATTGTTTCGTGCATCCTCCAGTCTCTACTTTCTTCTTCTACTTCTATGAGTGCCAAGCAGTGCATGAGTGTTTATTTATGAACAAACTGCTTCTGGTCCACCTCTTGATGTAGCCTACTAACATGTAACTTTGTATTTCTCTTGCAAGCTTCCCCTCCAGCACATCCTTTAACAAGAAGTGTGTATCTTTATTTTGATTAACTAAACTGTCTGACCTTGAATAAGGTAGGTAGGTTTTATAAATGTGATATTTTTCTAGTGGCATTTATGGTCTATTCTTTGTGATTTCCAACTGGCGGAGAATATTTAACGTGTGCAACATGCACATGAGACCTATGTTTTTCACCTTTGTCACAGAATATCAAGAATGTAATTCATTGCTGAGAGGCAAAGGAGTCACACACCAGCAGGCTTCTCTGACAATAATTGTCAGCAACTGTATTCAAATTCAGAAGCTGTTCAAGTTAGAGGTGTACACTGACAACAGTTAAAGATACAGCACACATAAACTTGCACTGCACAAATGCATCCTGCAATCAATGAATGAAAACCTACCATGGCGGCATCTCATCCCACCCATACGGTATCTGGAAGAATTCTGTAAACAGGTAGGTCCCAGCAATCAGGGGCAACTGTCAATAAAGAGAATGTTCATATTCGATGTGTGTGTTTGAAAGAATGAATGAATGAATGAGAGAGAGGGAGGGGAAGGAACGAACGAACACTGTAATTTATTTTCAAAGGGTCATAAATTTGGCACACAATCCTTCTGATAACCCATTTTTCACACAGCAATTATTATGTTTCATTTTATGGAGAGAGAGAGAGAGAGAGAGAGAGAGAGAGAGAGAGAGAGAGAGAGAGAGAGAGAGAGAGAGAGAGAGAGAGAGAGAGAGAGAGAGAGAGAGCACTTTTGCTAACATGCACTTTTTTTTTTTTTCATATCCTTTACAGGACATCGCTGTCAACAGCAGCATCTTTCAGCTGTCTGTTGATTTCTTGGCAAGATTACGCTCAGTAGTTTGTCATTGCTTTCTGAGCGGCCGGCTCAGTATCCCGCAAGTCACCAGCGGGGGTCGAACCGCTCCCAGTTTTCTCCCGCTACGAGACTCTGCGTGATAAACGGGATTACGGAGAAAGTGTTGTAACCCCTCAGCCAGAGAGACCGGCTAACATGCACTTAAGGAACACTAATTCCTGTTTAATGTATAATTTATTTTGTTGCATGCATACATGACAAATTATGCAAATCATATTAACAGCAATTTGACTGCAGTAACAAACTAGTGCAATAAACAAACTATTCTGGCCAACAATTAGGCATCTGAGAGCACTTAACACCTTTTTGAGGTGACCCTCCTAGGCTGAGAGTAGTTTGGGGCCTCTAGCTCTTTCTGTCCTAAGCAACATCAATTTTCATCCTCTACTATGTACCGATCGAAGTATCATGTCTGACTGTACTTCTTACATCTAGTCAAACTAAACTAAAGAAATCTGACCACACATTTGTTTTGTACACTTGGTCCACGTGAAAGTAACACTCCAGTGATATTGTGGGTGTCCTGACTGTCTACCTGGGGTATTTATTAATTGTGACTTTGTGGGACTGACAGAGATCGTATAAAGGTGTAGGAACCACCAGTGAGTGGAACATGCTCTGGCCATCACCAATTTAATCTCCTAACCCATGGATTAAATGTATGTTTTCTTCATACCTATTTAGACATCAACCTGAATATAATTAAAGAAAGCAGCAGTTAACCTGAGCTTGTTGACGTCTCCACAGGGTTTGTCAAATGGAGCAGATGTAGGCCAAAGTAACTTGTTCTGTTGTGCTCATGCTGGGCACCGGCAGCAAATGTTGAGTTGTCATTTTATCAATCCCACAGTTATATGCACCTATCAGTATACTCTATCCTATTGTTTATTGAACAAGTGGCATTTCAGCCTGTTATCTCTCGTGCAGAGTCTGAATGTTGCTTCTTGTTCACTTCGGTTCAGTTGCCAACATGTATCATCTTTCTGATAGCCTGAATGCTCGGAATCCCATTTGGTTCTACATGTGCCTCTTATAAACCTCTCACTATGTCTATGGCTATGTCTATATGTGTATTTCTCTCTATACCAGAAGGGTTTCTACAAGCCAATGGTAATACTTAAGACTGTCTTGAAATCTTAGAGGGATCTTGGCCATGTTTAATGTCCCAGCTGCAGTAAGGACACACTGTAACCTGACAGTGCACTTAAAATCAGATCTTGTCCAACTTTGACATGTGGGTTGGTAGTGAAACCACTGGGATGGACTCAAAGAACCAGTGCTGAGGGGAACTGTGAAGGTATAGAATGTAGGACATTTCACAGTGACAGGTTACAGTGAAAGCTCGTCCACAGACGTCCACTTCTTCGTTTATCCTATAATTTGTTTTATGGACGCAAGCAGCTGGACTGTGGTGTTTCCTCCTTTTGGCCAACAGTGATATTCTCCAAAGCCAACTGGAAGTGTGACCAAACAAACTGTACATTAGTTATAGAGAAAAACAGTTCCACTGTGTCCAATGAGTGAAGATGCCTGCATCCCAAACATACTATCACTAATGCCATACATTACATTTCAACACAGTTGATAGATTATCAGTATTTTGATTAACAAATAGATGTGTATTTCACAACACATACATCAAAACACATTCATGGTGTCCACCTACCTGTATACAAAAGTGATTAAACATGAGAAGTCTGAAGCATTTCCACTGTCCATCAAAAGTCTCAGGTCGGTTCTACAAATAAAACAATAATATGAAACACAGCATGCCAGCATAACTTGGGCATATGTGCCACTAACTGCCATGCCATCTGATGCATTAACAAGTCAGTCAAAGATTCTTTCACCCACCTTAGGACCCGCTGGACATATGGTGCCAGATCCATATTTGTACAGACCACTGTATGTGATGAATCTGTATCATGATGCTAGACCCATATTTGTACAGACCACTGTATGTGATGAGACTGTATCATGATTCTTCTTCTTCTTTCGTTCGCTTGAAATATGTCTATAACTGCAATGTTGTCTCTTGTATGAATCTAACAATCTTTTTTAGTTCCCTCAGTGGTCCATAGAGTTTATCTTCTATTGTTGTCTCTCTATGCCAGAAGGTATGCCTGGGTATGTTGTAGCTTGGACAGTCCTGGAGTATGTGCTCCGCTGTCTGTGACGCCAAACCACATGCGTACATGGCTGAGTCACCAATCTTGAATTTTGTATACATGTGGTTGCGAAATCTATTGTGTCCTGTTCTGAGGCGCAGAATAATGACCTGTTCTGGTCTGTCCATAACGTGTTAGTCGTCTTGAGTTGTTTTTGGTGGCCTTCTGACTGATTTAATCATTCTTTTCTTTTGGTGGTATGTAATGGGCACATCAGGCTGTTCTTCTTTTGCTCCTTCCTTAGCCAATTGATCACCTCTGTCGTTTCCGGGTACTCCACAGTGGGATGGTATCCACTGCATGATGACCTTATGCTGACTGCTAAGTTCAGAAAGTAGTGTCCTTAGTACTGGCAATTTCCCAGACAGGAGCGCCTTGAGTACTGATTTTGCATCTGTCAACAGCACCACAGGTTGTGTACCATTATTGGTATTTAGTAATTTCTCTGTTGCTATCTTGATTGCCTCAATTTCAGCATCATAGTTATGGCAGTATTTTCCTGTTGGAACGCTGGCCGTGTCCCTAGTATTATTTGGGTATTCTATGTACACTCCCGCTCCTCCATTTCGAACAGCATTTTGTGCTGACCCATCTGTGTAGACTCGGATCCAGAGGTCCTATGGGTATTCTTCATCGAGGAAGCTGAGAGTGGCTGTTCTGCGCCATGTATCTGTTCTGTATCATGATGCTAGACCCATATTTGCATTGACCACTCTGTATGTGATGAGACTGTATCATGATGCTAGACCCATATTTGCATAGACCACTCTGTATGTGATGAGTCTGTATCATGATGCCAGATCCATATTTGTATAGACCACTCTGTATGTGATGAGTCTGTATCATGATGCCGATCCATATTTGTATAGACCACTCTGTATGTGATGAGTCTGTATCATGATGCCAGATCCATATTTGTATAGACCACTCTGTATGTGATGAGTCTGTATCATGATGCTAGACCCATATTTGCATTGACCACTCTGTATGTGATGAGACTGTATCATGATGCTAGACCCATATTTGTATAGACCACTCTGTATGTGATGAGTCTGTATCATGATGCCAGATCCTTATTTGTATAGACCACTCTGTATGTGATGAGTCTGTATCATGATGCCAGATCCATATTTGCATTGACCACTCTGTATGTGATGAGACTGTATCATGATGCTAGACCCATATTTGTATAGACCACTCTGTATGTGATGAGTCTGTATCATGATGCCAGATCCATATTTGTATAGACCACTCTGTATGTGATGAGTCTGTATCATGAGGACCACTTTTACTTCCCAAGACATTTCCTGGTTCACATTTTAGGCTGAGTCAACCTGGGAACCTAGATCAGTTGTAACATTGGAATACGCAACTCATGTATAACTCATCGTCATAATCAGGTGCTATGCTGGTAAACGAGGTTGGCCATGGTTTACAATTTCATACAATCCACAGTTTCAAATCAAGTCTGTGTGAATGTTCCCATAGTGCAATTTTCTCAAACTACAAAGGTATTGATCTATTCATCTCCTTTTAATCATTTTCCCCATAAGGTTTGCCAGCTGTCAATTTCCAAGTTGTTGTCTCCACGCCCACAAATTCCTGACTGTCTAATTTCCGTTATCAATTTAAGGTCAAAATCTGCATCTCACAGGACTGTCTCATTTGACACACACTCAGTTCATATTCGATATATTTTTTAAACAGAAACATTTGCTGCCATCAGATGTTTCACAGCGTATATGCATATTGTTCAGGTCTCAAACACATACAACAGTGCAGGCTCTCTCTCTGTGAGAGAGAGAGAGGGAGGGAGAGAGAAAGAGAGAGAGAGAGAGAGGGGGAGAGAGAGAGAGAGAGAGAGAGAGAGAGAGAGAGAGAGAGAGAGAGAGAGAGAGAGAGAGAGAGAGAGAGAGAGAGAGAGAGAGAGAGAGAGAGAAATTTTACAGTTGCAATTTAACACTGTACATAACAGTACATTTGTCATAGTGAAAAACATAAATAATAATAAAAAGCTATTTTTCCTCTGACAACTCTTGGAGCACACAAATGTCAACAATAATATCTGGCACAGACAGTGCCAATGCTTCTTATAACCCCGTGTTCTCCAAAGAATGTACTGACATATCCAATGTGGGTCTGCTGGACTTTGACAGGTTATTTCCTGTCCAGGTAACAACGACCGTAATTGTAATCACGATGAGTATCTGTGGCGAAGTGGTCAATCCGCCAACCTCACATTCTGAAGGTGGTGGATTTGTTTTCGGATATCTCTGGGGAAAGTCACTGGAGCTACAGAGTTCATGCTCTGTGTGACGCTTTATGCAGATCACTCTGCAAAAAGAGACCAAACCATATTGGGAAAAACGTAGTACAATAAAGTTGACTCTGTTGCCTGTAAACCCCTTTTGTTAACCCTTTACAGGGCAGGGCAGCCATTAGCGGCCGATCGCTTAAACGAGCGGGTCGGCCGATTACGTCCGATACTATTATGCATTGTAAAAACGCGATCTCTCGGCTTTCCAACACTTCCGACGGCTACTTTCGCTTTCGCCGATAGCTTGACAACGTGGCTGCCATTTGTAAACGCGCTACTATGAATTTGAACAGGCTTTTACGGACTTTTTTTGATAGTTTTCGGGATTTTTATGCTGTTTTTCAAAATGGATTTCGGCGATTCTTCAAGTGATAGCCGAGATTTCGCTAGGTTCAATTTAAATGACATTAAAGGGCACGAAGTTGACTATTAATCGGAGCTAGATATCAGTGCAAAGCGTTACTTTGCATTAGCAGTCTGAGTCGGACTTTAAAGAAAGTGATTATGATTCTGAAAATGTGTTTGTAAATTGCCGTATAGATGACGGAAAATCACAAACAACATGCTGTATTTCGTAAATATTTGTGTTCATATATGCATTACCAACAACAATCACGTGAGTAACATATTCTGCATGCTTTTCCCTTCATTGTGTTGTTTATTTAACTAAAATCGGTTGACTAACACCTTATTTGTGATGTTTTTACTAACGCGACCCAAAATTTTACCAAACCTGAAAAAATCCTGCCCGTTCAGGGCTAAAAAACAGACAAGCATCTGCCATGTAAAGGGTTAAACATGAAAATATGGACAGGCAGACAGTGGGCCAGTCTTCTCATCAACACAAAGAAGTGGGCAGACAGTGTCCATCTTACAAACTATTAAGTCATTAGTGCACGTTTTCTCGTGATATCATCAAGCAGATGGTAGTCAAGGATACAACATCAATTTATGGCCAGTCAATGAACAAAATGTAATATGCTGTGTACAGAGTATGCAAAAATACTTGGGAGTCATTACCGAAGGTCAGTTGCACATCCCATGGCAACAATGTTTTAAAGGACACAGGCTGAAACACCAATCTTTTTGATGTTTATTCTCACTTGCTTTGAACCTGAACATAATCAACACACTTGCTAAAAGCTGTCAGTGCACTGGACTGATTTTTGTGTGAGGGTTAGCTGTCTGTTGCCCATGTCACTCACCATTTGGCGAACCTCCTCTGACTTCTGAAGTACTTGAAATGTTTGCTCCAAGTCAAAGATGGGAAGTCAACATTTAAGTTCAAACTGTGAAATGAACACACTACAGCATGATCCACAGAGAAGATGAAACCTCCACAACATTGACCTAATGAACGGGAACACCTCTGATCACCTGATGTCTCCTCCTCTTATCACAGGCTAACACAATTCCCATAAAAGTATACTGCATTAAACACAAAGTAAAAAATGCAAAACACTAACATGTTTTGGATATTGCACGTGGTACTTACTGGCTGTATCTTGAACCGTTTCATGAATGGCAAGAACTGAAAGATTATACCTGGTGCGCAAGCAACAAAGTAAACCAGCTGAAAAACAAAATAACAAGATCATTCAGCCCAGTTAATTTCAATATAGATATTCATCATTGCACTCAAGAGATGGCCCATATGCTACCAGGATTCATCGTGGAAGCAAGCCCCATCTATACCGCCATCTGCCAGGGGTAACGAAGGTAGGCTGGGTCTGAGGCTGGCTATCCCAGCCTGCCATCTAGCCTGCATGCTGTCAGGGGTAACGAAGGTAGGCTGGGTCTGAGGCTGGCTATCCCAGCCTGCCATCTAGCCTGCATGCTGTCAGGGGTAACGAAGGTAGGCTGGGTGTGAGACTGGCTATCCCAGCCTGCCATCTAGCCTGCATGCTATCAGGGGTAACTAGGTAGGGTGGGCATGAGGCTGGCTTCCCCGGCCTGTAGAACACCCAAGCTGCAAAATCTAACCAATCATGAACAAGCCAGGAGGAAGGCTGTGTGTGTGCTCTGGCTGAGGGCATATGTTCCAATGGGAGATGACAGGAAGAGAAACTCCAGGCTTGTCCATAGAGGCTCCGATCTCCTCTGCAATCAACCCACCAGTGTACAGTGGCTAACAGTTCAGTGATGACTGATGAACCAACTTACGTGAATGGTGTTTTGCTCTTCAGTCTTCACTTCAAACATTTGCATTTCAACTATTGATGCCATAATAAGATGGTGTATTCTGGTATAAATCATCACCTTCAGCCATCCATCCATCCATCATGTGCAATGCCAATAAGCGTGAGCGGTCATGCTTTGCCATCTTACTCGATCAACAGAGTCATGAATCAGGTCCGTGTTTCTGTCTTGACCATGCCACATGGCCAAGCCATCCAGGTATTTACTTCTCTGCCTTCCCCTTGGTCTCCTCCCCTCGATCTTGCCAGTTGTTACCAAGTTCTCCAATTCATTTCTTCTCCTAACATGTCCAAAAAATTGTGACTATCTACGTCTAATGTCTCTAATCTTTATTATTTTAATTTGTTTCTTGAAGGACTTGTTCATAGGTTCTTCTATCCGTCCATGGTATTCTTTGCATTTTCCTCAGAAACCACATTTCCACAGTCATGACATGTTTTCAGCTTGTCTGCTCATTGTCCACACCTCAAATCCATATAAAAGTACAGGTTCTATGTAGCACTAAAACACTCTTTTTCTCATTTCAATTGATATCGTTTTATTGGTCAGTATGTTTTTCATCTTGCAAAATGCTACCTTCACAATGGCAATTCTTGTTCCAATCTCTTCAAGGCATCTCCCATCAGATGTTATTACTGTTCCGAGATAACTGTACCGATTCACTTGTTTAACAATATGCCCATTTACTTGTATATTACATTGTGGTATTTCCTTCTTCCCTGTGATGACCATAATCTGTGTCTTCTTACAATTAAATTCTAACCCTAGTTGTTCATTGTCTGTAACAACCGCATCTACTAAATGTTGTAGGTCCTGTTCATTGTCTGCAATCAAGACAGTATCATTGCACATCTAATGTTATTGATGTATTGCCCCCCCCCCCCCCCCCCCCCCCCAAATGATGATTCCTTCCATATCTTCTATATTTTTGAACACATTTTCACTGTAAAGGGAAAAGAGATCTGGGTGTCTCTCCACAGATCTGGCTACTTGGTTTCTAGATCAACTCTGCATTTCCCCATGCCACCATTTTAGATCATCAAGCATCATTTCTCTGTCTGACTCTTTTACCGCTTATATTTCCAGTCATCATGATGTTCTCCTATGCCTCTCTTCTCATTATGTGACCAAAGAACATGTTTATCCTTTATCTTGTTCCTGTAGTTGTGTATAATATTCTACTTTCATCTGTCTCTTCCAGGCAATCATTGTTAGCTACTTCCCCATACCTCCCTTCACCACCTTATGGAAGCAGAATAACGGTGGGATTCTGATTGCAGTAATGAATCCTACCAAGGTTTGACACCTTGCACACTGCAAGATTGCAACAGTGCGAGTGCGAGTCAATACCTGCATATTTTATATATATTGACTTGCATTATTGATACAATGGAATCGGATCTGTTATCATCTTCATATCGAAAGCCCAGTCTCAAAGTCAGTTGTTATCTTTCTCTCTCTCTCACACACACACACAGAGAGAGAGAGAGAGAGAGAGAGAGAGAGAGAGAGAGAGAGAGAGAGAGAGAGAGAGAGAGAGAGAGAGAGAGAGAGAGAGAGAGAGAGAGAGTTGAGTACTAACTATACGTCTCCTGAATTCTGTTTATTTCATTTTTGTCTAACTTAAATGGTGTTTAGTAATTTCATTCTTTTAGTCTTTTCATTCTTAGTTTTAGTAGTTCCTGTGTACGTTTAGGTGCTGTGATGAGTGTTGTTGTCACATTCAAGATGATATGGCTTGAGCCACATTTCGACATTCTCTCAGCCTGACGTTATTTTATTGAACGGTTATTGTGATGTTTGTTTGTTTGTACTTGTTCAAGTTGTTGTTGGCTCTTTCTTCGTGGCATGATGTCATAAGTATTGCTATGCGACCTCTGTTTGTTTATAGCGGATGACTTTAGAATATGGCTATCATTATACTTATTTATCGCTGAGACAGTCAACAAAATCCCAATCACAGGACTCAATCACGCCCTTTCAGAAAAACAAACTCATCTCAACCACCAACGCCAACAGTTGATCACTTACCTCATGTACAATAAGTGATCCCCATGTAGCAATTTGAAATTTGGTGTAGTTTTGTGTCATATAAATCCAGGCATTTGCAAAATATTCTTTTATTGGGTTTTCTGGCAAGTAGTGAAATAAATGATCGGGAGAAAAGACGGGTTCTGTGAAGTTCTCCATGACTGCCTTCTGATGCAGACTACAGATGTGAGATCAATGATCAACGGAAGTCTCGGCTGCCGGTGTGTGTCTGCTGCTGGGCCATGGAGTGAAAAAAAAAACTAAGGTCAAATATAAATTTAAACATTTGCACTTCCTACTGGCCTATCCATTACATTAATATATACTTTTAAAATTTATAAAATGTAATAATATAAAATAGTTAATTTTAACAGCTTTACTTTTAAAATTATTTAGAATAGCGAAAATAATAACTGTTTGGTTGATTCCGGTGTTTACAGGCAATAACAAGACCTAATTGCTCGTAGGGCAATCCCCGTGACCCCCAACTAATAAATATTGAAATATGATTGGCTGCCTCCTCGTGGTCTGATTCTCCATGTCCTAAATATCGCTAGGTGACAACCGTCACGTCGTTCCAATCAGGTTAGCAAAAGTGGTAAACTATTCTAGTAAATAATCCCCCACAGACAATAGTGGTAACCTAATATCGTTCTTTCAGTGCTCGTGACATTATCGTATTAAATAGGGCATTGTACATCTGGTGATACGCTGACCTTTGTGATTTAAATAAACTATAGTAATTGAGTGCAAAAAGGGATTTTCCTTACTTTCCTTGAATATCAAGAAAATAGACACACCCACACACACAATCACTTAACAAATATATTATATAACACCAAAATGTGATATTACAGAGAAGGAAAAATAATAATCAAGTCATTAAATTAAAATATTAAAGGTCAATCATAATATCTGATTAATGATGCGTGATAGACATTAAGAGCAGAATAGGCCAAACAAAAACTATTTTAGACAAGTGTCTTATGTAATCATCATCATCTTCCACTTCTGCCGTCAAGCATCGTGGGGAGGAATAATTTGCGTTCCAGCGCCCGGTGGGCGGCACTGAATAGTGTCATTCCGTGTGGTTGTACAATGTCTCTGATGTCGTCAATCCATTTTCTTCTTGGACGTCCTCGTGGTCTCGTGCAGATGATCTTTGATGTAAGGCCAGTGATGTTAGTTGCTGATGTTGCATTCTAACGACATGGCCAAACCACTTGATCTTCTGTCTTTCAATAAATGTGGCACAAGGTGTTGATCCCACAGTCTGTCTGATAATCTAATAGCATTTCTTACTCGGTCTCGGATTGTTAAGTTGGCAGCTCTCCTAATTTCGTAGGTGTTGATTTTGCGAAGGTGTAGTTTGGATAAAGTCCAGGTTTGAGATTGGTAGCTTAGGGTTGGTATGAACATGTTGTTTATTATCTGTCGGTTTGCGGACATGGGTAGGCCTATGTTCGGATGTTTCAGTAAGGGTGATAGTTGATATGTAAGTGCACTAGCTTTTTGACATCTGATTTCAATTTCTCTGTCCAATCTGCCATCTTCTGTGATCATACTTCCAAGGTATTTGAACTATTTGAATTCTTTAACTTGTTTCAGAGTTGTGTTATTTATCTGTATACTTAGTGGGCCTGGCGATCTGCTAACTTGCATTACTTCGGTTTTGGCTGTGTTTATACTTATATTGTATCTGCTGCAGGTTGAACTCAGATTAGTAATATGATTGTGTAGTCTGCCCTCATCGCTGTAAAACAGGCACTGATCGTCTGCAAATAGAAGTTCATTTATTCCCTGTGGGTCAGTTGTTTCATCTGGAGTAAAGAGTTCTAAATTTTCTGAATCTGTTCTGTCGAGACTTGCTTCTTTGGAAATTCTGTCCATGTAGATATTGAATAGCAGGGGAGAGAGCACACATCCCTGGTCTTATGTAATAACTAACTTAATAATCGAAATAGAAATAGAAGGGAAAGTTCTTAACCAAGTGGATTAGTTAGTTAGTCGTGGTTCCAACTTCACGGCAACGGGTCGTCCCCATTATGCTTCATTTCTGTGCCAGCGAATATCACACAAAATGCTCCCCACTGTCCAATGTGAAAAGTGGAATAGACAGGATTCTCAGCAATCCAACATCCTGCACAGATAGCCTACACTGTGCATAATGCCGCTGTCAGAATGTCAACACAAAATTCATCCACGAATACCACAGTTCCTCGTCGATGGACACGGCAGTCACCAGAAAGACCTCATTGACACGGGTTTTCTCACATGGCTCGGTCTCTTACCGCAGGGCAAACCCGCCGAAAACGTCGCACAAAGCACGAACTCCGCAGCTTCAGTGCCGACTCTCAGGAGTCTCCCGAAAAATGCACTCGTGAACCGAAAGGGCAAAACAGTCAATTCAGCAACCACCGGTAGCCATTGTGGATAATTTTAAATACCTAGGGGCATTTATAACATCAGATGGAAGATGTACAACATAGATACAGAGCAGAATAGGGCAGGCAAAAGCCGCATTTCAGAAAATGAAGAGTATCTTATGCAATAAGTCACTGTCAAGTGAATGTAAGAAAGAGAGTGCTGAAATGCTGTGTAGAACAAGTTTTGCTGTATGACAGTGAATCTTGGAATGTAAATGAACAAATTAAGAAGAAATTAGAAGCAACAGAGATGTGGTTCCAGAGACGAATGTTGCGAATTCCTTGGACTGCCAGAGAAACTAACGACGACTGCCTGAACATTATATACAACAATAAGAAAGAGACAAACAGCTTTCTTCGGCCATGTGATGAGAAGAGGGGCATTGGAGAACATCGTAACAACTGGAAAGATCGAAGGGAAGTGAGGCAGAGGCAGACCAAGAGAAATGATGCTGGACGGATTGAGACGGTGGCATGGAGGAATATCATCAGCAGAGTTGATCCAAAAAACCAAAGACCGAGATCTGTGGAGAGCTATGAACGCCTACGCCAGCTGGCCGGGCACTTGATGATGATGAACTTAATCTAAAGTCAGTTAGTTAGTTGCATATACTTTACAGGAAGTAGCGGCCAACCACAGCATTGTTTAGCTTTTCGTGATTCCTCGGCAAGTTTACGTTAAGTAGTTTGCCACTGCTTTCTGAACGAGAGTACTGAAATGATATGTCGAACGTGTTTATCTGCACGATAGCGAATCTTGAAATGTGAACGAACAAATAAGAAAAAGCTTGGAGGCAGCGGAAATGTGGTTTCTGAGACGAGTGTTGCTAAATACCTTGACCGATCAGAGTAACGGTGTAACGATTGCCTGAAAGTAGAACATTGTACACAGCTATAAGACAGAGACAACCAGTGTTCTGTAGTCGTGTAATGGGAAACGAAATGCTGGAGAATATCATGGCGACTAGAAAGATCAGAGGCAGAAGAGGCAGAGGCATACCAAGAGAAAGGACGTCTGATGATCTAAGACGATGGCAGAGCGCTCGCTCTTAAACTTCCGGTGTGCTGATGCCGAGATAGCGGGTTAAATCCCTGCACCGGTTACGTGAACTAAAATGTTGACTTCTCGTCCTTGACTTTGGGACGTAAATTACAAGTACTTAAGAAGTCGGAGTACATTCGTTTGATGGCGATGGAGTCTGGTAATAGGGAAAGCTAATCTACTCGCAAAAATAAATCCAGTGTATTAAAAGTAGTTGCACGTGTATGGACGACGCTGGAGTTCAACGCGAGCGAAAGCAAAACCAAAAAAAAAATCACTTCAAAATGAGATACAGAATTTATAAGTGAGAAATAACCCGAAGAGTTAATCTCAAAGAAGCAGACGACAAACGTCGCCAAGTGACGTCACGATGTGACAAACGTCACTGCGTGGTACATTAGCAACCGGCCAGTTAGGTTTGGGCTGACAACAAGAAGATGGCACAAAATTCTCAGAGGCAAATTATTAACGTAAATCAATCTAGAAGATGGAAATGGTAAAAGTAAACCATCGTTTATGAAACATATAATCAAGGCACGCTTAAAAGTCAGGACTGACGATTCTTCTTCTTCTTCTTCAGCATTCCGAGCCATTGAGGTTCTTTGCTGCAAATACAATCTGTCTCCATTCGTCTCTCTGGTGGACCTTCTCTTGCCAGTCGTTGATTCCAAGTGCTTGTAGGTCTGTATGTATATTATCTCTCCACCGCCTTCTTGGTCTACCTCGGGGTCTACGGTCATTTATTTCCTGAGTGTAAGCGAGTTTTGTTTCCCTATTATCTTCCATTCTTTCTATATGCCCCAGCCATTGTAGTCTATTAGCCTTCATGATACCAGTGATTAGCGGGGACTTAAACAAATCATAAATGTCTTTGTTACTTCTTCTTTTCCACTCTCCACTTTGTATATCCCTAATGGGTCCAAAGATGCGTCTTAAAATTTTGTTCTCAAAGGTTTGTAACAAGGTTCGTCTCCTTTCGTTGTACTCCAGGTTTCAGAGCCATACAGCACAACTGGTCTGATCAGTGTTTTGTATATTGTGATTTTGGTGTTACGAGATAGCGCCTTTGATTTTAGTAGATGTTGTAGTGCATAGTATATCTTATTTCCAGAGTTGATTCTAGTTTGTATTTCTTCCCTTATGATGTTGGAGCAGTTGAAGATTGTACCCAGGTATTTGTATGTTTCCGTTCTTTTAATGGTCATATTATCTATTTGTATGTGGCCAGAGTTTTTAGCCATTCCGTCTCTTGAAATTACCATATATTCTGTCTTATCTTGGTTGATAACCAGCCCCATCTGTTGGGCTTTTTCCTTTAAGTGAGTCAATATTTCTAATGTCTTTTGTTCACTTTGCCCTATAATATCTATATCATCTGCATAACCAAGCAGCTTGGATGTTCCTCCAATATCACATTCCTCCTTTACCTTCCTTACAACTTTCTCTAGAGCCAGATTGAAGAGTAGCGGCGATAGTGCATCACCCTGTTTCAAGCCAGATGTTATTTGGAAGGGGTCTGATTTCCTGCCTTTATATGTTACTATATTATAAGTATCTTCCATGCATAGTTTGGTCATGTTAATTAACTTCCTTGGTATTCCAAATTCCTGCATAACATTCCATAGACTATTCCTATGGACACTATCATAAGCCTTTTTAAAATCCACAAAAATGTTATGGAGATCTCTTTTATATTCCCAATGTTTCTCGGCTATTTGTCGTAAGATAAATATCTGATCTATTGTTGATCTGTTTTGTCTAAAACCCGCCTGGTAGTCACCTAATATGTCTTCTGAATATGGTTTTAGTCTATTTAGTAATACTGCGGATAGTATCTTATAGCTTGTGGACAGTAGTGATATTCCTCTATAATTTCCACATTGGAACTTGTCTCCTTTCTTAAAGATAGGTATCAATAATGACTCTTTCCAGTCATGGGGTAATTCTTCTGTCCTCCAGATTTTTATTATTAGTTCGTATAGCTTTAGATGTAATGCATGGCCACCTGCCTTTATAAATTCAGCAGCAATTCCATCAGTCCCAGTTGCCTTATTGTTTTTAAGTCGTGTGATTACATATAGGATTTCTTCAAATGTAGGTTCTTCAATTTGTGGTTCGCATGTTAGAACCTCTTCCTGTGGGAAAATGTTACTTGGAGCTTCACAATTTAGTAATTCAATAAAATATTCTTTCCATGTGTTGCACATTTCTTCATTGGTATTTATCATATTCCCATTTTTGTCTTTTAAACCATATGTGTTTTGTTGGTGCCCTCGTTTCATTGACTTCAGTACTTTAAAAAACTTTCTGGATTCATTTTTCTGGTGATTAGTTTCCAAATCTTTGATTATATTACTCATATATTCTCGCTTCTGCTGTCTGACTATTTTTGTAGCCTCTTTACATTCATTTCTATAATGCTCTTCCTTTTGGATGTTATTGATGTCATTTAACCATACATGTCTGGCATTCTTCTTCTTAGTGACTGCTTCTTCACATTTTTGATTGAACCATCTGTTCTTTCTATGCGTGGTTGACACACCGAGACATTCTTCTGCGGTAGATTGAATTGTATTCTTGATGTTCAACCAAGTTTGGTCAACGCTTTCCTCCAAAGGGTTTTGCAAAGTTTCAAGTTTACATTTTATTTCATCTGTAAATTTCTCTTTGACTGTAATGTCTTGTAGTTTTTCTCTGTTATATGTTGGGTGTAATCTTTGTAATTTAGTATAGAAAGCTCTCTTAAGTTTTATTTTAAATTTTGCTCCAACGAGGAAATGGTCACTATGGCACTCAGCTCCTCTATAACTTCTGACTTGCTGTATGTTTGATGCATTTCTGTTGTTAATTAAAATGTGATCTATTTGATTATAGGTTCTCTTGTCACATGATTTCCAAGTTTGTTTGTGTATAGTATGCCTATTCACGTATCACCGACCCTCCCAGCAACATGGGAACGGTGCATATTAATCTTTAAGGACGTCACAAGCTATTTTATATAAATAAACATTGTATTGCAAGAAATGTCAACCTGCCTCAAATCGTTTGATATTTATTAACGTGCTCCGGTTATTCTGCTGGACTGTTTTGTTGGACGGCGAGCTGGGAATAATATTAAATAACATTGCTGGCAGTCTGAAAACCTATTACTGTCAACATTCAGTGCGGGATGGCACTGAATAATGTTGTGATCTGTATATTTCTCCACATTACTAAGCATACTCCTTGAGTCCATAATGAAGACAATGCGTGCTGCGGTGGTCTCCTCTAACCAACGGAAAGCCGCTGTTACTGCTGTCACCTCCAATCTCATGCTGGAAGCATATGGCCTCATATGCCATACTCTCTTTTTTTTCAAACAATCGTCCATTAGCCTTCGCAATGAAACCCCAACCACTCCGTCTGTTTCTCACCACTGACTCATCAGTATAGATCACTATGTCACCATGGTGTGTGTTGCTTTGGATCAGTTGTTGCACCTCAAACTTTATGCGGCCTGCTGCCCATTCTCTGCCCTCACGACCCAGTGTTACTATTACATTGTGCCAGTCCGTCATGTCTTCCGGTAATTCAACCCACTCTTTTTCACGGTTGATGGTCTCTGGATCACACACCTGCCGTATATATATATATATATATATATATATATATATATATATATATATATATATATATATATATATATATATATATATATATATATATATATATATATATATATATATATATAATTTCTGCCTGTGCCATCCAGGACCTGTCTCGTCTTAGTCTATGACTAACACTTGACCATATTCATGGCTTCATGCAGAGGATGATCCCTATCTGCAGCAACTCTCAGGTACCATTTGGCTTGAAGGACCCTATGCTTATCCGCCATTGTTGGTAGCGCCAGGATATGCCTCATGCATATAATTGGTGTGTCCTTTGCGCACCCCAGGATCACCCGCGTGGCCGCATTCTGTATCCGCTCCAACCTTTCAAGCTGGCTCTTTGATACTGTCAGGAGCCCCAAACCATACTCAATGACAGAAATTGTTAACTGCTGAAAGAGCCTGTAAAGCATTCTCTGATCTACCCCGGATGCTGCCATCGCCCTCAATGCAATAAGTCCCATATCAGCCTTCACCCCCAAAGCCTCCTCGCGATCTTTAAAAGACACACACCTGTCTAAGTTGATACCCAAGAACTTCAAATCTCTCTCTCTCTCTCTCTCTCTCTCTCTCTCTCTCTCTCTCTCTCTCTCTCTCTCTCTCTCTCTCTCTCTCTCTCTCTCTCTCTCTCTCTCTCTCTGTGTCTCTCTCTCTCTACTAAGAGGACATCCAATCAATATAATACATGGGAAACGTATGGAAGAAGACGAAATAACTCAGAGGAACGGACAGGCACTACCGGCAAACAAAGGAAGGTAGGTCCAATCAGATATTACACTACTCTATATTTCATATCCTTTTACGTGACGTTGCAATAAACCTCAGCCTTTATTGGCAGTTTCTGATGTACTAGACAATTTTACGTTCAGAGGATTGCCATTACTTTCTGAACGAGAAATCATCATTTAAGCCCAGCGGACCAGTGTTTGAAATGTATGCACTACGCCGCCGCAGGAGTGAATATTTAGTCACGAGCGCGTTAAACCTCTCGGCCACGCCGACATCTAGATGGCACGCCAGACTACAACAAGAAACACTGAGAGCTATAGGCACACAAGTCATTCGAATGAAAGTGATTCCAGACGCTGGCGACGTCAGCGTTTCGGTGAATGGACGAGTGCACTTCGACGCTTGACGAAACCAGACACGGTAAAAAGTTTAGTTCAGTTCAGTCGCGGTTCCAACATCACAGCAACGGGTCGTCCCCATTATGCTCCGTTCCTGTGCCAGTGAATATCACATAAAATGCTCCTCACTGCACCATGTGAAAAGTGGAAAAGACACGAGTCTCGACAAACAACAGCCCACTCAGGCACACTGTGCATAATGGCGCCACCAGAATGTCACCACAAAAGTCCTCCACGAAACACCTCTCCTTGATGGTAGTGGCAGTCACTTTCCCAACCAGATGTTCACCTACAGTCTCGATGTTTCTAGATGTTGTTGTTCCGTTTCTGGAAGTTTTCTAGCCAGGCACGCCATTTTATCTCCGAAATGCAGTTCACGCAACAAAACAACCTCGGACAGACTTAAAAAAAACTTTCACTGTACATAATGCCGTCGCCAGAATGTCACCACGAAAGTCCTCCACGAAACATGCAGTTCATCCTTTATGGAGGCGGCAGTCACTATCCCAACCAGATGTTAGCGTACAAAGTTAGCGTACGGTAAAAAGAAAATGATGAAATTGCTAAATAATACCCATGGTTCTTAGAGGACGTTGCAGCTAATCCCAGCATGTATTAGCGTCTTGTAATTTACTAGACAATTTTACGTTCATTGCTTTTTGAACCGCCGACGCCTCATACCACCGAATTCAACGCAAAGCGACCAGCTTGGAAATTATTATCTCCTGAGCCACTGCGCGGATTACGATGAAGCTTTTTTTCCCCTGTGCATATCCTTTTACGGGACATCGCTGTCAACACCAGCATTTTACTGCTGTTGTTGATGTCTTGGCAAGTTTACGTTCAGTAGTTTGCCATTGCTTTCTGACCGACCGGCTCTCATACCAATTCGGACCACTGCTGATTCTCACAGTCGTCACGTTACTTACGAGAGTGTACGGGATTACGGAGAAAAGTCGCTAATCTCTAGGCCAGGAAGCCGGCACACTAAATAGACAAAGATGAAATTATTAGCCAGGTGTATTATCTACCAGAGTAGCGATGCAAAGACGCCGATGTACCTGGGTCGGGTCACATACAAATTCTTCACTCGCACATGTAGCATCATAAGCAGATGCTAGTCTAGCTAACGAAGGGGAGATCGATCAAAGGCACAGCTGTGGCCCGTTGTTTCCAGGATTATCCACTTTCCACGCTACGACACAGCAGGAGATCACAGTTCATAAAATGACGGTAGACAATCAGCAACAAAGACTGGCCGTCTCCGCGCCGAGAGCTCAATGGTTATAACTGTCATTTATTGCCAATATAGTACCTTGCGGTGTACGGGGTGTCAGGCATTGGTAGCACCTTTGGTTAGGATGGCTCTCATGTCCTTTCAGGACCCATCCCCCACTGATCCAAGCCTGACACCCAGCTCGTGCCTGTGGCTCCTAGTAGCTGTCAGCATGTGGCAGCGGCCACCACCCGAGCAACAGCTGTGAGAGGCTGGCTAAACCAGGCATGGGTAGCCGATTTGGTGTCAAACCAAGAGGTAAACTAGGGTATGCCTACTCAGCATGTGAAGACAGGATTCGGCAGACTGCGCGGAAGAAATCATTCCTGATTCAACGGGCAAGACGGCGTTTACCTGCAAAGCGTCGTGGAACGTAATGAGCACGGCAAGGCACGTAGAGCGCCCTGGTCATCCACTGCACCTGTATTCGTCTCCAATCGTCTCGACTTGTCTTGCCACTGGACTCAGATGGACTCAGGCGAGAGAGTAAGGTCGACGAATTGCGCAACTCTTCCTCACTTTAATCCAAGTCATCGCGCAAGTCATTCTTCATCCAACGTCACTTATCACCTTCAAGCCCTGTGGCGATGGGCGAGCGGCAAAGCGGCAGGCGTGGGTACTGCTGGCAGCCGTAGTCGCAGACCTGCACACAGGCGGCTCAGGCCATATGGTCGTCTTCTACTGACCGGAGCAGCAGTGGGATTCGGCAGCCCCCTGAGCGACTGAGCAGCCCTCTATAGGAACACACTGCTCACCTCCATAGCATGAGGAAGGGGCTAGAAAAGGTGCCCTAAACATTGTCTGCTTCATCACTACCTAACCAGCTAGCCGCGGTTGGTGGGTACCCTAACTGCGGTCGACATACAAAGAAAGATAAAACAAGCAAAGCTAAAAGAGTAAACCATATTCCCTTAACAATTGGAACTTGGAATGTACGCACCCTACTTGACAGAGACGGCGAGTCGGGTCCAGAGAGACGAACAGCACTGATTGGGAGAGAGCTGGGCAGGTACAACATCGACATTGCAGCCTTGAGCGAGACACGACTTGCAGAAGAAGGCCAAATCTGTGAAATTGGTGCCGGCTACACATTTTTCTGGAGTGGAAGGAAAAGCGAGGAAAGACGCCAATCCGGTGTGGGATTTGCCATTAAGTCGGCCCTGGTCGGCAAATTAGCTGGATTTCCAAAGGCTATAAACGACAGGCTCATGACCATGAAGTTGCCTCTGCTGAATGGAAGGAAGCACGCAACCATTGTGAGTGTCTACGCACCAACTATGACCAACGAAGATGATGTCAAGAACAAGTTCTATGAGGACCTGCACAATGTATTAACATCTGTTCCCAAAGGAGACAAACTTATACTCCTTGGGGATTTCAATGCCAGAGTAGGCACGGACACCACCTCTTGGAGTGGCATTATTGGAAAGCATGGAGTCGGAAATTGTAACAGCAATGGACTCCGCCTCCTTCAGACATGTGCCGAACATGATCTCCTGATTACGAACACAATTTTCCGTCTCCCCATGAGAAATAGGACATCGTGGATGCACCCTCGCTCGAAACACTGGCACATCATTGACTATGTCATCGTCAGGAGGAGTGACAGACAAGACGTTCGAGTGACAAAATCCATGTGTGGTGCCGAATGTTGGACAGACCATCGTCTCATTGTCTCGAAAATGAACATCCACATCAGGCCACCACGGCGTCCTCAAGGGGCGAAAATGCAAACAAAGCTAAATGTCACCCGCCTAAACAGCAAGAAAATGCAGCAGTCGTTTGAAAATATGCTGGAAGACCGCCTCAAGCCCAATGCTGAAGCTAAACAGGATACAGAAACAGAATGGAGAGCCCTAAAGGACACAATTTACAACACTGCTATGGAAATCCTGGGTCCAGCCCCCCGAAAGCATAAAGACTGGTTTGATGAAAATTCCGAAGACATCAACCAATTGCTGGCCGAGAAACATCTTCTCCTCAAGGCACATTTGAATGACCCAAAGTCAACATTAAAAAAAAGATGCTTTCAAGAACATTCAGAGAGTAGTGCAGCAGAAACTTCGGCACATGCGGGACTCCTGGCTGAGCAGCAAAGCTGATGAAATTCAGGGCTTTGCTGACAGACACGATATGAAAAACTTCTACGACTCACTGAAAGCGGTCTATGGTCCTTCATCACCAGGCATAGTTCCCCTCCTCAGTGCAGATGGGGGAACATTGGTCACCGATAAGAAAGAAATCCTCCAACGCTGGGCAGAGCATTTCAGCAAAATCTTAAATGCAACTTCCTTCTTCGATGATGAAACCATCAACTGCCTTCCTCAAGTTCCCACCAATGAGACTCTTGATGACCTGCCAACCATAGTGGAAATAAACAAAGCCATCCAGCAACTCTCCAGCGGCAAGGCACCTGGTCCTGACTCCATCCCAGCAGAGATATACAAGGCAGGTGGGCCGGTCCTAACAGAGCAGCTTCACCAAGTCTTCACAAACATATGGATGAACGAGACCATGCCACAAGATTTTAAGGACGCGTCAATAGTCCACCTTTACAAACGTAAAGGAAACCGCCAATCCTGTGACAACCACCGAGGCATCTCCTTGCTTTCAATTGCAGGGAAGATACTCGCCAGAATTCTTCTCAATCGCCTCACAGCCCATCTCGATCAAGGTCTTCTTCCTGAGAGTCAATGTGGCTTCAGAAAAGAACGTGGAACTGTTGACATGATTTTCGCTGCAAGGCAGCTGCAAGAGAAATGTCAGGAACAGAACTGCGAAATGTTCTCCACTTTCATTGACCTTACCAAGGCTTTTGATACAGTCAGCAGAGAAGGACTGTGGAAGATTATGGCAAAATATGGCTGTCCACGAAAGTTTGTCCAAATAGTGCGGCTATTTCATGACGGCATGCAGGCAAGAGTACAGGAAAATGGTGAACTGTCTGAACCCTTTCCTGTCACCAATGGAGTGAAGCAAGGATGTGTCCTGGCACCAACACTGTTCAGCCTCATGTTTTCAGCCATGTTGATGAATGCCTTCGAGAACGACGACATTGGAATAGACATCAACTACCGTATGGATGGAAAGTTATTCAATCTCAGAAGGCTGAAAGCTAAAACCAAAATTAACAGCGGCACCGTCAGAGAGCTCCTGTTTGCTGATGATTGCGCTCTATACGCCAACTCAGAGGCGGACATGCAACATAATGTTTCAGCTTTCTCACATGCCTGTGCCAACTTTGGGCTCAATATCAACTTGGAGAAGACTGTAGTTATGTACCAGCCAGCTCCAGGGAATAATCACACTGTGCCGAATATCAAAGTGAATGATCATAGACTAAGTGTTGTGGACAAATTCACCTATCTTGGCAGCACCGTGTCACAAGCTGCCACAATCGATGACGAAGTGAATGCAAGAATCTCCAAGGCCAGTGCAGCCTTTGGCAGACTGTACAAGAATGTATGGGACAGAACTGGAATAAGCCTGCAAACAAAGCTAAAAGTCTACAAAGCAGTTGTATTATCCACACTGCTATATGCTTGTGAAACCTGGACTGTTTATCAGCGACACGCTAGGAAATTAAACCACTTAAACACAGTCTGCCTAAGGAAGCTACTGAAGATTAAATGGCAAGACAAGATTCCAGACACTGAAGTCCTAGAAAGAGCATCCATGCCCAGTATCCACATTCTACTGATGAAGAATCAGATTCGCTGGGCTGGTCACTTGACTCGCATGCCAGATCACAGGCTCCCTAAACGAATTTTTTACAGCGAACTGCGTTGTGGTAAACGCTCCCAAGGTGGCCAGAGGAAACGTTTTAAAGACACTCTGAAAATTTCACTGAATGCTTTTGGAATTCATCATGACACCTGGGAGGCTGCAGCCAGAGACCGAAATTCGTGGCGTGCATCATTGCGCAAAGGTGCAGTCATATATGAGGCAACCATGACTGCAAGAGCTGTGAAGAAAAGGCAGGACAGAAAAACCACTGCAGGAAATCCTCCTCCAGAGACGTCAAGCATTCTTTGCCCACATTGTCAAAGAACATTTCGAGCCAAAATAGGCCTTATCAGCCATCTTAGAACCCACGGCTCCACACCTTCAACCCCACTGGATGAAATGAATGGTCATCATCATTCTTGATGGACAAACAACACAAGTACCTTGCGGTGTATGGGAGGGGAAAGGGGGGGGGGGTCTTTGAACCTGTTGGAATTAAGACCGCCGAGCTAGTGCAGTCGCCGCGAACTGTACAGGTTAGGATTTTCTTTTTGCCCCCGACAGAAAAAAATCCCACACCTTACCAAGGATTCGAACCCGGATCTCCCAAAGGAGAATCCGGCGTTCTAGCCACTCGGCCAGCCGCTCCTCTGAGCTCAGTGGTATGTCCGGAATAAGTGTGCTGCTAACAAGGAAGGGACTAGCCAGCCCTCGATTATTCAAGTAGTTCAAAACAATGTTTTCCCGTTGTGAATTTGAATAACGAAGACACAAACAATAGATTGCACGATTTATTGCCTGGCATATTTCACTGCATCTCGTCAGGTACATACTGCAGAAATCACACAACTTACGTGAATTAACTAGATAAATCCTTCAAGTCGAAATATACACATATTCGCACAGTAATGTCACTTATCTACCACGGTAATTTTAAGCTGACTAACACGTCTTTCTGTTTGCACAATTCTGGCTTGCGTTGATACAACACGCGAAATGCAGTGTCTCTGTCCACCATGTGGCCACTGTCGACAATGTGCCTACCGATTGAAGATGCCGGGAGCTTCCGGTGTGTCGACCCCGCGAGGCTAGCATCTCCTGTGTGTTGTATCTTGTTGACCCATTGAGGTATGTGTTCTGACACCCGTTTGTTAAGTTGTCTCTCTGTTCTACCAATGTAAACGGCCTGGCATCTACATGTGAATTGGTAAATACAATTGTTTGTGGCGTACAGAGGAAAGGGCTCTTTGACTGCTGGTGTAGGAATCGGTACGGTTTTATATCTAATGACTGGAGTTGCCGCACAGAATGTTCGGCCTACTGATGTAGTAAGCCGGTCTTGTAGACGTTGCATTACGTCATCCCCTCGAAAGGTTAGCTGGATGAATACCTTGAGTTTAGGGACTGTAGTTACGTCTGCTTTGGGTTTGGGCTGTTGGCAGTGGCGCTTTATAAATCCTGTGGAGTACCCATTCAGTTTTAAGACATTCTTCAGAGTTTCAAATTCCTCTGTCAGTGTGTCCTGGGTGCATATCTTTCTAGCACTGTCAAACAAGGTCCGTACTAGTCCCCGTTTGTACTGGACAGGTGTGAAGCTCTGAAAATTTAGGTATTGGCCAGTCCATGTCCCTTTGCAATACACCGATCTTTGAATTGTTCCGTCTGATCTACGTCTCATTAGGATATCTAGGAACGGCAACGCTTCGTTGTGTTCGTGTTCCATAGATAAAGAGATGTTTTTATGCGTCCTGTTCATAGTGGCCTGAAACGATATTGCTTGTAGCTCGTCTGTGGTGATAATTAGTATATCGTCCACATAACGACGGTAAAAGGCCAAGTTGTTGATGTCTGAGGATCTCTTTTCTTCTAGATGTGCCATGAAGATGTCCGCTAGAATAGGACGAAGAGGACTCCTCATGGCCACTCCGTCAATTTGGCGGTATGACTATTGAGATTGAGTTGTTATTTTTGTACTACTTGAATAACGAAGACACAAACAAATAATAGATTCACGGTGCAGTCGTGCAGAACATAATCTATGTCAATGGGGAAACTCGTCGGTGCAGTCAACTGAGATACCCCTTACTATCATATGACAGATCGGATCACTAATGGACTGTTCCACAATGTGATGAAAATGGCCATTGAATAAGAAACAAAATAAAAAAAAGTCTTCTTCTTCTTCCTGTCTGGTTTTGAGCTGCCATCGGCGATCATGACTGTTCAATCGTGTCAAGTGATAGTTTAATGTAATGAAGTTTGTGTTGCTTATATTATTATTCATTGCCCAGCTGTTTAAACTTTCCATATACATCTCCCCCTCGCTTCCCCAATCCCATTTCCTTCTTCGTCTGCCTTCCTTTCCCAGCATATACCCCCATACAGAAAGACAGCTCTGTTCAACGTTTACTGCTGTCTTGTATTCTCTATCCACGGTCGAGCCAGTATGTCACAGCCTCACATTATCCACATTATCCGGTAACCCAACAGGAGTTAATAGATATTAGCCAAGGGCTACAACTCCCGCCCAAGGGAAAGAAGTAAGACCCTCGAAGGCCAGAGTAATCCAGAACCTTCTCGAAGGACTGGTCAGTAAGTCCACTGTCCCGTGGACACTGATGTGGCCCGCCTATTGCGGGGTCCACGAGGAACTCGAACTGAGTTACCACCCGTGTCGGATTGCGACACGTGTGAAACCGGCAGAGGACAGACGGACCATCGGAGAGGCAACAGGGCCTGCCTTAGAGGGACTCAATAGTTTAGACCCATGTGTATTTGGGGTTCATAGACATATGCTAGATAGTTTGCTTAGAATGTTTGATGATGTTAAACTGTGTGATGATGTTAAACCTCTGTGATATGCAACTCAGTGCGGGCTTGTTAAACCCACTGCGCCAACGCACTGTATATTGAAATACAATAAATGTTAGATATTATATTTAACGGAGTTATTGTTGCCTGTGTGAGCCCGAGCTCAGATACCTAGACATCCAACACGCTGACACAGTACAAGAATTGTTTTGCTCTCTGTACAGCTTCAGACCTTCCTGCCAGACGCTGCGAAGAGCTGTTGTTTATGTGCTGGTGCCAGGCACATGCGCTGCTAATGTGAGCCTGTGTCGCTGTAAGCTGTTGTTGTTTTGTCAGCTCCTTTGTCTTCCTTGTGTCCTGTAACCCGTTCATCTACAGTTCCAGACATACAGGTGTAGTTTTGCAGGCTCGGTTCTCACTAGAAGACTGAGCCACTGTATTCTCTGCTTCTTTGTGTTTCTCTGTGTAATAAATGCATCGTGTTGCTCCTGCCATTTCTCTGGTGTCATCATTTCATAGTCTGTCTTTTCATATTGCAATGGTAGCTTTTCTCGGACATCTCATTTCACACATTGTGTGTGATCTTCCTCACTTGAGTCTTGATTGGTGCTGACCAAGTTTAACATTAGTAACAACGAGTCGATTTGAATATCCAGTTCATCAGTTGTCTTTTGGCTTCCTTATTGACACATGAGTGTCCTAGCAGTGGTGAGAGCTGGAAAATCCATTGCATTAGTCTTCTGGTGTCCTACTTCGATTTCCCTGTCTAATGTTTTCCCCTCTGTCCACGATTTTCTCGACATTCTTCTAAATTACCTCCCCTGCATCATTTCACCACTCATTAGCCAGCAATCGCATTTACAGCCTATAATGAACTTTTAAAGAAAAAATGTGATTGATTGTTTGGTTAGTTCCATCAAGTGTACATCAAACACTAATAGAAAGCTGCGGTAATATAGTGGCTAGACGCTAGCCTGTCGGGTCAGGTGGGCATGGGTTCGAATCCGCGTGTTTTGCGGGTTTGTTTTTGGGAAGGTGTTTTCAAAATATATTTTGGGACCCAGGTCGAGGCAGCCTAAAACAGGTACCAGGAGATGGCTGGGAAGTAAGGCCATCGGCGTGTCATAGACCACATCACTCACCGAGCGCCATCTCATCTATACGACATGATATAGACCACATCACTCACCGAGCGCCATCTGCTCTATACAACATGATATAGACCACATCACTCACCGAGCGCCATCTCATCTATACGACATGATATAGACATCATCATTCACCGAGTGCCATCTCATCTATACGACATGATATAGACATCATCATTCACCGAGTGCCATCTCATCTATACAACATGATATAGACATCATCATTCACCGAGTGCCATCTCATCTATACGACATGATATAGACATCATCATTCACCGAGTGCCATCTCATCTATACGACATGATATAGACATCATTATTCACCGAGTGCCATCTCATCTATACGACATGATATAGACATCATTATTCACCGAGTGCCATCTCATCTATACGACATGATATAGACATCATCATTCACCGAGTGCCATCTCATCTATACGACATGATATAGACATCATCACTCACCGAGCGCCATCTCATCTATACGACGTGATATAGACCTCATCACTCACCGAGTGCCATCTCATCTATACGACGTGATATAGACATCATCATTCACCGAGTGCCATCTCATCTATACGACATGATATAGACATCATCATTCACCGAGTGCCATCTCATCTATACGACATGATATAGACATCATCATTCACCGAGTGCCATCTCATCTATACGACATGATATAGACATAATCATTCACCGAGCGCCATCTGGTCAATACGACTATTGGTCTAACACCATGTACCTTAAGGCGTGTAGAAAGACCTTTCACGTGTTTTACTATTACAATATTAGGTGGCCGAAATCCCTCGAAATAATGTAATAAATAAATGGGCAAGTATAGATTAGCACTTACAGAAGACTTTTATGTTAATATTAGTAATATCATTTTCACCTCTAGTTTGTCAGTCAGTCAGCAGATCATCCTCATTGCACATCGAACTATTAGTCAGTAAATAATAAGATCCTCTTATACAGCGTATAAAAACACCCGACACCAGTTCTGCCTTTGTTGTCTATTCTTCTTTAGCTCCCCGCGTGGCGCTCTTGTCTAGCTCCACCTCGTTTGACTCGATGTTCTTGCAATCTGGACACAGTTGCAGAGTCATGCCCATCGACGGCCCTGGGCATCCAGCCGGAAGGGGGGCATCTAGTTAGGGAGAGGGGGCAGCACAGTGCAGTCGGAGGAGAGGAGGAATGAATGAGGTAAAGAACAATTTAGGGGCATCCAATCAAGGGGTTGGCCCCGGGCATCAAAGAACCTCTGCACGCCACTGCATACATAACTACATACCTCAAGGTCACATAAATGTGCCAGAGTTCAGGGAACCGGGTGCTATTAGTACAGACACAACTGTTGGCTGTCGTCATGTCTTCATGTCTACACCAGACTTGCGATATTTACCAGGTTATCTACAGGTCACTGTAATTTCATCACCTATGTGTCCTTTAGCGGTTAGTCATGTTTGCTGACATAATCGGTTTATATCGCTATTACTCTGACTCAGCTATACTCTCTCTCTCTTCTCTCTCTCTCTCTCTCTCTCTCTCTCTCTCTCTCTCTCTCTCTCTCTCTCTCTCTCTCTCTCTCTCTCTCAGATGTAATATATAAGGAAGTTAGAGTGGCCATATGGATAAGAACTAGAATTCTTAAACATCCGATATGCTGATGCCTTGGTATGGGATTCAGTTCCTACACCCAGTGGCGTCACTGGGGTTGGTGTCACCCAGTGTGGTAAACTCTTGGTGTCACCCCTCTAGACTTTCACCATGGTCTTCTTCCGAGTGTTCCTGTACCATATATAATCGCATATAGTAATGTTTGTAAAATAAGTCAAAAAGTTAACAAGGACATAAGAAAGAAAACAAATTGAACAATATAACTTCAATACTTCAGGTGAAACATAAATAAAGAACCCCCTCTGCCGTGCGTCCACCTTGACGAGGTAGAGGGGCTTGCGCGTTCCAATGACCCCAAGAGCTATGCCGACGGTAGCACTGCTACTGGTAGGGTCACCCATGTCGGACAGGTCAAGGGAGAGGGGCCAGACGAAGTGACGCACAAACCTGCTGCCTTGTAGGTAGACTGGGGACAGTCAAAGGCTAGGGAAAGCATCCCGAAAAGTGCTTGTCGAAATCGGATGTACTGAGCCACAAGCTTGACAAAGAAGTGCAACGTAACTTTATCATTTCATGATGCCACAGATGAAAATTAATCGTTATGGTGCTAATCCCGTGAAGTCCCATCAGGCGGTGATAGTGCCGGGCCCCCTGCCTCGAGGGGGTCCACCCATGACTACTGGTGGTCACCTTCCCCTGTGCTGTGGAGTCAAGGCACAGAGGAGTAGGTTAAGAGCTATTGACCAAATACCAAGGACATTCAACATACTACAGTGGAATGCCGAAGGAGTTTATAACAAGAAAGAATCCCTGACACAGCGTCTTCATAAAGATAGAATAGATGTGGCATGCATTCAAGAGACACACCTCAATGCCAATCGCAAATTTTCAGTCAGAGGATATCAGGCCACACGTTTCGACCGCGAAGGACATAAAGGAGGAGTTCTAATACTTACACGAAATACAATACCTTGCAGCGAAGTATCTGTGATCTCTGACAACCAAACAGAAATTATAGGTGTTGATATAATGATAAAGGACGCGAAAATAAGAATCTACAATCTGTATAGCCCAGCAGATAAGGACCTTACACTCTCAAACATGAAAATAACTGACACAAACTGCATTATTGTCGGAGACTTTAATAGCCGTTCAGAAAGATGGGGATACCCAGATACTGACAAAAGAGGAGATGAATTGGAGGACTGGGAAATAGACTCAAATCTCCATCTACTCAACAAAGCGGATGACACACCGAGCTTCTACTCCAGAAGATGGCTTACCACTTCTACTCCAGACTTAGCTTTCTGCACAGGAGACATCCTCCACAAAATCGATCGCCATGTGCTGGACCAATTAGCAGGTAGTGACCACAGACCAATCAAGCTTGTAATGAATATGGAGTATGTTCCACAGGAGCAAAAGCCCTTGCCCCGCTGGAATTACAAACGAGCAGATTGGGACAGATTTGCCATACTAACAGACAAATATTGTGAAAACATAAATACACGATATGGCAACATAAAGCAAATGGTGGAAAGTCTAAACAGAGCGATAATACAGGCAGCCACTGAGTCCATTCCTAGAGGAGCGAGGAAAAATTACAAACCATACTGGACTGAAGAACTACAAAGTTTGGAGGACAAAGTTGAAGATGCCAGGAAGACAGCAGAGAGAGAACAAACAATTGAAGCGAATATCTCTCTCAAAGCCATCTCAGCAAAATATAAAAGAACAGTAAATCAAACAACAAGAGATTGTTGGAGGGAAAAAACAGAAAACCTGAATTTTGACAGGGATGGAAACAAACTATGGAAACTAGTGAAAGCCATGAACAATGAAGGACCTAGAAACAAACAAATAACAATTAAACAAGGAAATGCCTTGCTTACAGGAAAAAAGGCTGCAAATGCACTAATGGAACACTATGCAAATGCAAACCACATTGATATTACAACCGAACAGAAGAAAGCAATCAAAGACAAACAGATACATCATAGAAATACAGAGACAGCAGCAGAATATATGATGGCAAATCTAACAATGGAAGAAATGGAACGGGCAATGAATACCCTAAAAAAGAAGAAATCACCAGGAAAGGATGGAATCACAAATGAAATGCTAATAGGACTAGGCAACAAGGCAAAGAAGAAACTACTAGCAGTCCTAAATAACAGCTGGAAGAGAGGAATAGTCCCACAGGCATGGAAGGAAGCTATACTAATACCAGTCCCAAAGAAAGGAAAAGACCTGGAAGAACCAAATGGCTATCGACCTATCAGTCTACTTAGTTGTGTAGGAAAATTAATGGAACGCATTATCAATGGCAGGCTAACATGGCATCTGGAAGAAAACAAACTCTTAACACCACACCAAGCAGGATTCAGAAAGTACAGATCCACTGAAGATCAAATAACCTATATAGCTCAGGAAATAGAGGATGCCTTCCAAGAGAAAAAGCACACACTAGCAGTCTGGATAGATTTAGAAAAAGCATTTGATAAAGTATGGAAGGAAGGACTGAAAGTAAAACTGCAAAACATGCATGTTTGTGGAAAAATGTATAAATGGATCAGCCACTACCTTGAGAACAGAACTGCCAGGACAAAAGTACAAGGACAAACAAGCAAAATGATGCTGCTGGAGCAAGGTGTCCCCCAAGGAGGAGTTCTTTCACCAACATTATTCCTAGCATATATAAATGACATCACAGAAAATTTTCCAGCCAGAGTACACACATCCTCCTTTGCAGATGACCTAGCCATATGGACATCTGAAGAATATATTAGTACAGCTAACAGCAGAATACAGCAAGCCTTATTAGCACTAGAGGACTGGTCAAATCATGGCTAGTGAAGATAAGTGAGGAGAAAACAACATGCACAGTGTTCTCCCTCTCAAATAAAACTCAGCAACCTAAGCTGGTATTGAATGGAAAAATATTGCGCCATGAAGAAAATCCAAACTATCTAGGAGTCACCTTTGATCGTCGCCTGACATGGAAGATACAGATTGAGAAAAATCGAACAAGAGCAAGGCAGAGAATGGCAATCATGAAAAAGCTTGCTGGTACAACGTGGGGAGCAGATGAGAAAGTTCTCAAGAAGTTATATACTGGACGGGTGAGGCCAGTACTGGAATATGGCATTGCAGCTTGGGCAACAGCAGCTAAGTCAAACTTTAACAAAATAAGTAGAGTCCAAAACCAAGGAATGCGAATCATAACTGGAAGCCTGAAGACAACGCCTATTAATGAACTAGAAAAGATCACTTGTTTACAACCAATGCAGGATAGAAGAGATAGCAGAGCCCAGCAACAAGCAGAAAAATTTAGAAGATTGACAGACCACCCTATGTACAACAGATTTAATGGTTTTGGAAAGGGAAGACTGAAGCGTAGCAACTTTGTAGAAACTGCAAAACGAAGGATTAGGGCAGATCCTATACTTAACATATCAACAGTCAAGCCCATACACAATGCACACAAGTTCCCAGCTTGGAGACAGCAGCAACTGCCTGAGATGATAGAAAACATTCCTGGTATTGAGAAAAAGAACACTCAGCATGAAACCGAAAGAAGAGAAATAACCCTAAACTACATAAAAGAACATTACCCAAGCAGGAATTGGACCCATGCATATACAGATGGATCAGCCAAAAATTCAATAGAGAATGGAGGAGGAGGAATTCTCCTAAATTTAAAAAATGGAGTGAAAAAAACACATTCAATGGCAACTGGAAAATTTTCAAGTAACTTCAAAGCGGAGGTAGAGGCTTTGAAAACTGCAGCAGAAATGCTCCTGATGGAGGAAAATAAAGAGAAGCAAATAGCTATCTTCACAGATGCAAAGTCAGCTGTCTCAATACTGAAGAGCAATAACAGCACAGAACTAACTGACATAAGAGCAGCACTCCATGGTCTATGCCAGAAATCCAAAAAAGTTGTAATACAGTGGATCCCATCACATTGCAGTATACCTGGAAACGAAGAGGCTGACAGACTGGCAAAAGAGGGCGGACGACTACCACAGCCTGACATATACATAACCTATAAATAATGAGGCAAAGAGGTTGATAAAAAGCACTTATAGAACCAAATGGGAACCAGAGCATCCAGGCCATCAGAAGGATGATGCATATTACAAACTCGACCGAAGAGAACAAGTAGCAATCTTCAGACTCCGCACAGGACATAACAGGCTGAAATACCACTTGTTCAATAAACTAAAGATAGGAGATACCGATGAATGTAATTGTAGAACTGGAAAAATGACAGCAAAACATTTGCTGCAGGATTGCCCAACGTATGCAGAACAGAGAAAGATATTTTGGCCCACACCTGCTTCATTTGAGGACAAGCTCTATGGAGATATCAACAAGCTCAAGTTGACCGCAGCTTACTTTAACTGCATACAGGTTGACATTTAAAGGTGCATGAAGACCCAGAGGCATGAAATGGAATATTGCTTGGATAGCAAATCCATTATGTGGAAAGTCCAAATCGAAAGCTTGCTGTGTGGGCTTCATAAAAGGTGGAAAAGTGTTCTAGTGGCACGAAATGGAATATTGCTTGGATAGCAAATCCATTACGTGGAAAGTCCGAATCAAAAGCCCATTGTGTGGGCTTCATAAAAGGTCCTAGTGGCATGAAATGGAATATTGCTTGGATAGCAAATCCATTACGTGGAAAGTCCTAATCAAAAGCCCACTGTGTGGACTTCATAAAAGGTGGAAAAGTGTCCTAGTGGCACGAAATGGAATATTGCTTGGATAGCAAATCCATTACATGGAAAGTCCGAATCGAAAGCTCACTGTGTGGATGTCATCTGCAGACTGCATACTTCTGGTTTCCGGAAGAACAGCCTATGGTGAACGGAAGGCCCAATATACGGAAGTGAGGCTAAGCAGCCATGTGTAGGACGTGACGATTCCTTGGGTGAGCCCAGTACCAGAGCGCTATGTATCGGCTCTGCAAGTATGGAAGCCTCCTTGGATGGCGGGGAATGCCCATGGTCTGCCCCTGCCTTCCCTTGGGGGCTGACCAGGATCTTTGGCTGTTCTATATGGACCAGCTGGGATGGGGGATAACACCACAACAGTGAGAGTCAAACGTCCTAAGAAACCCCCGGGAAGGTTAACCCGGTCAACAAATGCCCGCAGAAGTCGGATGTGTCGGCCTAACGGCGCAAGAACGCAGCTCTGCTGTAAACAGGCACAACGCAATCACATCCGAAAAAAAAACTCCGGATGAACGAAGAAGAAGAAGAAGAAATAAAGAACTTCGACAAACTCGGACAAAGTTAAATTTTTGTTATTTTGCTATGTCTGCTTTGTCAAATTTGCAATTTTTTTATTTTGGTGTCACCCCTTGAAGGTGTCACCCGGTGCGGCCCGCACCCCCCGCACCCCCCTAGTGACGCCCCTGCCTACACCGGACAGTTGGAATAAAATGTTGACTTCTCGTCCTTGACGTGGGGACGTAAATTACAAGTACCTGTCAGAGAATCCTGGCAACGGGTTAAGGAAGGGGAGATGTATTTACGTTTGGACAGAAAACACCATTGGGAAAATTTCCTTTGGTTTCACGATAATGCACTAAACAGAAATATTATTTTGACATAGATAAATGGTGTGTGGTCTTTATAGATGACGACATTAGAGGACATGAGATGAGTAGAGTTGAGAACACAACAGGAAGTCCAGGGATTCCAATTGGGAAGGATGGTGGAATAACAAGGAGTATGGATACCAAATAGAAAGTGAAGACGTGGAATACCAGAGCAGATCAGAGATTTCACCCAGAAGAAGAATAGTTTAAAAAATAGTTTAATTGATCAGGAAGTGCGAACGGCGGTTTGTTGTTTTTCACTAGATTGCCTCGTCGTATGTGTTATTTCTGAATGGGTCGTGTGGTTTTACTTGAAGGCCATTGGAAATTGTATAGCTGAATTCTTATTAGTGTTGAGAAATATACTGTTAAAAAAAACGTAACATTATTGCAGTTTAAATTGCAAATTTGTAGGCCTACCAACATTTTATTGACGATGCTGATTCGCCCACTGCAGTCGATTCTGGCGATGCCGGTCCGTAAGAACAGGACCTCTGTAGGGTCTTCTAGCCCAAAGACCAGCGTCGTGCAGCCGGTTCCTGACCATTTGATCTGAAATTCGACGAGCTCCTGGCATTGACTGGACTGTGGAGGACGCAGATGCAAATCGATTCCTAAAGTGACGCGGCAGAATAAAGCGGTCTTCGGCAGCAGTTGTGATTCTGGATCTTCCACTGCGCGGCCGGTCTGCCACTGAGCCAGTTTCTTTAAATCGCCTCCAAAGGCGACTAATGGGGTTTCTAACCACATTAAATTATCTGGCTACTACACTTTGTGACTGTCCAGCCTGTAAACGTCCAATGATGATGAATCACTGTTCTGTAGTTAGATGAGCCATTCTTGCTCATTGAATTTTCAACTGAATTTATTCGAGGAGCGTGAATCTTTTATAGACATTCAATAATGTGATCAGAGAGTTTAGTGTTCAGTAAATTTCACGGGATTATCATGAACTTGTCACGAGTTATTGTCAAAAATGTTGTTTTGACCTTGACCTCTTTCATGACCTCACGAATCATGAGGTGAGTACAATTCAGGTAACCACGAGAAGTTAATGACCAGATGGACACAGTCGATAGTTTGACTGATGTCCAATCAGCGAATATCTTTTATAAAAGTAACACAAAAAATATTGACTTTCTAGTTTTGAACAGCAAATATTAATATGTACGACATGCGGTCATTGTTTGAAGCAATTGGATCAATTTTAAATAAAATTAAAAATTTAATTTCCGTTTGGTGAATAGAAAAATGTGTTTCTTTTTTAAATCGTAAACGCTCAAGTATGGAAGGCCAAACTTTTACTCCACTCGATTTCCCTACATCAGTTTTCAACCACATATGTTTGACTGTCGCCACTTGGTTGAGAGATGGTCACCAGTGCTACAGGTGACCTTGATTAGGATGCCGTGACCGAGGGTTTGGGTCAACCGTCCTGTTACATATCTCGGAAGTCGTGGTGGATTCGTCTGATGGTGAGGGACGATGGTAATAGGGAAAGCTAATCCACATGCAAAATTCAGTCCAATGCTACTGGAAGTAGTATGTGGACTATGCTTGAGTTCAAAGCTGGCGAGCTCACATATTGCTGTGTTCGAATCCCGGCCCAGGGCGGGAAATGTTTACAAGAACGTCATCATCTCATTCCTCTTGTACCTTGTATCACTTCGGGATAGTGTCCGTTTATGGGCTTCATGTATCGAGATTCACACTATTCCCTCTGTCCATCGTTTACGTGACCGGCCTCTTCTGCTTCCATTTGGTCTGTACATCATTGCTTGTTGTGGTATACTGTTATTTGGTAATCTAGTTACATCGCCAAACCATTTAACGTGCTGCCTTCTGATAAAATCTAGCGCTGATATATAATCCCCACTTTTGTCCTGATTTCTTAATTTCTGATTTTCTCTCTTCTTGACATATTGAGTTTTCTTTTAAGGAATCTAATTTCTGTTGTGATTTTTCTTTTCTCTTTTGTTTTTTGTCATTGTCCAGGTTTGGCATTGGTAGCATAGAGTTGGTAAAGATTTGTTGTAGAATTCTTTCTTTGTAACTGTTGATATGTGTTTGTTCTTTAGTATTGGTTCCATTTGTCCAGTGAGTTGGTCTGCCGTATTACATCTATCTTCGATCTCGTCTTCTGATTTGCCGTTTGATATTATACTCACGGGGAAGACAGAGAAGTAAATACCTGGGTGGCTTGACCACGTGGCATGGTAGAGACAAAAACACTGAACTGATCCACGACTCTGGTGACTGAGTGAAATGGCGAATCATGACCACCCACGCTTACCGGCATGGCATATGATGGATATTATACTTCCTAAGTACTTGAAGCTCTTTACTTGTTTCAGGCAGTTCTACTAATGCTAATTTTCATGTTATGTCCCTTACACATTTTAGACGGTAGAGGTGTTTTCAAGGCACCAGGGCAAAGGTTCTATACTGGCCAAGACCTACAAACACGCCCTTGTCATGTATCCTGGGCAACAGGTCCCTTCGGGGTCCTGGCTAACGTAGTAGGATAGCTGATTCTTCCAAAGTCGGAGAGTGTCTGCCTGCACGGCGAGGAACCACCAGTCTGCACACCAATAAGCCAGACATGGGATAACGGATATTCACGTAAACCTCAGGTACGGTATGACATCACACTGTTGTTGGACAACAGGATGTCTTCATTCGACATACATGACTTCACGCTGGAGTTCACAGCCAGCGAACGCAAGCAAGCAAACATTTTAGACTATTCACGTGGTCTTGTAATTCTGCTTCTGATTTTGCTTTTAATAAATTAATGCTTGATCGTCCGCAAATAGGAGTTCTTTATTTTGCCATTGGTTCTTCTTCTATGTTCTGTTAGTCATGCGGTGTTCTTGTGGTCTCTGTTTGGCTGGTTTCTTTACAATCGCTTACAAGAACCATTGGTTTATAATTGCACACGCCTACTGATCGATCGGATCCCTAATATTTTTAAATAACAGCGTAAACCAGGAGGTTCCGTCTGTAAGTTGCGCATGGTAAAACGCCAATGACAGCTGGAGTGCTATTTAAATCAGAATCCCAGGCCGTGGTACTAACATTAATCTTCATATTGATACTCTTATATAGACAGCGGTGCGAGTCTGTGGTGTCATAGGGACCGGGTTAGGAGATGGTAACGGTTCAGTGAAGAACCTTGAACTAACACTGGGCGACAGGTTGACATGGAGAAAGCACACTAGCTAAAAAAGCCAGAATGAATGGCGGATAGGCGGTTGCTGAGCTACAGTATGTCCCGGAAAGAATGCCTTCATTCACGATCAATTATTTTGAAAACTGTCTGTTGCATCGTTATGAAATTTTTCCTGCCGTCTTATATTTACTCCCACCCAAGGAATATGTCTTTGATAGGTCCAAAAGCAACTTAAATCATCGAAAGCGGCGACATTTCTTTGATGTTTTGCTGAAAAAACTAGTGATTTCTCGCTAACAAATTTGTGTTTACAGTAATGGACGCTCCGCCAATTCAGATGACACACAAGGCGTATCTGGATTCGTATGGGAGTGGGTGCAATGAAAGAACTAGCTTAAAAGTCGACAGGGTTGGCTGCATTGCACCGGGTTTTTATCCCATATGGCTCAGTTTCTTTCCGCAGCGCGGAAAGCGTCGCACAAAGCACGAACTCCATAGCTCCAGCGACGACCCTCGGAAGTCTCCGAAAAAATGCACCCGTGAAATGAAGGACGCGGCCGGGAATCGAACATACAACCTTCGGAGCCCGAGTCAGACGGCTTGACCACTTCACCACGGAGAATCCCGAGAGGGGTTCAATGTGTCATATTAGTAAAGACAGAGAATTTACAGAGGCATGGGGTAAATAATTTGTAAATTAACAGGAAAATAGGAATATATTTCTTACCTTATTTTTCATTTCCTTCTTGTTTCTTCAGCTGCTGGTTAATAAAGTGTACACAAGTATTCATGTTAGCTTTTTATATTGAGTTCATGAAAGCTTCCAAATAGCTATGCGCTAATGTGCGTATGGAGTGACCAGAAATGATACCGCAATTTAGTCATCATATTTCCATTTTTAAGGATCTGTTCAGCTGTCTGTGTAGTTTGTTCACACGTACACATTGGTGACAGACCCGCGTTGAGTCTTCGTGAAAGATTGTCTACTCTGCTGTTTACCGTTCAGAGACGGAACATGATTACCTGTTTTGCACTATGAAAATAGTTGTCAGTGTCTCTGTAGTGGTCTTTCTTCTTAACGACCAAGATGTTGGTCCTCTTTTCATTGAAGTTTATAGATTGATTCGTATGCACGTGTGTTGTCCCCTAATTTGACGTGTTTGCTCTCACGTTTCTTGTTATGCCACAATATGTCAGTTTCCACCGCAATATTACTCTTCTGTTGGTATTCAATGCGTTTAGTGTGTATGTGTTTTTTTTCTTCTTCAATACAGTTGTTTGTCACCGCTGAGTGCTTGCGGAATTTAAAATTCATCACTGTGGAATACAAACTGTTGCCATTGACATTGTGCTGATGCTGTAATGTTTAGGGCCTGCAATTCGTCTGAATAGTTGGAGCAAAATATCCCAGTAAGTGTGTACGTAGATTAAGGTCTGCGATCTGCTCAGACCTTAATCTGTGTCGGACGATTCCAGTAGGTTGGTGATTGCTCTCGGTTGCATAAAATTCAATCCATCCTTTCTCCAATAGTCCTCTTCCTCTTTCAACACATGGTCCTCACATTTTTCCAGTAACTTTTATCAATATTTAATAGCGCGGACTGGGTTAGTATCTTGACGTCAGACAATTTGAATGTAGTATTGGCAGCTGCCACTTGTCCTTTAATTTTAGCCCACACAAGTTCTATAGGGTTTAAATGAGAATGATACGGCGGAAGTCTCAAGCACCTATGGCGAGGCTCTTCTATCAACTTGTCGATTTGAAATTTCTTACTTTTTTGCGCCTGTTTTACAAGGGACAACAACTGTAGCTTGAAATATGTTTCTGGAAATGGTATATTTTCCCTTCGGAGCCATATATTTATTGCTTCCTTTGTGCTCGATGCCGTAGGTATTTTATCTTCTTGGGCAACAACATTGTGATATGATGCATTGTCCATGATTAGACAAGACGATCTATCAAGGGATGGAAGTACTGTATTCTCGAGCCAATCTAAATATATTACCATTCATCTCATTATGATAATCCCTATTGTCTGTATGCTTTGATACGAAAACAAGCCCAGCATTCTGTAGTAAGCCATTATGAGTACTACCAGCATGGGCTATGACCAAACGCTGTCCTTTACTACTGGGCACATAACGCTTTATCTTTCCATCCATTGATTGCCATTGTCAAAGACTTGAACACATCCCCTCAGCCAGGAAGAGCAGGTAATCTTAAAGAGGCCATGAGGGGATACTGTGCCCGAGGCAAGGGCAGGGGAGATGAGGGAATAGGGTTAGGTTAACCATTCCCTCATGAGACACGCAGGCGTGGTTCAGAGAGTTAGCACTCTAACCACGATAAGCATCACGCCTCGTGGTAGCGGGAGAAGTTGAGTAGACACTCAACATGACACGTTTGCCATCAAGCGTGCCAGGTGAGGCAACACGCGTCAAGGTGAAGGTGACTCCGCGTGGTGTGTACCGGCTGGAGTAAAGATTGGCAGACGGGAGACAGGACGTGTCGAGTACACCTCGTTTAGAATAGAGCTAGGGTTTTGTTGTAACTACATAGATAGAAAGTAGCATAGTGGTTAGCTATTTGTGATAGAGAAGTCTGTGGTAGAGTGTTATGTGTTTCATTAGCGACTGTTCACTGCTGTAGCGAGCCAATGGCAATAAATTGCACTATGTATTTTGCCTCCCACACGACTTGCAAGTATTCTTGTATTGGTGTGAGAGAAGTACCCGATGATGTCTGTCAGTGAGTTGTTGACAGGCCAGGGTAATTGTGGTGTCAGAAAGTGGTGCTTGGACGAAAGCGCCAAGCTAATACCCACAGTAAAGGGTAATTGTGGTTGTCAGAAGTGAAGCTTGAATGTAATATTCAAGCTACTCCACTCGTCCACGAGGCTCTAAGACTAGGGTTTAATTTGTGTAGTGACGATGATTTGTGCAGACGAGAGAATTTTGCAAGCTAGAAATGTGCCTATCGTGACGTATTAAACTGTTTAATTGTGTTTATGAAGTATTTATTTAGTCAAATTATGTATTCATCAAAGCTGTAAGTATTAATATTCTTGTTTTCCCATATTTATTTAGATATTTACCTTTTTGTTGAGAAATGAGTACCAAAAATGATTCAGGGCGGAGCGATACAAAACAAAGCCGACAATATCGATTTTTCATCGCGCTGTGCTGTGACGTCAGATGATTGACAAACAGTCGTCTGGGCTCATTAGCATACAGCAATCGAGTGTGTAGAGAATTGCTAAACAGCTGCTCGCCTGAATCGGTACGTTATATCAGCTATTATTTCGTTATTTGATTTACGAAAGTAATATATTTATTTATTTAAATATTATTAGGTTATTTATATTTATGAAAAGCAGTTATTAATATTTTTGGTCTATTTTCTCATTGTTTACCGTCACGATGGAACTACTTTCGGGCGAGCAGATGGCACTTGCTTGCACAACACTTACATAAATTAACTAGAATAGTAACGTAGGGCAATAACTGATAGAGCAAAGACAGGACATTGACATTTAATTTATTTAATACATATTCTAGTTGTTCGTAAATCTGTCTGTCATTGTCTAAGTCATTGTCCATAGGGGTCTGGGTTAACATATCGTGTAATAGGCCTGATTACTACGGCCCTGCATATCAAAGGGCGAACTACACCTGATTACGGCCCTGTGTACCAAATATAATTTGCTGGTAACGACACGTGTCTCCACCCTAGAGTACCAAGGTGACCTGTGGCAACGGAGTTCCGTTCCCCGATCCTCGGGAACGTTAAAGCTGAGTACACTTATATATTTTGGCATGCAATTTAATTAATAGTGCATCTCTTTTTCAGCTTTTGAGACACTATTGTATCTGTTGTGCTCTGTTTTTTCAGCATTAAATTTTGCAGGGCACAAGCAAAGAGTACAATTCTTGGCGCTCATTGGTGAATAAAAATAACATATCAAAGATAAATAACTGATAAAAGTCATCATTGCCTGTCACTGCGAACCGAATACTAAATTAAGATGGCAACTTTATCAGATTTCATAAAAGCAGGTAAAGAACTAGAATTAACAGGGAAAGAACTACAACAATATGCAGATCAAAATTTTAAAGAAGCAAAAGAGGCTGAAAAAGCTGATCGCATACGAAAAGAAGAGGCTGAAAAAGCCGATCGCATACGAAAAGAAGATGCTGAAAGAAACGAACGCGCACGAGAAAGAGAACAAGAAAGACAGCATCAAAAAGAGATTGCTCAACTAGCTGAGATAACAAAACAGAAAGAATTAGAACTTAAACAACAACAGTTAGAACATGATAAGACAGTTAAACAACAGCAGATAGAACATGATAAAGAGACAAAACAGAAAGAATTAGAACTTAAACAACAACAGTTAGAATATGAGAAGGAGATAAAACAGAAAGAACTAGAATTAAAGCAAAGGCAATTAGATCAGGACAAAGAATTAAAGCAATCTGAAATAGCTGAAATGGCAAGGGTCAAAGAAAAACAGATACAAGTAGAATCAGAGACACAGTTAAAGATGAAAGAAAGAGACATAGAGTCACACGCAGAAGTCTCTGCCACTAAACTAAGAAGTCAACAAGAGGAAAATAAGTTCAACAAATACAAAAATATTATCAAACCATACTGTAAAGATGATCCCATATCAGCATGGATAGAGAACGTAGAGTACCAATTTAAATTTCACCAAGTTCCATTAGAAATGTGGGCTCCAATTTTTATGAAGAATCTCAGTGGTGAGCCCCTCAAAGTAATAGAGTCCATACCAACAGACCTCAGATCTAACTATCAATACATCCATGATAGGATAATGCAACACTTTTTACTTGATGCCCCTGGATATCAAAATCAATTTTCAAATTTAAAGCCTAAACCCAATGAGACTTTCATTGATTACGTCTCAAATGTTCTAAGTGTACTAAATAGATGGCTTAAAGCGGCTAACATAGGAAGAGACTTTGATAGATTAAAAAACTTAATTGCTATGGATAAGGTTATATCCACCATACCTTCTCCTTTTGCTAAATTTTTACAGCAGTCAGACATAGAAAACATAGAACAGTTTGAAAAGAAAGGATCGGCATATTTTTCTTCTAACAGAGATGTCTTTAAAACTTCAAATGACTCTGAAATAGTTTCTTTTGTGAAAGACCAACCAAAATATCAGAGTAATAGAAAACCATTTCAGAAATATGATAAGAAAGACATGAAAGTGTCCAAATGCATACATTGTCAACTTGTACATGATTCTTATGCTATGTGTGACAAATCGCCAAATTATCCGGCGCATCTTGAAAAAGTGATCAAGAAACAGCAAAGCAAAAGATCTGCATACAGGCGGGCCATTAAATGTTTTTTTTTGTTCCAGCTATGGCCATTATAGTAATAAGTGCCTTGGCCGGCAGCGTATGAAAGCCAGTAATGCCATTTTGATTGACACCTCTTCAGATGGTGGTAGTGAGAATGAGTCTGAGAGTGAAAGTGACTTACCTAATAACCAAGCAGAAAATGTTTGTGGTGCATACGATATGTTGAGCTTCGACAGCTGTGAACGATGTCACCAATTCCATACAGACGCGAAACTAGAATGTGGACATACAGTACTATGCTCATCTGAGAGTGTAAACGCAGCAGTAGCCTCCAGAGGCAATCTTGTGTTCCACAATGCGATGGTCAATGATGTAGCATGCCAGTGTTTGCTGGACAGCGGCAGTACCCTTATTGGTCTTCGGAAAGAACTGGTGAATCCGGGCGATTACACAGGTGATACTGTCAAATGCCGTACCTTTTCGGGTAACATTGAAATCTACCCTTTGGCAAAAGCCCAGATTGACTCTCCTTTTCTCTCTGGTACCTTTACCTGTGCAATACTGAACAACCCTTGTACTGATTTAATTCTGGGGTGCTTACCCCAACTAAAACATTGTACGATTGATGAAATAGTTGCATGGGAAAAAGTAAAGGCAACTATTACAACAGCCAAAACAGACACTTCAAAACATCATAACATATTACAAGATGAGACACTACTGATGCTTTCTACAACCAGCACAGATGACACAAACAAACAGAAACTTTTACACCACCAGAAATCTACTCTTAATGTGTCTCCATACTTAAAATTGTTAAAGGTCAAAGCCAGAGTGACCAAAAATGCATCTTGTTTATTTAGATATAAAAATGGCATTTCAACTACAGGTCATGCTACTGGTAACCATGAACAGGTGTTACCTGAACAACACCGGTTAACTATGCCAAAATATGCACGTAAAACACCGGTGACTGGTCATCTTGCATACAACAACACCAGACCAGGTTTTTTCAAGAAGATAAAATTATGTTTTCATAATGTATTTGCGTGTAATGTCTGTCAACAATTGGTACAAAAGTTTAAGGGTAGACATCCTACAACTGAAGTACAACCTTCTATACTGGCTCCCAAGCCATTTGATAGAGGAAGGGTCAGTTCTACCACAAACACACAAACAACGGTGCAAGAACCAGTGATCTTGAACTTGATCAAGACAGATTTAGGCTACTTCCATACCAAGCGAAATGGCAACGACTATTCAAGGTGGTACATAACCATGGTACATGTTGACTATGAAATATCGATAAACATACACTTAGAGATATTCCATGTCAACATGCGTAAACTTTACTTTTCAAGACAACAGACAGAAGTAGAGACAGACGAACATATTGCAACAACACCAAGTGATCAGACGACAGACATACATAGCGCAACTACACTAGTTAGTGAGACTGGCAAATCCGACGAGGGGCATACATGTAGTGAACTTATAGAATACACATGAATAAATCAGAATACTGATGACTGGACAATACACCTACTGAAACTGAGACATGCCTTTGACAGAGTGCGACTCTTCGGTCTCACTGTGAAACCAAGCAAAGTCAAATTATGCCTAAAATAAATTCATTTTTGGGTCATGTCATTTCTCAACTCCAACTATAGACTGACCTGAAAATTAGTACCAAAATTATGAATCTGACCATGTCTAACAGAAAGAAACAGGTCAGAAGCCTTTTGGAATTAGTAAATTACTCAAAAATTACAATTCTATATTCCTATGTTGTAAAAGGCATTTGTGAAATGAAATGTGAAAGATGCATTATTAATTTCTGCATTGTCAAAATTGAAAATTCTTTTTTAGTAAATATTCCAATCCTCCGCTTGCCTAATCCTAGGCTCGTTTATTATTCTTAGGACAGATGCTACCATCGCTGCAGTCCTAGGCCAATTTTATGAGGGCATCTTCCACCCGATTTGTTACGTGAGCCGTAAGATCACACCTGCCGAGTCCAGATATTCAATATCAGAACTAGAAGCCCTAAGCGTCATCTATGCGGTGAGAAAGCTCCATCGATTTCTGGCAGGTGTACACTTCATTGTCCAGACAGATAATTCTCCCATTACAGTCATCCAGTCCGGGGTGCACCGAAACGACCGGATATACAGGTGGTCTCTTATTTTGCAGAACTATACGTTTAGTATAGAACACATCAAGGGTAAAGACAACATTTTAGCTGATACCCTTAGTAGACCATCAGGGGTAGAAATACCCGAAAGTCCGCATATAGATAGAGAGTGATAGTCAGTACATAAATAGATTACAATAATGTATATAAAATGTGTTACATATACATCTACTTTATGTGCTAAATAATGATCCAAGTACAATGAACTATCAGGTGTCCGCAGACATGAACTAAAGAACTGTGCTGCAGAACGTAGATACTACCGTGTGTAATAGGACAGCTCATTTTCAACTAAGCTCCATTCCGGTGTATCATGTATGTGAAATACAGAGAACAGTGTCAGAACAGTGCTTAATTATAGACACTAAAAAGACTGAGCTACGACACCAGCGAATCTCTACACGGGCACTACCGAGAAAACTCTAGTATGACTGTATAATGTAGTTCAGATACCCAGGCAAATTGTGTAGATTTATTATGCCTATACAACCAATGTGCAAACATGAAGGCAACTACTATCCTGAAGGAACTGAATACAGTGTATATAAACTTAATGTGATATGTAATTAAATATTTTAAAATAATGATAAATTAGAGATAGAATTAGGTAATATAATAATTCTCATTTAGTTAAATAGTTTAGGTAGTACGGTAATTAACCCGGTTACTTAACTTAAATTTAAATTACAATATTAGATTAAACATAAATATAGTTAATTACATCATAATAAATTAAATTAAAATAGTGATAGACATAGCACCATTTAGATTGTGATATTTCATTTAACTGCAATATAGTTTAGCTTATTCCATCTTAGTGAAATCATACCATCGATCAAACATTACCATTTATTAGTATTATCATTTTACATTATTATAGGTTAAACATTACATAAGTGAACATACATCATTTACACCATTTAGAGTAAGAACATCAATCATATAATTTCTTGTCAATTTAAAAAAATTAGGTAATATAGTGGTAGAAAAGTATATAATTTCTGTTCACATCATCCATTTAATTAAGGTACATAACTCACATCACATCAATGTACAGTGAAATAGTTAGATTACATCCCTTAGATTAGATAAACATATCAGATAATTAGCATGACAAAAGTTAGATAACACATCAAATACTGAGGTATAGAAATAGGATTACTATGTTATAGTGTAGAGTCTTAGATTAATGTAATATACTGTACGATGAGATCAAGTGGACAAATTATCAACACGGTCTCATCCATGTAAATATAGTGTAAATAGATGACTCGTGCAGCGACTTACGCACAGTCATTGGGCTCGACAGTCTCAAACTGCGCCGAATCTGTACAGTGTTACTCAAAGGTTTTTAAATAATCAGAAGAATGGGTATATAAGGATAAAAGATGTATGATAGAATTAGGAGTGAAAGGAGTATAACAGCAGTGTGAATGTGAAAACGAATGGAAGAGAGACAGGAGAGAGGGAGGTTAGTCAGCAAATTCTTCTGCTGCCTCGCTTAACTTTTAATATTTGTTTGTGTGATTGTTGGTTTTCGTTAGTGAACATGTGCTAATGTGAATGTGTTGTCTGTAATATAGGTTAGAACTTAGATTACAGTATTTTGGGTTTCATAACCAGGGAATGTAGTCATGAATTAGTGTTATGCACCTGTTTGTGGGCACATTTAACCAAATTATGACCCGTAAAAAACTGATATACATACACATAAAAATTAGAAACATAGATTAGAAATTAGATTAATAGATTAATTACATCCTAAAACACAAACAACCAGGAAAACAAACATATAAATTACATACACTTTTTGTAAATCAAAGGGAGATAACTTTGGGTCAGGGGACATAATAGACAACGAAAAACTAGCTTAACAGTGAAATGGAACTTTACACGCGGAAGCGATGTAGGTAAAGCCTATCGCACACACTCTTGTATAATGGTTGTTAGATATTATATGGGGGACATGAAGCAATTCATGTGTTGACCCTAAGAAAGTCAACTTTGTATGGGTAGTAAGTTAATTTACTATGTGAGGGCAGGTCTTATAAGACAACGGTCCGGTTCAGACATACCTCTAATAAGTATAATATAGCATGTGAGAAAGGGCTCACGCCAACCAGTCAAGTTTGTGGCGATTGCCAGTAGCCAAGTAAAGTTTCGCTACATTGTGGTAAAAGTCAGTAGGAGTCTATTAGAATGCCCAAAGCCAGGTTATCTAAAGTCTTTGACAAAAATTAGAGACACTAATTTTGTAGAAACCACTTGCGTCACAACCAATGAGTGAAAGTTGGTGACGCAACACAGGAGGGGCGGGTGTGTGTCAAAGACTTGAACACATCCCCTCAGCCAGGAAGAGCAGGTAATCTTAAAGAGGCCATGAGGGGATACTGTGCCCGAGGCAAGGGCAGGGGAGATGAGGGAATAGGGTTAGGTTAACCATTCCCTCATGAGACACGCAGGCGTGGTTCAGAGAGTTAGCACTCTAACCACGATAAGCATCACGCCTCGTGGTAGCGGGAGAAGTTGAGTAGACACTCAACATGACACGTTTGCCATCAAGCGTGCCAGGTGAGGCAACACGCGTCAAGGTGAAGGTGACTCCGCGTGGTGTGTACCGGCTGGAGTAAAGATTGGCAGACGGGAGACAGGACGTGTCGAGTACACCTCGTTTAGAATAGAGCTAGGGTTTTGTTGTAACTACATAGATAGAAAGTAGCATAGTGGTTAGCTATTTGTGATAGAGAAGTCTGTGGTAGAGTGTTATGTGTTTCATTAGCGACTGTTCACTGCTGTAGCGAGCCAATGGCAATAAATTGCACTATGTATTTTGCCTCCCACACGACTTGCAAGTATTCTTGTATTGGTGTGAGAGAAGTACCCGATGATGTCTGTCAGTGAGTTGTTGACAGCCATTCCTTTTCACTTGTGTGATGCGCATTGATCCACGCCTCATCCAAATACACTATGTCATAATTTTCTTTGCGCTTTTCCCTTATTTCATGTAGGTATCTGCTTCTCATGGCTTCTAAATGCGGTTGCTCGCAAATGATATTTCTACCTCCCTTGTACTTTCTAAAAGTGAAGCCTAATGTCCTTATAATTTTCCACAAAGTTGTTTTGGATAGCTCTATGTTATTGTTCTTTCTCAACAAAACCCTCAGCTTTTTTACAGTCTTTGGCATCCATCATTTTTATAATAACTCGCCTGATGACATCCTTGTCAAAGCTGTCTACAATTGCCTTTCTACCTACCGTTTGCTCATCGCGTGTTGGTTTCATTCCAGATTCTTGCACCTAACGACCAAACGACCGTTTACTCAAACCCAATGCATGCACTGTTCTTTTTTCGGGATTTGTAACAGTATGAAACAGTTTCCTGCGATCAGCTTCTTGACAAAAATATGTGTACAACTTCATAGCGATGTTTTGAAGTGTACACAATTTCACTTTTAATCCCATTGAACAATATTAACACATTCAAATATTAGCTACTAATATTACATTCAAACATTGAAATCTGCTGTACAATCTCCAGAACAAAAATAATTTTGTTGGGTGGACATAATGATAAGGTTATATGCTAAATCTCATCATTTTCCCTCAGTTGGTTACTGAGATATTGAATTTTATATTGGGGCAAAAAAAATAAACACACAATAGCAGGTTTTGCCGTATGCAGTATTGCTTGTGCAACTGCTTGTTTTCTGACTATCGCTTCCATCGACGTTGAACAGTAATTTTCATGGCGGATTGTTTTTTTGGCATTCTGATGTATGTCTGTGCGTGCTGTTGGTTTGTCGAGACTGCTGTCTGTGCCACTTTTCACACGGAGCAGTGAGGCGCATTGTGTGTAACATTCACAGGTACAAGAACGGAGAATTATGGGGTGACTCTTTGCTGGAACCGTGACTAACTGAAAACGATACTTTTCATTTTCCGAAAAGCAGCACCTAACCATTGATGGCAGATATTTGAGGGTGGCCTTGATTTCATTGAATGTTGACTCCAGTCACAGTAATATTCGTTTGTTTTCTCCAATCAGTTACTGTAATATTTTTTGTTAATAACCCCTGTCATGATATTCCTCATTTCCAACATAATTATGTACTTTTGTGTATTTGCTTTTCCCTTTTTTTTAAATAAATTGAAACTGTGTGGCAGACACTAGTCTGATGGGGCATCATGGGCAGGCACTAGACTGGCTGATGAAGGAATGATTGAACATGATGAAGACTGTCCAGGACTAGACATTGTGAGATTGCAAGGTGTTACAGTTGTTCCCAGTAATGGTAGACAATCAGCACCCAAGTTCTTGCACTCAAGGCATACAGAAGTCATGAGCAAGCTCGGAATGTGCATGATACTGGCACTTCTGTATGGAACTAAGCCACCACCCACCTTCAAGTTGTACAAGAGTTAAATGTCCTTTATAGCAATCAACCCCAGCACTTACTGGCTGTATGTGATTTACTACACAGTGTTAGTTCAGTAGTTTGCCTTTGCTTTATGAATGGCTGATGCCTCATACCACCCAAATCAATGCAAAGTGGCCTGCTTCCAAATAAAGCAAGACCCAGACGCATAAAAATGGGTAACAGAGAATTTCCATAACTTTTAGGCAACTGTTTGGGTAGGACAGGTGATGAGGGTTGGATATGTCCTGGCCTAGAACATGTGATGGTTTAACACTTCACATCTCAATGGCAATATCTGCTAGGGGACCATGTTTACCCTGAAGTGAGCATTACATTGAACAAGACAACTCTCTGGCACATGCTCACCTAGCTATGGATACATTTACATGAGGGAACTGATATGCACATGTTGCACAAAAACCATGTTTGCTCATGACATTGTAACAGCATTTTCCACGGAACAAAACAAACATGAGAACAGTTATAGATTTATTACTGGATACACCAACAAACAAATGGTGTTGTTTACATACAGGATTTATTTACACTATTGCAAGCCCCCATGCACGTCAATTCTTGTGTAAGACTGTCTTAATTTCCATTTATCACACTAGAAATAATTTTCTATGGAAATTATCAAATATAAGAACAAAAATGGACACCCTCTCACTGTCGTACAATGTGTCTCTCATCTCTTTCCCCTTCTATCTGAGTTAATGCATGTCTGTATGACATTCTCTTTCTCAAAGTTATTGTTCTAAAAAAAAACCAGCCGTCTCTCTCTCATAATATATAAGCAACAATACATTAAAAAATGAGCTGTCTCTCTCTTTCTTTCCCATATTCTCTTTCTCAACAAAAGTGTTACTTTATAAAAATGCTTCCCTTAAACACACACACATACAAAGTATATTTGAAATACCACACACCTCTATGCACAGTTGAGATATTGCCTTAATGGTTTTGTCCCATACTTCCGTTTGTTCTCCTTTAAGAGAATAGAAATTGATATATGCCTGGATATATAAAATTATGCACTGTAACGAAACAAGCAAGCTTGGAGCAGTTATAAATTGAGGAAGCGATAACGTACAGTTTATGGAGATTACGCCATCTGTTTCTGTGGAGATTATGCCTTTGTTAGACCTTTGGGCATTATAGTCATGGAGTCACGGGGTATGGTAACATGTAGGGGTAGTACCTCTAATATAAGGGGCGTTCATTTGAAATCCGTTCGTACCACACCGCGCATAACTGCGTTGGTTGAACATGATCATGTCATAGTCATGTGATAAGTACTGACCAATGAATAAAAGAGCACGTGCTTATCATCCCATGATGCATAGGTTCTGTTTCTGACCGTTGAGAAAATGGCCGGGTTGATCCAAAATCCGTCCAAAGAACGGTGATTCAGTTTCTTTCATTTGAAGGATATCGACCAGTCGACATTCATCGAAGAATACAGGCAGCGTAAGTATGGTAACAAATCAAATGTGTGTCAAAGACAACAGTGACAGACTGGGCACGAATGTTTCGGAAAGGACGTCAGTTCACAACAGATCTTTGACGGCCGGGTCAAGCGCATATTGTTGCAACAGAAAAAACCATCGCCAAAATTGATGCAGCAGTACAGATGAACCGTTGTCGAAGCATAAGTTTGCTTGCAAAATAATTTGATGTGTCAATTAGTGCAATTCAAGAGGTCATTCGTAAGAAACTGCAATATCGGAAGGTGTGTTCAAAGTGCGTACCACGGATGTTGACTGACCACCAAAACGAGGAATGCATGGGATGGTGTTTGAACCACTTGCTGCATTACAGAGTGGAGGGCGATGCATTTCTCTTCCGCATAGTGGCAGGCGATAAATCATGGTGTCACCACTTTGAGCCGAGCAGCAAAAGAGAGAGCATGCAATGGAAGCATGCTGGATCACCAAAAGCCAAAAAATTTAAGTTACAGGTTTCTGCTGGTAAGGTTATGCTGAGCACATTTTTTTTTACAATGGAGGGCTATTTTTACAATGGAGGGCTATTGTTGGTCGACTTTAAAGAACCTGGTGTCAACATCAACTCTACCCACTACTTGCAAACACTAGACAAGCTGCAAAAAGCCATCAAGAATAAATGACACGGCATGCTTTCTCGCGGTATGATTTTGTTGCAAGATAATGCTCGTCCGCATGTCACAAAGATTGTGCAGGAAGCATTAGCAAGGAAGAAGTGGGAAAGTCTGCAACATCCAGCCTATAGTCCTGATTTGTCACCATGTGATCTTCATTTGTTCGGACCTCTAAAAAAAGCTCTCAAGGGGCAACGATTTCACACAGATGCAGACATAATGAACGCGGTAAACACTTGGTTCAGTGAGCAACCACAATCCTTTTTTGCAGACGGCATTTGCCGCCTACCTAAACAATGGGATGCTTGCATGAATGACTACGGCGACTTCTTCTGACCAACCCATGGTGCATAATTCATTCAAAATGAATGCCTTGTTTAATTCTACCACACCTGTTAATGTTTCTTTCATGCTTTTGTAATAAAGCCATTGGAACAGGTTTCAAATGAACGTCCCTAATAACAGAAACATCACCATATAGCAGACCCTTTAAAGGATGTCTGATCATGGCCTGCCTAAAAGTTCCCCCATCATGTGCCAGTTCTCCAGTTCCACATCCAACATATTTGCCAGTTCTCCAGTTCCACACCCAACATATTTGCCAGTTCTCCAGTTCCACACCCAACATATTTGCCAGTTCTCCAGTTCCACACTAAACATATTTGCCAGTTCTCCAGTTCCACACCCAACATATTTGCCAGTTCTCCAGTTCCACACCCAACATGCCAGTTGTCCAGTTCCACACCCAACATATTTGCCAGTTCTCCATCCAACATTTGCAATGTGCTGTTTTTATCTTAGTGCTGACTCTTCTCGCAAGAAACACGCCTTCCATCACTGTTTCCCCTGAGCCACCATGACATTTCATATGGCTGTAGTATTTCAGTGTCTGAGACATGATTCTGTCTATGAATCAGTTTTACTGATAATCAGATCGGGTAGAATGTCAGTGTTTTTCTTCTTCTTGGTTCACGATATTCTAAGAACTGTTCGTAACATTCAAGTTCAACAGCTGCAATTTGTTTTTTCAGTGATTGCAGAATGGTCCATGTCTGATGGAAGAATACTGAGTCCAGACTGTGGTCATCCAATTATCACGGGTATGTGGCAAGGTGCATGTGTCATGCTAAGTCCTTGACAGTTCTGGCTAGTTATGTGAGGGTAGATGGCAGGTTTCATGAACCCTCTGGTGATCGAAGGCCTGTCTATGTAATCCTGGAGTTGGCAAATTGTATGGGGGAATCATTGCTGATCTTCTTCTTACAGTCCAAGGTAAACAAGAATGAGGTGAACTGCAGTAAAGCTTAAAAAGGCAATGAATGAATCACCCAAATAAACGAGAAGTAGATTGTGAGCTTTACTAAAACACGACTACAAGAGACAAATTGGACGTTGCGGCCAAACCTCATTCTTGTTTACCATTGTCCGCTCCCTTGAATTGCTACTATATATTTCACGTTTCGTCTTCGTTGTCGGTAAGATTGTTGTCGATTTGTAGTCCATTCTGTGCGCGCGTGTCAGTGTGTTTTCTAAGCGGCGTGCTACCCTTACCGCCCCACACACGTGTTGTTTTTCCCCCCGCTAGGCTACAACACCTTACTTTTGCACACCAGCCCTTCATCCCCACGTCCGTTAAATCTCTACCGCTATGCCTCCCACTCATCCACCTCAGTTATTTCAACAATTGAGATTATATGTCATTTTCTGCTTTAGTCTCTTGATCCACTGGCGCCCTACGTGTGTCAGACCTTCCAAGCTAGGACACAGTATTCAGATGAGTACATTTAATTTTAATTAGTTTAATAGTTTAATATTGTCATAGTGTGTTTCATGTAGTTTTGTGTTGATTTGTATTTGTTTGTCCTGTGCTGACGAAGGCTTTGGCCGCAACGTCCAATTTGTCTCTTGTAGTCGTGATTTAGTAAAGCTCACAATCTACTTCTCGTTTATTTGGGTGATTCATTCTTACAGTCCAAGGTGTGTCATTGGTCATCATGTCTTTCCACAGCCTTCTGTCTTGTGCAATGCTGATTATTTCTGATACTGATGTTCCTGCAAGCCAAACTGTCGACTATTTTCTCTCATGGTCTACCCCATGCCTCTTTTCTGCAACTTTCTCATTGTCACAACATACTCCAGCTTTGCCTTTCTCATGATGCACCCAAAAAATGTGGATTCTCTTCTTTTGATGCAAGCAGCCAGTTCTCTTCATGAGTTAACTTTCTTCAAAAGGCTTCATTGCTCTTTTCATTTCCTGAAAAGGCATAGTGATAACCTACACCCTTACCATACACCTTTTTCACATCTATGTGTCTCTTTCCTATATTCTAACAATTCTAACCTATATAAACGTCTCCGGTTACTGCCACTCCACAAGCGCCTGCTTTTTAATAAGACCAAACTAATTCACAAAATCCTATTTCAAAATGCTCCAAGCTACCTTTGGCCATTGTTTAAATATAACGCTAGACATAGCGAACGACTAAATATACTTCATGTCCCTAAACCTAGGATAGACTTATATAAAACAAGCTTAGCATACTCTGCCGCTCAGTTGTGGAACAATCTTCCACAAGAAATCAAAGACACCACCAATCATGATTCATACATTCGCAACATGTTTGAACACTACCTTAGTACAGACTACATGCCCCGATAACAAATAACACAAAAAAGACAATAATGGTAACTTATCTCAAACGACAACTAGCCAAAAAACATTCCCTTATGTATGGCACGTTACACCCTCCTTAGGTATTTATAATGCCCATGTTAAACACTGCCTCAGTGAGTCATTTGTTATTGATTATTTTTCATGCGTTTTAATGTTCTTTTGTTGTCAAAAGTTGCTTCATAAGTGATGTTGAATGAAAGAATGTATGAGAGGAAATAGAGAAGAAGGGCAGAATGTCAGACGGGCCTGCGTGCCCAATTCTTAACCCTTTGAAAATAAAGACTTATTATTATTATTATTATTTCCTCTTCTCTTCTCTTCTTATCCGGAGAGTTTTTTCGGACATGATTGCGTTGTGCCTGTTTACAACAGAGCTGCAATATTGCACTTTTAGGCAGACACATCCGACTTCTGCAGGCATTTGTTGACCGCGTTAACCTTCCTTCTTTTGACCTTCAACCCCCCCATTGGGTACAGGCTCTCAATCAACTTACCCTAACTTGTCCTATCTTCTGCAGCTCTGTTCATGTTTTCCTCATATTATTCATCTGTCTTTAATTCTCCTCTTCATGTATGTTTAGGCCCCCCACTATTTATTTTGTTTGAACTCAAGTGTAGTCCACACAAGTGTTACCACTTCTAGTGCACTGGACTAATTGTTGTATGTGGACTAGCTTTCCCTATTACTAGTGTCCCTAAACATCAGGCGAACCTAACCCAACTTCAGCGGTACTTATAATTTGTCCTCAAGCCAAGAAGGAAAAGACAACATTATAATCCAACTGATTGGTGTAAGGGTTGAACGTGCAACCCCGGCATCACCTCACTAGATGGTTAAGAACAATCGCTTTTATCCACTTGTCAACGCTGACCTTCTGTTTTAATATAATTGTTGCCCCTTTTTTCTAGTGCTGCTGAGTACGCCATCTTTTCCATTTAATCCCACCTCCTGAGAGATGGAATAAACTGTTGATGTTATACTATCACTACTTTCTTTTACTCTATGAAATGTGCATGTAACAAAATGTTCTTAAAACTACTATACATGTTCATGTGTATTTGTGCAGCCCACATCTGTATGGAATCATTCACAATATTGCATCTCTAAATGCACCACAAACATGAATATAAGTCATCGGAAGACGATAAAGTGATTCACATTAATGAGGCAACAATATCTTGCTGTTTTTATAAGTACATCAACAAACATGGGAAGTGTGATTGGTCAGCTTTACAAGAACACAATTATAAATGACAGAATAGACAGTGCGGCTAGAAAGTCTTCATCAGCAAAAAAAAATAACAAACCGACATTGATACAATTAAATATAAAATATTAAAAATTCACACAGCTGAAATACCAGAGTTGTCTAAACTGGCACAGACATGTTTTCACCAGGACATCAAATAGAAACAACAGAATCACAAGTGTATAGTTTTGAATTTATAATCATCAATACAATAAACATATAATGTTTACATAGCCTGCCTTGGGTGTAAAAGTACACTGTATTCTTGTTAATATTTAATAATATTATGGTGTAACAGCACACACTAGAAGTCTAATCTGTTGAACCAAGTCCCAGCGAGATGTCTCATGAGTGATCACATCCTCCAATGTAGCAAGCCACCATCCTACAACAGAGATATTCCAATATAACAGATGTCTCATACACGATCACATCCTCCAATGTAGCAAGCCACCATCCTACAACAGAGATATCCCAATATAATAGACGTCTCATACATGATCACATCCTCCAATGTAGCAAGTCACCATCCTACAACAGAGATATCCCAATATAATAGACGTCTCATACATGATCACATCCTCCAATGTAGCAAGCCACCATCCTACAACAGAGATATTACAATATAACAGATGTCTCATACACGATCACATCCTCCAATGTAGCAAGTCACCATCCTACAACAGAGATATCCCAATATAATAGACGTCTCATACACGATCACATCCTCCAATGTAGCAAGTCACCATCCTACAACAGAGATATCCCAATATAATAGACGTCTCATACACGATCACATCCTCCAATGTAGCAAGTCACCATCCTACAACAGAGATATCCCAATATAATAGACGTCTCATACATGATCACATCCTCCAATGTAGCAAGCCACCATCCTACAACAGAGATATTCCAATATAACAGATGTCTCATACACGATCACATCCTCCAATGTAGCAAGCCACCATCCTACAACAGAGATATCCCAATATAATAGACGTCTCATACATGATCACATCCTCCAATGTAGCAAGCCACCATCCTACAACAGAGATATTCCAATATAACAGATGTCTCATACACGATCACATCCTCCAATGTAGCAAGTCACCATCCTACAACAGAGATATTCCAATATAACAGATGTCTCATACATGATCACATCCTCCAATGTAGCAAGTCACCATCCTACAACAGAGATATTCCAATATAACAGATGTCTCATACACGATCACATCCTCCAATGTAGCAAGTCACCATCCTACAACAGAGATATTCCAATATAACAAACGTCTCATACATGATCACATCCTCCAATTTAGCAAGTCACCATCCTACAACAGAGATATTCCAATATAACAGATGTCTCATACACGATCACATCCTCCAATGTAGCAAGTCACCATCCTACAACAGAGATATTCCAATATAACAAACGTCTCATACACGATCACATCCTCCAATGTAGCAAGTCACCATCCTACAACAGAGATATTCCAATATAACAGATGTCTCATACACGATCACATCCTCCAATGTAGCAAGTCACCATCCTACAACAGAGATATTCCAATATAACAAACGTCTCATACATGATCACATCCTCCAATGTAGCAAGCCACCATCCTACAACAGAGATATTCCAATATAACAGATGTCTCATACATGATCACATCCTCCAATGTAGCAAGCCACCATCCTACAACAGAGATATTCCAATATAACAGATGTCTCATACACGATCACATCCTCCAATGTAGCAAGCCACCATCCTACAACAGAGATATTCCAATATAACAGATGTCTCATACACGATCACATCCTCCAATGTAGCAAGCCACCATCCTACAACAGAGATATTCCAATATAACAGATGTCTCATACACGATCACATCCTCCAATGTAGCAAGTCACCATCCTACAACAGAGATATTCCAATATAACAGATGTCTCATACACGATCACATCCTCCAATGTAGCAAGTCACCATCCTACAACAGAGATATTCCAATATAACAGATGTCTCATACACGATCACATCCTCCAATGTAGCAAGCCACCATCCTACAACAGAGATATCCCAATATAACAGACGTCTCATACATGATCACATCCTCCAATGTAGCAAGCCACCATCCTACAACAGAGATATTCCAATATAACAGATGTCTCATACACGATCACATCCTCCAATGTAGCAAGTCACCATCCTACAACAGAGATATCCCAATATAATAGACGTCTCATACATGATCACATCCTCCAATGTAGCAAGCCACCATCCTACAACAGAGATATTCCAATATAACAGATGTCTCATACACGATCACATCCTCCAATGTAGCAAGTCACCATCCTACAACAGAGATATCCCAATATAACAGACGTCTCATACATGATCACATCCTCCAATGTAGCAAGCCACCATCCTACAACAGAGATATTCCAATATAACAGATGTCTCATACACGATCACATCCTCCAATGTAGCAAGTCACCATCCTACAACAGAGATATCCCAATATAATAGACGTCTCATACATGATCACATCCTCCAATGTAGCAAGCCACCATCCTACAACAGAGATATTCCAATATAACAGATGTCTCATACACGATCACATCCTCCAATGTAGCAAGTCACCATCCTACAACAGAGATATCCCAATATAATAGACGTCTCATACACGATCACATCCTCCAATGTAGCAAGTCACCATCCTACAACAGAGATATCCCAATATAATAGACGTCTCATACACGATCACATCCTCCAATGTAGCAAGTCACCATCCTACAACAGAGATATCCCAATATAATAGACGTCTCATACATGATCACATCCTCCAATGTAGCAAGCCACCATCCTACAACAGAGATATTCCAATATAACAGATGTCTCATACACGATCACATCCTCCAATGTAGCAAGCCACCATCCTACAACAGAGATATCCCAATATAATAGACGTCTCATACATGATCACATCCTCCAATGTAGCATGCCACCATCCTACAACAGAGATATTCCAATATAACAGATGTCTCATACACGATCACATCCTCCAATGTAGCAAGTCACCATCCTACAACAGAGATATTCCAATATAACAAACGTCTCATACATGATCACATCCTCCAATGTAGCAAGTCACCATCCTACAACAGAGATATTCCAATATAACAGATGTCTCATACACGATCACATCCTCCAATGTAGCAAGTCACCATCCTACAACAGAGATATTCCAATATAACAGATGTCTCATACACGATCACATCCTCCAATGTAGCAAGTCACCATCCTACAACAGAGATATTCCAATATAACAAACGTCTCATACATGATCACATCCTCCAATTTAGCAAGTCACCATCCTACAACAGAGATATTCCAATATAACAGATGTCTCATACACGATCACATCCTCCAATGTAGCAAGTCACCATCCTACAACAGAGATATTCCAATATAACAAACGTCTCATACACGATCACATCCTCCAATGTAGCAAGTCACCATCCTACAACAGAGATATTCCAATATAACAGATGTCTCATACACGATCACATCCTCCAATGTAGCAAGTCACCATCCTACAACAGAGATATTCCAATATAACAAACGTCTCATACATGATCACATCCTCCAATGTAGCAAGCCACCATCCTACAACAGAGATATTCCAATATAACAGATGTCTCATACATGATCACATCCTCCAATGTAGCAAGCCACCATCCTACAACAGAGATATTCCAATATAACAGATGTCTCATACACGTTCACATCCTCCAATGTAGCAAGCCACCATCCTACAACAGAGATATTCCAATATAACAGATGTCTCATACACGATCACATCCTCCAATGTAGCAAGCCACCATCCTACAACAGAGATATTCCAATATAACAGATGTCTCATACACGATCACATCCTCCAATGTAGCAAGTCACCATCCTACAACAGAGATATTCCAATATAACAGATGTCTCATACACGATCACATCCTCCAATGTAGCAAGTCACCATCCTACAACAGAGATATTCCAATATAACAGATGTCTCATACATGATCACATCCTCCAATGTAGCAAGCCACCATCCTACAACAGAGATATTCCAATATAACAGATGTCTCATACACGATCACATCCTCCAATGTAGCAAGCCACCATCCTACAACAGAGATATTCCAATATAACAAACGTCTCATACACGATCACATCCTCCAATGTAGCAAGTCACCATCCTACAACAGAGATATTCCAATATAACAGATGTCTCATACACGATCACATCCTCCAATGTAGCAAGTCACCATCCTACAACAGAGATATTCCAATATAACAGATGTCTCATACATGATCACATCCTCCAATGTAGCAAGTCACCATCCTACAACAGAGATATTCCAATATAACAGATGTCTCATACACGATCACATCCTCCAATGTAGCAAGCCACCATCCTACAACAGAGATATTCCAATATAACAGATGTATCATACACGATCACATCCTCCAAAGTAACAGCCACGCAAGTCACCATCCTACAACAGAGATATTCTATTACAACGGTCGGCAGTGAACCTTCTGGATGACTGAGCTTGAACTCTGAAGTCCCATGCAATGGCGTGAGGCTGTCTAACATGGGCTTGCATCAATCACTGTCAGAATGGTACAGAGACTCTTCTCTGGAACTGGTATGCAAATACCATCTCCACAGCAACTATGCTGAGTTCTCCTTTCCCTCTCCAAGCCAAGGAGTATAAACGTAATGATAAAATAATTCAGCTGGCTCCTTCTACCAAGAGATGCTCCAATATAATACAAACAATGACACATAGGTAGTTTGATCCTACACAGAAATGCTCCAATATAACTTAACTAATAAATGGCAAATAAAACCAGCTAATCTCTTGATTAAAAAAAAAAGAACAAAATCAGCTAGATTTTTTCTAAATGGAAATGCTCAGTATAAAAAAGACAATCAATCACAAAATAACTAGCTAGCTTCTCCCTACGTAAATGCCAACTACAAACATAACCCTACAGTCTGTGACCAGAACTTCCACACAATGAAGACGACATTGATTTTTCATACATACCTTGTATATAGCTAAATTCTGTTGTGTTTTATAACTGTCTGTATAAAGTCTGTTATCACATTCAAATAGTGCATGAACGCCAGGCACAAGTCACTAAGACCATGATCTTGAAAAGAAACAGCACACTGAGGGATGTGAGCTGCCAGAGCTATGCTATGGGATTGAACAGCCCATGCTAGAGGGGAGGTCCAATATAAGCAAGTGCAGCCAAGCCATCTTAAATAATAAGTCGCATTAAACGTCATTATGAAAGTATTGAGATGTTATACTCCTAATCAAAAAGGGCTTGAGAGAGAAATGAGAAACAAAAGTACAAGTGTAGGGACAACACTGAATACAGACTTTATTGAACACCAAAGAATTAAATGGAACAAGAGCAACTAACAGTTAGTGCGCTCCACATGAGAACATTGGGATAAAAGGCAAACGGACATCCCAGATAGAGGGGGAAAAAAAAACTGAAGAAATAAAATATGACTTTAGCATAAGCAACAAGACAAATAAAAAACAGAAAGTTAATCTGCCTCTTCTCTGTGACGCTCCATGGTAAAAGCAATAGGACAAAAGAAGACGACAGAAGTGAGGTTTCACCAGGGAAAAATCAAGTCATTATTTACTTAATTCATTCTATTCTTTGTTTTTCCTCTCTATGAATTATTAGCCCTAATTGTTGTGACCTCACATAGAGTGTGTTTAATTAATCTTGCATCTAATTTTGTGTGTGGCACAAGAGAATAGCAAACTGTTTTCAATAAAAGGCACTTTCATCTCGCCACTGTTAACACTGGCTGCAGAAAATGTGGCTGACAAACCTGACAAAGTTACAATCAAAGTATCAGCAAATTAATGTCAAAAAAGAGCAATGTTGTCCATCTTTCAACTGTTATCACTGGTTGTTGATGGTGGTATTTACCTGACGTAAAATTCCAAGGACAAGGTCACGAAGTGTCTGAAAGCAAAAGGCAGATCATGTTGAGCAAATATTGAACTTGTTGTGTCTAACTCACAATTACTACAGTGCATACCACATGTGTGTGGCCCACACTCTGTGGGCATGTCATGGAGTATGTTGTCACAGCGGGAAAGGTGGAGGGGAAGAGAAGCAGGGGCAGATCTAGAGAGAAGATGCTGGACAGTCTGACATCATGGCATGAAGGAACATTGGTATTAGAAATGATTGGCTGCACATGTGACAGAAGGCTGTGGACAGACATGATCACCAACATCACATGGCATGGACTATAAGAAGATACCACATGCAATTAAGTGGCTGCATCTAATTCATAATTAAACAGTGTAACAATTTCATCAATCACGTGCTATCTTCACATTGCAGGTCAGCATGGTCGAATGGGTAAGAATGCGTGTTCTTAAACATCCGGTGTGCTGATGCTGAGATGAGCGGTTCAACCCCTACACCAGACAGCTGGACTACAATGTTGACCTGTCGTCCTTGACTTGGGGACGTAAATTACAAGTACCCGTGAAGTCGGAATGGGTTTGCCTGATGGCGAGGGACATTATTAATAGGGAAAGCTAATCTACACGCAAAATTCAGACCATCAGTACTATAAATAGCGTGTGTGGACTATGATTGAGTTCAAAGCGAGCAAGCGCCAAAAAAAATAAATCTTGACAATGAAGGCTGCCTGCAGTGACTCCAGCACTCTCTTCTCTTGCCCTTGTACACTGATAGACTGCTGTTTGAACATCTCTTGATGGTATCTACCCACTTGTACCACTGTATACCCCTTGCTTGTCCACCTTCAACTTCCCTTAAGTATGGTGTTTACAAGAGTGCTGTCTTTTAATGGGGCCAAAATATTTCACTTTTTAAAAATGTCTTTCAACATTCTTTATCATTCCCAGCCTCTGTAGAACCTCAGTATTTGATAGTTTTTGTTTCCATGAAATATGGCCTATTATTTTGTATATCCTCATCTTCAGGGCTTCAGTTCAACTTTCCAATTGCTTGTTCATTGTGCAGGCTTCTGCACCATGTAGTTGCATTGGATAAACATAACCTTCCACAATTCTCATTTTCAATGCATTATTTATCATCTTCCTCTGTCTTTCATCTCTGTGTTATTTGTCTATCTAGAAGTTAAAATCTGTTTCACATTGTTGAAAATATTTATGGCCATTCCTACTCTCTGCTTGATTGCCACTTCACTTCTGCCATTACCTGTTATATGTGTAAGAAAGGAGAAATTGTTGCTTGTTCTAGTGTTTCCCTATTGACTGTGATGCCAAATGCTGTCCTCTCCTTTCCATAGCTAATTCACTGCAGTTCGGGATATTACTTGCTGGGGTAGGGCTGACCGGCATAAAGGTGAACACAGAACATCAGACATGCGACATGAAAATGTACGAGGGGTGGTAAAAGTTTGAGGGTGCTTCTGATGGGCAGTAATGACAGCCATGTGCTGCAAAGAACCTGCTACATGAACATGTCTCGTGAGTTGACATAGCCTTATCAAATGAGTACCAGATAATGTTCTGCAATAGGAATCGCCAAAAATATGTTGAACAACACAAAAGTATATTAACATCTAGAGAGATAAACAATACATTAAAAATGAGAATTAATTGATCTGGGGAGGAAAAGAACAGGGCACACATCACAGTACACCATGATATGTAAAGGCCATGTAATTATATTAGCTATATTTAACATGTAATTTGTGTATCAACATGTAATTTGTGTACAGTAGCCCAGAGATGGTCAGGCATCACCTGTAACATGTGATGCTCCATATCAATGACCAAACATTTTCAACTAGATTCAATCTGCTGAGAAGCAAGTTTCACAAGAGATAAATACAACAGTGACTTTGTCCTCAACCAGTTTGTGTTTAACTCCAATAGCGGTAGTCTAGAATGACAAAGACACAGAAGAATATAGCAAGAGAAGGTGTCAGCATATGCATTCACACATGCTGTTAAAGGTCGTAGGATGTGCATAGGCATGATCACCCATGCCAACTGGCAAGACACTTGATGATAATATGCTACAACCTCACACAGCTACAACAGCATTTGCCATGCCATTCAATCTGGGGATACACTTGTAGATTCATTTACCAGGTCAATCAGTTCGGAGTCTGGTGCTGAAATCATCTGATCAAGTCCCTCCAATGTCTCCTATTTTGAGCAACCCACTTCAGCTCAACAGATGTCTGCCCCAACATCCTTGCACGGGTGTGATGTAGTTTTCCCTGGGTAATCCTCTTCTTTGCTGTGCTCTAGATCTTGCCTTCCACTATTCTCTGTAACGGACCCCCATGTCAATGTTCCACACAGAATGTGTTGTGTGGTAACAAATGATTTAGCAAACATTAAAAAAAAAACACACAAATACAACTCTGCATTGGGTAGGTGCAGTGTCAGGACAATGACATTTGCAGGCTTGTGTGCACAGAGAAGTATGGGCCAACCATTCCCTCCCCCATAGCGAATGCCAACTCTTGCCCAATTGTCAGTGTAACAACCTAACCATTACACCAATATGTCTTAACAAACATAACTGGGACAATACCTGAGGTTTGCAGTATTCTTCCAACCAGCTGAAGACACATGCTGACAACTCAGCAAAGTTGGCCACAGATATGGATGCATTAAAAGACTGGAACAGGGAGTCCATCGTATTACGGAACTGAAACATACATTGTATAGGATATATAAACATTCTTTATCGTTAAAACCGCTGCTCATAGTGCTGTGGGTACCCATTGTTATTGTCAAATGATCAAAATGGCACACATATCCATAGGTACTCAGATCTGCTTCTAAGAATTTCTACAACTGTCTGATAGTTGGTCACTTAAGCTGTGTGCTTGTTCACCTGTGTTGTGTAACTTACAAATTTTTCACATTTCGTAACTTCCTACTTGAGACCAATGTGTCTCATCCTGAGCAAGCCTGGCCCCCCTGCCAATGAAAGTATAATATTTTAGTAGCAGTAGTTTTGCTTTTAGAAGTCACTATCACTGAGTGTAAGAATGAGAGCTCTGAAATGTTATACAAAACCTGTTTCGATGTGTGGCAGTGAATCACGGAATGTGAATGATCAAATTAGGAAAAGATTGGAAGAAAATGAGATGTGGTTCCTGAGATGAGTGTTGCCAATATCGTGGACTGTCAGAGTAACTAACAACGATTGCCTGGAAGAGGCTAATCAACGTACACCATTGTATACAACTATGAGAAAGAGAAAAACAGCATTCTTTGATCATGTGATAGGAAAAAGGCTCTTGATAACATTATGATGACTGGAAAGATCAGTGGGAAAAAAGGCAGAGACAGATTGAGAGAAATTATGCTGGATGGACTGAAAAGTTGGCATGAAGGATTATTATTAGCAGAATTCATTCAGAACACCAAGGACTGAGCTCTTTGTGATGCATTTCACTGGATCACGTTCATGTTTACTATATTTTTTTGGGTGGTTCTAAATGTTGGCGTATTATTTTAGGAATCACTGCTTGTCACTCTAATAGTGCTTTCACAGTCTCTTTAGACAGCATTAGTGCCACACCCTTGCTGTGCGAGCCACTTTCCTGTGAATGTTTTGAAACTTTTTGTCTCCTCCTGTCAACCTTGTTTCACATATCCTAAAATGCTAATGCTCACTTCCTTTATCTACCACCATGCTGTCTTGCCCAATTCAAACATAGTTACTTTCCAGGTGCCATCTTTAGAGATTTTCCTTGGTGAAAGGAAGTAGGTTGGCAATCCAGATTCCTAGCAGTTTCCTCTGAATTGCTTTATAATTCATCTAAGAAAAGAGCCTCCTTTCCTGTTGGTAGATATGATCATTGCTGGTTGGATATTCAGCTAAGATTTTCTAAGATATGGAGTAGTCAACCTCAACCCTTCTTAGTTGCCTGTTATAATATTCATGACAAGTTACAATATTACTGTTGTTTGCTGTCCGTAAGGGGCATGTCATTGGCACCTTGCCGTCTTGACAGACGATAGTTTGTGCTTTAAAAAGGCATAATAACTTTTAACTATGGCGGTAGCGAGTGTGACTGATAAGGCCAATTTGCGCTGTAAATGTCCGTTCACAGTGGGTGCATGTGAACATGTGGTCATTTCCACCATCATGCACCATCTTACGTCTCAACCGCTTGGTGTGTGACTTTTCTGCAATAATTTTCTCCTTTGACTTTATTCCATTTCTGATATTTGCCCTCCACGCAACACGTTCAGCGGCGACTTGCTCCCAATGTGCATTATCAATGCCTGTATCAATCATGTCCCGCTTACACACATCTTTGTATCGTAGTAGAGGCCGACCCTGAGATCTCTTACCCATCTGTAATTCACCAAAAAAGATATCCTTTGGTATTCTACCATCATCCATCCTCCTAAGATGTCCTATCCATCTAAGTCTACGAAGACTGAGCATGGAATAAACTGTCACACAACCTGATCTTTCCAATACTTCAGTATTTGTGATTTTGTCTTGCCACTTAATACCAAGAATTCTTCGCAGACACCGCATATGAAAGCTGTTTAAATTTTTCTCTTGGTGTGAGTAAGTTGTCCAGGTTTCACTGCCATAGAGAAGAGTACTAAGGACACAGGCTTGATAGACAAGGACTTTTGTTTTGGCAGTAAGCTTCCTGTTCTCCCAGACTCTTTTTCTTAACCTGTTCATTGTTGTTGCTGCCTTACCAATCCGGATGTTGATTTCCTGATCTAGGGATAATTTGCTATTTACCACTGATCCTAGATATGTAAAGTGGTCTACTATCTCTAGTTCGGCGTCGTCAATAAAGATTGATGGTACACCATGTGCACCTTGTGACATAATCTGTGTCTTCTTTTTGCTAATTGTTAAACCAAATTCAGAACAAGCATTGGAGAATGCAGATAGTAGACATTGCAATTCTTCCTCAGAGTGGGTCGTAACTGCAGCATCATCTGCAAAAAGCAACTCTCTGATCAGTACCCTCCTAATTTTGGTCTTAGCCTTCAATCTCTGAGCATTGTAGAGGCCGCCATCTGAGCGTGAGTGAATGTATATACCACCATCCTGATCACGAAATGCATATTTCAGTAGAAGTGAAAAGTATATTCCAAAGAGGGTGGGAGCTAGTACACAACCTTGCTTAACTCCACTCTTGATTTCAAATTCTTCAGAAGTTGCACCATCAAACTTGATTATACCCTTCATGCCTGTGTGGAATGATTCCACAATGGACAGAAGAGTTGGTGGGCAGCCAATCTTCTTTAGTGCCTTGAACAGACCCTCACGACTGACCAAATCAAATGCCTTTGTGAGGTCGATGAAGGCAATAAACAGTGGTTGATTCTGTTCACGGCATTTTTCTTGCATTTGTCGCAATGAGAATATCATATCAGTGGTAGACCGGTTCTGTCGAAAGCCACACTGTGATTCGGGGTAGACTTGATCTCCTAGGACTTGAAGTCTGCGCAGAACAATTCTGGCAAATACTTTTCCAACAATACACAGAAGTGAGATACCCCTATAGTTGTTACAGTCGCTCCGATCACCCTTGCTCTTGTACAGCGTTATGATGTTTGAATCTTTGAAATCCTGTGGGACTTGTCCTTCACGCCAGCATAGCTCTATTAGCTGGTGGATCTGTAGAGTGAGTGTTTCTTGCCCACTCCTGATAACCTCTATTGGAATCCCATCCTTACCTGGAGCCTTGCCTGATGCAAGTTCATTTATAGCACACTTAACTTCTGTTATGGTGGGAAGTGTGTCCAGGTGGTCAAGAGTTGGTAGAGCCTCTATGGCATTTAGGGCATCATCCGCTAGTTTGGTCTCACTTGAGTAAAGCTCCAAATAGTGCTCTACCCATCTGTCCATCTGCTGTTTCTTATCAGTGATGACTTCTCCAGTCAAGGTTTTCAGCGGTGCACTTCTTTTGATCACTGGACCACAGGCTTTCTTTATTCCTTCATACATGCTTCTTATGTCTCCCTTATCACTTGCGATTTGAATGGACTCACATAACTTGATCCAATAATCATTTGCACACTGCCTGGCAGCCTTTTGCACATCCTTCCTAGCTTGCCTTAGCTCACTCAGAGTGTTACGCGTTGGTCTTTCCTTGCTTCTTAAGAGAGCTTTCTTCTTCTTATCAATCAAGGGCTGCAGAGTCTCGCTGTTGGCCGCAAACCAGTCCTGCCTCTTATGATCCACAGTGCCGTAAACCCCTACGGCAGTTTTATAAAGAGTTTCCTTAATTTGACCCCACTTTTCATTTACTGTACAATTTTCTGGTGTATCAGTGAAAGCGTCTTCAAGTTGCTGTTGAAACTGAAAGCACTTTTCAGGATCATGAGTGTTAATAATATTAATCCTGGGGCTAGATTTGTGTTTAGCTGTGTAGATTCTCTTTGGTCTCAGTCTAACTCTTGCAACAACCAAAGAATGATCTGTATCACAGTCAGCACTGTGGTAACTACGAGCCAATGATATATGGTTCAGATGTTGTCTCCGTGTGATGATGAAGTCCAGCTGGTGCCAATGGCCGGATCTTGGATGTTTCCATGTGACCTTATGCATCTCTTTTGTTTTAAAAAAAGAGTTTGTAATACATAGGTCATTACTGGTGCAATGCTCCAGCAGCCTTTGCCCATTTTCATTCATGCGACCGATGTTGTATTTTCCAAGGGACACTGGCCATGAACTCGAGTCCTTGCCCACACGAGCATTGAAATCACCGAGCATATAAATGTAGTCAGATTTTGGAACTGCCTTGATCACGGAGTCTAACTCCTCATAGAACAAATCCTTCACATCATCAGAGGAATCGAGTGTCGGTGCATATGCAGTAATAATGGTGGCAAACCCACAAGAGGTTGCCAAGCGCAGGGATAATAGTCTTTCATTTCCTCCTGCTGGAATTTCAATCATTCCCAGTAGCGAATTCTTCACTGCAAAGCCCACACCGTGTTGCCTTTTTTCTGCCTGCCCTCTACCCTTCCAGAAAAAGGTGTAGTTGTTTTCCCTGAGTGACCCTTCCTCAGCGAGGCGAGTCTCCTGCAGGCCAGCAATATCAATGTTAAGACGATTGAGTTCGGCATCAATCACAGCCGTTTTTCTCACATCGTCAATATTGGTCAAGTCAGTGGAAAATCCTGGACACATGGTTCTCACGTTCCAGGTTGCAAGCCGTAGCTTGAGGTTTCTATTTTTATTTTTATTTGTACCTGGTGCATTGGTTTTACAGCCTGCGATTCAGATTTTGTCCTAGCCCCAAGCACCCATTGAAGCAGGCAGGCTGTGGCGGATCAGCACCCAATTGGCTGGGGGCTGCCCAGCTTGAGGCGGGCGGTAGCTGATCAGTGACACCTATAGGTGTCTCCCACCGTCAGAGGCAACGCGTGGCGCCCCATGTCTACGCCAACTGACAAGGACTTATAACCCGTAACAGTTGCCTCTCGCTTTGATTCCGAGACCAGTTAAGACCAGGGATGGAGTTATTGCCTCTCCATAGCACAAAGCCTGGGCTAAAATATAGAGATCATGTGTTGCCCATGCAGCATGATCCCTCTCTCGGCCTGCCTAGTTCACTCCAGAGGAAAGGTAACACCCCTACATCTGGAACAAGACAAGCTGCAGAAGCTGCCGGATCAGCAAAGCATTGCTCTAACTGTCCGCCTGTCGGAGCTTCGATCCTAGACCAGTCGCCAACCAAGGCTTAGGGCCTGGTCAGCCCTGCCATGACAATTTTGTCTTTAGCTTGCATTTCCTCGCACCAGGGTAAGGCTTGTACCCTCCCAATTGTGCTCTTCCGCCCGAAGCCGTTGGCACAATGTGGGGTGTCGGGTTTGGTAAGCGCCGCCCAACGTTCGGCGCTAACAGAAACCAGGTAGTACCGTCTACTGTTATACGGTAGCTCAGTCATATCTGACTAAGACCTGACATAAATAAGGGGCATGTAACACACGGCATATTCAGTTTTGCCAATTACAGGATTATCATTTATTGTGAGCAAAATTTAATGAAAGATAGTTTCCAAGAAAGCACGTTTAATATTCTCTATAGATAGCAAAGGTAAACAAATCAAACAAGTCAATCTGTTCAAATATCTAGATCAATGCAGTCCAAACTTGTGTGATTACATGGGCTTACTATCACATCCAGCTACACAAACCTAGATGTCTTTTTGCATAGATTCATCACAGATTCTAGTGCCAGCGCTTCCACCTCAGTAAATGTGGTACCTGTATTTATGAGTTAAGCCTACACACTATATATACTTGTGAAATTGAATATTACATGCAAATCTGTCTACCAACAGAGCCTGTACACTATAATTTTATGTACACTATAGTTGAGGTTTTCTGGAATATGATTTATGGCGTACCAGGTGAAAGTTTAGAGAGTTTGTTCAGAATAAGTTAATGAAGAAACACACAGACTACTTACTACTTGAAACTTGACCTCGTCAGACACCTGATTCTGACCGTGAGATGGTGAGCTTTGGTGAGTCTTCACAATGTGCTCATAGTTCCTGAGGAAGCAAGCAATAACTCAACGTTTTAAACCTGATAACATCTCGAAAGTCAGACATAAATACACAGGTACTGATTGGCAAGAAGTCAGACAGAAGTAGGGATTAGAGGACATACTAGACATGACAACCATTAAAAGCTATACTGATGACAATACGCTGCCATCATTTGTAGGTGACAGGTTCAGGTCAATATCCCGATCCAGCCACTACAGTTTAAAATTTTTATATTGTCCACCGTGCCCTCTAATCTCTACTTCTTTCCTCTACTCCTGTGACTGTAATTCAATAACTGTGTCATTATTTCCCACAGTTCCAATGGACTCAAAGGCTCTCGAACAAATGATAATTCTGAGTATTAACATCACCAATGGTTGCCTACTAGCAGAAACCTGTCAACTAATGGTAGTCAGATAACCAATCACTATTATCTCTCAGTACTTCTCCATCTGTCTTCATTCTATCTACTCCTCTTTCTCTCCTCCCAACTTTCTAGATGTGCATGCTATTTGCTTCTTCTGCATTCCCCCTTCAAAGTCTCCCACCATCAACACAGGAAGTCTCCGTGGGCTTCTGAAGAAAGCTACGGAGCTTACATAGGAATTTCCCCAGGTGCAATTATGTCGATTTCCTATTTCAAAGGGAGAGCATCACATCTAGTTATGCACCCCACAGCTCTGTGTGTCGGCTCTGGCATTCATGTGTATAATATTGACTTACTCTAGTCAGGTTTAATCCCAGGCCACAGGCTCCATCCACCACTGGGCTCCATCCACCACTGGCTCCATCCACCACTGGGTTCCATCCATCACTGGGTAGGTTTTCTTTCACAACAATGCTGCCTTATGTTACAATTTGTGCAATTTTCAACCGCTGTGGGATTTTTAATATGCACATCTTGCATACATAAACATTTATTTTTGGCCTTATCTTATAAGAGTATGTTTGTGATCTTACTATCCAAAAAGACATGTCATATCTTTAGACATCAATGGCCCTTGTACAAATTACCACCCTAATGCTTGGATTTAAACCAGGACCTTCTGACCCGGAGGGAGACAATACAATCTTTAGCCATGCTTCTCCTCACGCTCAGGAAAATTCTCGCCCGGGTGATGTGATTATCTACACGGATGGGTCAGTGTTGAGAGGTAGGAGAAGTGCCTGGGGGTTCTTGGCAAAAACTAATGGTCGGCGTTTGGTGCAGGAGAGCCTGGCGTATGATAACACTACATCTAGCTTAAGAATGGAAGTGGAGGCGGTCAGTGCAGCTTTCCGCTGGATAGAAAACACGATACATACACACATTGTGATTGTAACTGACTCAGTAAGCATGCTGAGAAGGGTGAGAACAGGTAGGCTTCGTGCGGAGTGGCTTGCTTCGCTTCAGAGGCCACGGGTAGTAAGCATCACCTGGATCTTTTCTCCAGGGCATGCCGGTGTGCTGGGGAATGAACAGGCGGACAGATTGGCTGGCTCGGCAAAATTTGGTGGAGTATTGATGCATGACAAGGCAGACGTGGTTGCGGCCTTGTGGGAGCACGTGTACACCTCGGAGGAGCAGATGGAGCACCATGGTCTGGTAAGAATGAGACAACGAGGTGTGACGAGGGGATCTGGCCGACGCTCGGCGCTCGGAGGAAAGGCGAGACGGACATATAATCAGATTGCTACTGGAACTATTAGTGTTGGAACTCTTCGCTGGCTGCTGAGGATGGAGAAGGAGCGCTTATGGGAATGTCCCGAATGCTGTGATGTCGGTTCCTAAATCAATCAATCAATCAATCAATCAATCCTCACGCTGTTTGCTGCTGGCACTGTTTTCCCTCGTTTGTGGCCCACTGATATTCTATTGCAGTTGACAACTTTCAATGGGACTAACTAACAGACATTTTACAATGTAACAAATCCCGTCTATTGACAACACACAAAGAAAGGACATGTGCCATAAAAAACAATGGGAAGCAAACAATAAATGTCCAGCAGTTGTGTCAATTGTCACGTGTTATCAGATCCCTTAGGGAAGCCAAGAATAGCAACACTGTAATCTACCATGCATATTGCAAGAGGTGACTAAGAAATGTAGGGCTTGTTACCCTATCCCACAGACAACTTTAGCTGCACAATTCAACCAACCATGAATATGTTTACAGATTTTGTAAAAAAGGAAAGAAACTCAGCCAACCAAAAGAAAAGAGGTTCCTCTCCTAGAAGAAATAAGAAACGCTACAGACAACCTCGCAAGCAGTCAGAACTGATGATTTACTTCTTTTTATACAGGAAAGTCTTCGGAATTGGGAACCTGAAATGTTAGTTCAATGGGAACCAGGTGAATGCAACAAAGTGAATGTTCTAGTAACCAGGTGAACCAGCTGAATGCAAAGTGAATGTTCTAGCAGTCAGGTGCACCAGATGAACCATCAGCTCCATCAACCCTTTCATCCTCTCAGGTTGCTAATGCCACTAGCAAGATCCACTATCACTAGTGTATTCAGATCGACTGGCTGCCTCACTGACTTCATGCTTACTACTTAAACTATGCTTAGACATGACAATTCCACCACTAATGATACAATCTAACTTAATTTTGCTGCTAATGTCTGCAAACAACTGTTTAAACATACTATGATATTTGCGATCTTGCTATTTCAAAGAGACAAGACTTTTAAAACATTTTGTCCATATCAAATCCATTCGTCCGGGAAGGTTAACCCGGTCAACAAATGCCCGCAGAAGTCGGATGTGTCGGCCTGATGGCGCAAGAACACAGCTCTGCTGTAAACAGGCACAACGCAATCACATCTGGAAAAAACTCCGGATGAACGCAGAAGAAGAAATCCGTTCGGTATCCCTTAAAATTAATAGAAAGAAGTCATATTGGCTGCAGTAGAACTAACTATTTAACCTCTCAAATTGTATGTAAATGATCGCATTTTACAGAAAGGAACGCCAAGATCCCCCCAAATGATGTCAATTTAACAGACCCTCTGTACCTATATAGGTTAAGTGACAGCAAACAATTTCAGACATCGTAAGCCAAACTGACAACAACCATGCCTCAGTATTTTCCAACCCAACACAATTAATCATCCTGCCTGTGCTACTCACGCTTTCATGATTTTCAAAGCCATAACTTCTTTACGGAGCGACTCTAATTCCTCTTCTTGCTTCTTCTTCTGTGCGCTTAGAAACTGCATGTAGTCAATTGCTGTGAATGAAATCATCAAAACAAGACAATGAAATAATTTCAATTACAGTGCAAAGTTATTTACAGATAAAATAGATGCAAGAGATTAAGCTAAAAATAACTTTAAAATTTTTATTATCTACCACAATTTGTTAAAGCATCATAGTAATTTTTGCTATCAAAAGAATATTTTACATGTTATTTTCTGTCTCTAGATAAAGTCAGGCAGTAGGATGGTCCATATCTCAGTCTGCAAAGCAAACTTTAACCAGTCTCCCACCCAAGCAAAAGTCTCCCACCCAAGCAAAAGTCTCCCACCCAAGCAAAAGTCTCCTACCCAAGCAAAAGTCTCCCACCCAAGCAAAAGTCTCCCACCCAAGCAAAAGTCTCCCACCCAAGCAAAAGTCTCCCACCCAAGCAAAAGTCTCCCACCCAAGCAAAAGTCTCCCACCCAAGCAAAAGTCTCCCACCCAAGCAAAAGTCTCTCAACCAAGCAAAAGTCTCCCACCCAAGCAAAATTCTCTCAACCAAGATTGAAACAACCTTTTCTGTCTCAGGCCAGCTCTGCTAACAAACAATACAGGTGCAGCAACCTCTAATTTCATTTAATCACCAACCTCCACGCCCCAAGATGAGGTACCATGAACAGTTTGTACTATACTGAGTCTGACAGACTTCTGTTGCCCCTGTGGTTACTTGTGCCCACAAGGAAAGCAAATGATAGTAACACTGTAACTTGTCATGCACACTGACTAAGGAAGGTTGGTGAGAGACTGGCTACCTTATTGCACAGAAAAGTTGAGCTGCACAATGAAACCAATCAAGAACAACTCTACCACAGGCTTAGTGTAATTTGGTTGAGAGCATATGTTCCATTGGGAGATATGGCAGCAGAAAAAGCTACACTACTGTGAGGTGCAGAGAATCTCTCTTCACAGCATGACCTAGTGTGAGTATATATATATACACACACACTTAAGCTTGTTATATCTTTATTGTAGTATCTGACTTGGAATTAGCTTTAATTTTTTTACCTTAATACGAGGGTAAGTCAATAAGTAAGTCACAAATGGCTGTAGAAAGAAAACTAAATATGATAACAACTGAAAACCAGTTTATTTTTATATAAACATTGTCCCTTTATTTCTCAACATAATTTCCACCAACACTGATGCACTTATCCCATTGTTTTATCAGTCCTACCAAACCGGCTGCATAGAACTGCGTGCTTTGTTTTCATTTACCCTCCAGCCCCCAGAACTGTGTGACTTACTTATTGATTCACCCTCTCACGTTTTCTACCCAGCTATTCATCGCTTTATGGGAAATCGCTAGGGGCTAAGTCCACTGAAAACCCACCTTGGCGGGAGACATTTCTCGAGTGACACCGAAGCTGAATGTGAAGTGAAAACATGGTTTAGAAAACAGAGCATGCAGTTCTATGCAGCCGGTTTGGGAGGACTGGTAAAACAATGGGAAAACAGAAAGAAAAAAAGAGAGAGAGAGAGAGAGAGAGAGAGAGAGAGAGAGAGAGAGAGAGAGAGAGAGAGAGAGAGAGAGAGAGAGAGGGAGAGAGAGAGAGAGGGAGGGAGAGAGAGGGAGAGAGAGAGAGAGAGAGAGAGAGAGAGATTTAGGAATCGACATCAGAGCATTCGGGGCATTCCAATAAGTGCTCCGTCCCTATCCTCAGCAGCCAGCGAAAAGTTCCAACACCAATAGTACCAGTAGCAATCTGATTATATGTCAGTCTCGCCTTTCCTCTGAGTGTTGAGCATCGGCCAGATCCCCTCGTCACTCCTCGCTGTCTCATTCTTGCCAGACCATGGTAATCCATTTGCTCCTCCGAGGTGTACACATGCTCCCACAAGGTCGCAACTACGTCTGCCTTGTCATGTATCAATACTCCACCAAATTCTGCAGAGCCAGCCAATCTGTCCGCCTGTTCATTTCCCAGCACACCGGCATGCCCCGGAGAAAAGATCCAGGCGATGCTTGTCACCCGTGACCTCCGAAGCGAAGCAAGCCAATCCGCACGAAGCCTGCCCGTCCTCACCCTCGTCAGCATGCTTTCTGAGTCAGTTACAATCACGATGTGCATGTGTGTGTGTGAGAGAGAGAGAGAGAGAGAGAGAGAGAGACAGAGAGAGAGAGAGAGGGACAGAGAGAGAGAGAGAGAGAGCCACCAAGTATTACTGACATTTCTGAAGCACTGTGGCCTTGCTGATCTTCTGTGAGCCCAGGGAGAGAGAGAGAGAGAGAGAGAGAGAGAGAGAGGGAGAGAGAGAGAGAGAGAGAGAGAGAGAGAGAGAGAGAGAGAGAGAGAGAGAGAGAGAGAGAGGGAGAGGTAGCCACCAAGTATTACTGACATTTCTGAAGCACTGTGGCCTTGCTGATCTTCTGTGAGCCCAGGGAGTCCTGCTGCTGGCAGGTGGGGACAATACTCTGAAGTTCATCATATCCTTTCTGAAAAGGTAAAACTCATTTATGGTGATGCTAGAAACAACAAAACCTATAACAAAAGAGACTATACTCTTTACCAAAGTTCTCATTTGCTACAGCAATATACAATATCAAGAATGGGTAATATTGAAATGCTGTAGAGAAACCAAAATGAATAGAAAATTATATACTATTCTTCACAAAGATAACTGAAGTATTTAAAAATAAATAAATCCTGGTCTTACAAAAGATTCGAACACATGACCTCCAGCAGGCTAGACAGTTTAACCCCCCTCCTCTCTCTTTCACTTTGTCACACGCACACACATATAAGTCAAGCCTATATGAATGCAATATACCACTATGGTCTTTAAAGTTTAGTAGATACCATTATATATTATATGGATGGAAAAGAACTAAATGAGTTAACTGTTAATTAATTAGTTAGTCGACAGACCATCTTCACTGCACATCGAACCATTCAGTCCATAAGTGCTTGCATCCCCTCCTCAGCAAATCTCGCAGCGTGTAGTGGCTAACGACACCAGTTCTGTGTTGGTTTACCAATCTTCTTTGGCTTCTTGCATAGTGTTCTTGTTTGTCCTCACCTCTTTTAATTTGTTTTCTCGCAGTCTGACCATGGTTGAGTTAACTGTGATGCCTCTTATGTTAATGAACTAAATGAGTTATCTTTGCAGCATCTCAAGCTATCTGAACAGTTAGTTAGTTGCAAATCTTATACAGGATGTCACAGTAAACACCAGCATTTTTTGCTGTTGTGATCTAGCAAGTTTACGTTCAGTATTTTGCCATTGCTTTCTGAACGACCGGCACCAACACCATTTTATATTAAAAAATAATGCAAGGCAGCCCACTTCTAAGTTTCAAACATGAGTATACAGGGTTACAAACTGCGGCTGTAACCCCTTCGCCATATCTGAACAGGGCAGAAATAAATAAATTATCTGAACAGCATCTTCTCTTCAATCTGGACAGAGAACAACAGTCTTAACAGAATCTCAGTATTTATTCTCTGTAAAGAACTAATTGAACTATCTGGGCAACATCTCATCTACCTAGACAGTCGAGAACAAAACTATTTTAATAACATGTCTGTTTCTGCTTATCATGAGGATATAAACAGGTCATCCTGATAGCATTTTGTTTGCAAAAAACATACACCTTTCACATATCTTTGATACACTTCATTTGTATGTGAACACCAATGAAACTAAATGTATCACCTTGATGGCATCTCGTCTTTTCTGCTCGGCCACTGTGTGGGCTTCCCGTCGCCTGTCCTTGTAGGATGGAACTCTGCTGGATTCACTATCCTCATCATCTAAAGGGTAAAATAGTTATATAATCTACAATGGTAAGATCGTTATACAATCTAGAAAGATAAGATAGTTATATAATCTACAATGGTAAGATAGTTAGGTAACTAAAAACAATGGCAATCTAATATAAAAACAATAATTAAAGACAGCACATGTAGCACAACAACAACAACAACAACAAAAATAACAACAACGGATGAGTAAGAATAGACAAAAACAATTGTGTGTGTGAGTGCGTGTGCGTGCGTGCGTGTGTGAGGGAAGATTTAATAAACCTTTAAAAAAAATATGACAACACCCTGAAACCAAAAAGCCAAGTAAAGAAATATTACACTGCAGTGTATTTGAATGCAAACAGTGTAAATCTCAAACAGAAAGTTATTAAAATGATGAGAAATACCCAGACACAGTGTAACTGATTCAATAAAAGGCATAAGAATGTATAAAGGATAGGAAACAATTTTTAAAGAATTTAATAATGTATCTCTAAAGCAATAAATGTGTGAAATGACAAATAAGTGAAGACAACCAAGGCTGAGAAATATTAAAACACTATGTAATCTAAATAACTGTACCTCTGACTAACTGTCAGAAACAGACAACACGGTACAGTGGGTGCACACAGCACCAAGGATGGGGGAATCCACCAAAGGGGTTATAGTGCTGTTTTTCAGACAACTATATCAGGCTTGACTATGGCGATCACTGCGGCCTCCAAAGTACTCGCATTGCAGCAGAACAGGCAGCCAGAAATGTGATGATCATACCAAACCCCACAAATATGCTACAGAAAATCACAATTGGCAGCCTCAGCTTGGAATGGATAGAGATCTGGAAGTTGTGCTACTTGGATGTCACATCAGTGACTGGACGTACACACCAAGACATGTGGAAGTATCAGGTCATGAATGCGCAGACCAGCCGGAAAATAATGCACCAATACAAGGGGGAAGAAGCATGGACAGGGCTGATATAGTCGATGCAGTAAGGACTTGGCTGGCAGATACTGATGGTAGTTCAGCAACACGAAATGGAAGTGAAACCTTGTCAAGTATGTCAGCGCCGTCTTCGAGGTGAAGAGAGAAAATATAAGCAACTCCTCATGAGAAGAGTGAGCAGAAATACTTTGGGATGACTGCTGCATAAAAAAACTGAGCATACATGAAAACAGCTCATGTGCAGTCAAGTCATTCAACATAACAACTGTACAGCACATCTAACTAGTTAGTCGTGGTTCCAACTTCATGGAAAAGGGTCGTCCTCATAATGCTTCGTTCCTGTGCCAGTGAATATCAAACAAAATGCTCCTCTCTGTCCCATGCCAAAAGTGAAACAGACAGGAGCCTCGACAAACCAACAGCCCGCACAAGTATACAATGCAAACGGCCACTGCCAGAATGCCAACACAAAAGTCTGCCACGATAAAATAGTTCGTTAATGGAAGCGGCAGTCACTAGAAAACAGACAGCCACACATTACTGTATAAGGCAAACCCAGTTAGTTAAGCAACTGGCCGGCCGCCATTTGTCTGAACATGCAGTTCACAATACAAACAACTGTGGACAGATGTTAAAGCACTCCACGTGAAAATCCTCAGCTCACAGTGTCGCTCCAGAAACTTAACTCAGTAGCTGGGCGACTGAACCATGCACTACCAATCCAATATGAAGAAAATGCGTAAGAAATCATAACCACAAGCATGAACACCCCAGAGACCTTAACAGCCCAACCGCCTATCCTCCATGTTGGACCGGAAGTCTAACTAATCAGAACCCAACAACAGACAACACACTGTGTGGTATTCTGTGACAATAAATCACATCATTTGGCTCAGTACCCGACTTGGAACAATCATTTTTGGGGGTTTGCTGTCCCTACCCTTTGTCTGTACCCCAGTCAACAGCAGGCTTATGTTTCTTTTCATCTGGTTCCTATCCCTGGACTTGTCAGGCATGACAGGCCCTATCAGTAGCTGCACTACTGTTGGCCCAGCTGTTGGGGTCATTGTCATTGGAACACTTTGCAAGGTGGAGACACATAAGAGGGGTGACAACCAATCAGATCTCAATAACACTCTGCATAGCACCAATGAGCAGCCAACCAGTCAGAACAACCACACACAGTAAGGCACCTCTGACCGACCAATAAGTTTCACAGAATGGCATTACAATCACAAAGAGGTAGTGCCCAAAGATGGTGGATCAAAGGATAAATTAGAAGGCTTTGATTAGTGCTCACAGAATGTGAAAGAAGTAGATACAAGTAGATACAAGTAGATACAAGTAGATACAAGAAGAAGACACAAGAAAAGAAGAAAGCTGCTGGTATACTGGAAAATAATACTTCAAAAGGTTCTATCTGAATGCTGAAGTAAAGTATATTACAATGAGGAGCAAACGTTTGAATCATAAATAGTTTTCAATGTTTCTGCAGTGTTTCTCTAATGCTATAAGTCTCTCTCTCTCTCTCTCTCTCTCTCTCTCTCTCTCACAGATTTATACAGAGAGACAGACAAACAGAAAGCGACAGACACAGAAAGTGAGAGAGAGAGAGAGAGAGAGAGAGAGAGAGAGAGAGAGAGAGAGAGAGAGAGAGAGAGAGAGAGAGAGAGAGAGAGAGAGAGAGAGAGAGAGAGAGAGAGAGAGAGAGAGAGAGGGAGGGAAGATAACCATAGACAAAGACCAACAAAAAGACAGATAGGCACACAGACAGACACAAGTGGTTGTTATGTGCCTTGAAATCATGCTCCTGGTTTTTAAAGAAAACCACACACAAAGCACCACTATATTTTTAGCACCAAAAAAAAAATAAAATACAGCCTAAGTTACAAAGTCTTCATCATATCTGAGTTAAGAAGAACAGCAGATTTTAAAAGTACAAATAATGTACACTGATTTTTTTTAAAAAAATGTATCACTAAAGAACGTACCATTTTACCCAAAAAAATGAAGAGACAAACAAAAACCTTACATGGAGAAAAACAAACAAACTGATTCTTCTTATATTGGGAGTTTGAGGGTAAAAGAGCGAGATATGTCCCCACTGATTATATGTTCACAAATGGTGATCTAGGTTAGAGAATGGCTTAAGCAAAATTATGTACCAAAAAAAAATAATCCAGGTCAGAATGCAGAATCTTTACAGTAGTATTAAATAAACATGAGTGAGTTGCATACACATACAAAGCTGGATACTTTTTTTTCTCTTCATCCAGCCATATTGAGTAACGGGGAATACGCTATGTTTATTGACAAAGCCAGTGCAATGAGGTTCAGAACTACTGATAACCAGTAGCGCTTGAATATTGGTTCTGCTAAATTCAATCAATGGTCTCACGAGAGATGCCACACACAGCTTTGTCAGATCATGAGATCACCAACCCGCCGGGCCCGTATTGGAAGCATGTGTGAGTGAGTGGTGTTCCATGCACTGCTCACACCGTGCCCATGAGGCGGGCACCGGCCTGTCATGCGGCAGGAAGAGTGTCACCAGTTTCTAGGGCATAGAACTGGAGCCAAGAATTTATCCAACACAAACCCAAAACAAAATGGAACAGTCCTGAGTGCTGATGCAATCGCAGCAGTCAATCAACCCTATCTATGAACGCAGACTGAGCTATCAGACCTGGGAGATTAATTGAGCCCTTCAAAATATCCTCCAAATAACACTGATCAATATAACACATAAAACCAGTTTCATCATGATTAATATCTGGCACTGCAAAACGATGCTCTGTAATTCAGCTGTGTTTGTTTTACACCAGATGCTTGCAGACAACACAATGACTATGATGATTATCACAACCATTACTGATCCTTCACAGCAGCATTCCCAAGACTGGCCAGTAGTACACAACATGCTGTGTTTGTATAAAATATATAATATAAAAAAATATTGTATTAAAAAAATAATCTATATCTATAAAAGATGATGTATGTATGTATGTCCATTCTTTATGCGTTCGCGATGGTCCATCCGATTGAGATGAAATTTTCTACATGTTTTCTTTTCATTCCCGTGCCGTCAACTGTCATAGTTTTTTAGTGTACAATCAGCTATTTACTTACTAAAATTTAATATTTAAATTTACATTATCATTTCTATATAGCGCGGGGACTTAACTTAAGAAAAGTTATTTCAAGGGGCATAACTTTTAATAACATTGCTATATATTTTATATATAGATTGTTGCACTGTTTTCAAAGATTTATAAAATCTTTGTCTACAGTTATTTACAGGCATATGAGTTATAATAAATAATGATATAATCTTTAAGGCATTTTCAAAGTTTTCATAAAAATAATGCATCTATTTAAATAGTGAAAATGTTCTAACTCATCTTTTTATTTTTCTTCAACTGCACATTAATTTTTTTTTTAAACATTCTCATATGTATGGCGTGTTACACCCACGTTGGGTATTTATCATTTTAAAGCTTATTGTTCTTTTGTTGTCAAAGAATTGCTTCATAAGAGATGTTGAATGAAAGAATGTATGAGAGGAAATAGAGAAGAAGGGCAGAATGTAGGAAGGGCCTGTGAAAGATTTTCTTTCGTTAAAAAAAAAGAAGTAATTTTTTGTGAGAGAAAGTTAGTTGCATATTGTTTGCAGTACTCTGCAGTCAACCCATTGCCCACTATTTATTGGCTGTTCGTGATATCTTGGTAAGTTTACTTTAGATAGATCTCTTCCAATCATATTTTCTACTATCAATCTATCTATTCTTCTATTATATCTATATTTTTAACGGGAACTGGCCGAACATAGATAGATAGATAGATAGATCAGATAGACAGACATATTAGACAGACAGACAGATAGTCGGGAACGGGAGCTTATATGACTACTTATATGAATTAAATGAGATGCTCCCCACCAGGGACTGGGTGAAGCCGGGCCGAGCCAGACAGACAGACAGATAGTAGGGAACGGGAGCTTACATGACTACTTATATGAATTAAATGAGATGCTCCCCACCACGAGCTGGGCGAAGCCGGGCCTGGTCAGACAGACAGACAGACAGACAGACAGATAGATAGATCCCCGCCAGGGCATGGGCGAAGCCGGGCCGGGTCAGCTAGTATGTATATAAAATAGAAACTGGTATATTCTGCATGTAGTGGCTTGCACTGCCCAAAAAGACAAAGGCCACATGCACATCATGGATTTTATGCCCAGGACAAGCAGGTGTGCGGGAAAATGAACAGGCTGATTTACTAGCTGCTGTCAATACTGAATATTATAGGATCAATTGAAAATGCAGCAAAACAAACAGAAAATCCACATCTGAAGAGATTGGTTCAGTGTAAGCAGAGGGTTTGAGTGACACTCAACGCAGGTGGAAGTTCAATCACAGTGCCACTGGTACTATCAGCATGGGAACTGTTCATAGACTTCTGATGAAGGGGGTGGCAATAGCACGTGTGGCAATGCCCTGAGTGTAATGTTGTTGCTTTCATATTCATACTCAAGTCCAAGATTGCGACAATGAATCCCCATCAACATCACACCAACTCTGTTGGCCTCTATAAAGGTTCCTTCAAACACTGAGCTTGACTCTGCAATGTTTGCTTCCCTCGTGGCTGCCAAATACTGTCAGCTGTCTTATCCAGTTATTTCTGAGTTCATCAGGATCAAGCGAGGCCAAAAACTATCCCCATCACAGTCTAATCTCTGCCATTTCTTTTCAACATCACATCAAGTCCTTTGGCCTCCGTAACAATTCTTTCTAACATTGTGGTTAATCTCTGTAACTTTTTCTTTCTTAGTGCGTGCCAAATGTTGAACATTCTCTCTCCCCCCCCCCCCCCCCCCCCCCCCCATTTCTTCCGAGTTCATGAGAACCAAGTGAGTTTAAAGCTTCTAGGGAAGTGCAATTGCTCTTCAACCACTGGTTCTCAAACTAAACATTTCATTCAACCACTCAAGTTCAATGCATGTCTTCAAGAAGCTACTAACAGCTGAGACTATTCCCTGGTAACAGTTCCAACTGACTAATAACTAAATTGAACACATTTAATAACTATAATTTACTTATGCTGTGGAAGTGTTTTCCCCACAAGTTGATTTCCTACCAGACAGGCACCATAATTTCATTCTAACTGTGGGCATAATTTTTCCAGCTGAAATTTACTAAATTGACTCCCCCGTAGTCATCACTAAGCTAACCTCATCGCAACAAGAACAGTCAGCATTCACACCCTTAGACTGTTGTGGGAGAGACTGAGCATTTATGGACCATCGCCATTATATTAATTCCCATTCATAATCACAAATTATCAACATACATGCTGACTAAAGAGGCAGAGATGACACCAATAGGTTGAGAGAAGTGAGTTCTACAACAATAACAGCAATACCACAAAAAATAAAATAAACATTAATGGGATCCGGTGCCAGTGCTATTTTTATAGGTAATCAAAGACGGGGTTTAGTACGACCCTGTTTGACAGTACTAGGAAGATATGCACCCATGACACACTGACAGAGGAAATTGAAACCCTGAAGAATGCCTTACACCTGAATGGGTACTCCACAGGATTTATAAAGCGCCACTGCCAACAACCGAAACCAAAATCAGACGTAACTAGTCCCTATGCTCAAGGTCTTTATCCAGCTAACCTTTCGAGGGGATGACGTAATGCAACGTATACAGGACCGGCTCATTACAGCAGTCGGCCGAACATTCTGTGCTGTAACTCCAGTTATTAGGTACAGAACCACACCTATTCCACCTCAGCAGTAAAAGAATCTACCCCTCTGTACGCCACATAAAATTGCATTTACCGATTCACATGCAGGTGCGAGTTTGGCAGAACAGAGTGGCAGCAACACTGCAGGGTTGTTGAACACGTACCAAACTGGGTTGACAAGATATTACACACAGGCCATGGGATCATGGGAAGACTGACACACCACAAATATAAACTTCCGGCGTCATCCATTGCACATCTTGTCTTAGAAACCGGTCATGTCATTGATAGAGACAGAGCTTTTCGCATGTTGTTTCATACACAAAATAGTCATTTGTTAGTTTGCAGAAGCCTTAATGATTCATCTACATAGGCCAATTTTGTGCAAACAGAAAGACATGGTAGTCAATTTAAAATTACCATGGTAAACAACTTATATTACTGTGCGAACATGTGTATATTTCAGCTTGAACGAGGTATCTAGTTATTTTACTCTACGTTATGTGACATCTGCTGTATGTACCTGACGAGATGCAGTGAAATATGCCAGGCAATAAATCGTACATTCTATGGTTTGCGTCTTCGTTATTCAAAGATACTGCGTCAAGGACTCAGGTAAAAGGTTAAAAGTAGAGAAGACAGAATGAATTAAAGGAACAAGGACTGAAACAGAACATTAGAAAACCGTAAACATCAAGTCGAGACAAATGTAATCAGATCTAAGCTAGTTATCAGCCAAGAGCTAAAGAGTAGAGTTCAACTACCAGGACAGATAGAATATGTTGAGAAAAATCATCAACAGACTTAGTCCACTGTAGTGTGATGGTCACTTCATCGAGGGACATTTATGTGAACTCGCTATCCAGTGTCTAATTGTCACAATATTTTGTCTGTAAATTTGACCAAATACACCTGTACAACCATCCGCTGACAACATTATGTTCCATTTGTCCATGTCACATCTCAGATGATTTCATCATTGTAACAGCACAGTTGTCAACGTCATGATGGCTATGAAACAACCAGTCACTGTATGTGAAATGGACTCGTTACATTTGTCTGACCATCACCCAGGTATATTAAACGTTAGTTGCATATCCTTTAAAGGACGTCAGTCAACACCAGATTTTGATTGGTTGTTTGTGATTTCTTGGCAAAGTTTACGCTCAGTAGTTTGTCATTGTTTTCTGAACGACTGACACTCATACCATTTTAAGACCGCAAAGCAGTCTTGCTGCCAAATCCCTTGCAGCCGTGTTTCGACCGAGGTATGCAGGATTATGAGTTGCGTCTGTAACCCCTTCATCACAGAGCCGGCGTATGAGAGATATTTATTCATGATTTATAAATCAACCTTGAAATACGAGTTCTTGAGTGAGAGCTCTACATGGAGTGGCCGAATTATAGACTATGTGAAACAAATATGACTGTGGGCAGGAAGCGAGACGCAACTCTGTGTAGACCTTGACTTGTGCTGGCAGGATGCAGGCTGATGAAAGCCCACAGTGATCGGTGCAGAAGACTCGAGATCCTTGCAAATAACAGTGTGAGATTTTTTGTTGAATAAATCATCTCTTGCTGCTGCCATGAGTTCTGTCAAGTTACAGCTAAAACCGGCTCTGTGGTGAAGGGGTAATGGAAGCAATTTGTAATCCTGCATTCAATACACAGCATGGGTGATTTGGCAGCAGATGGCCTTGTGTTGGTTTTCATACAATGGCAGGAGTGCCAGTCGTTCAAAAAGCAATGGTAAACTACTGAACATAACTTGCCAAGAAATCACAAACAGCCAAAAAATGCTGGTACTGACTGCGACGTCCTGTAAACGATATGCAACTAATTTAAATCTAAAGAAAATCTCAGACAAACGGCAATATAAAAATGTTGATGGGTGAATGCCAAGGTTGGATCACATAACACAGGTTAAGAAGAACAATGAAAATGGAGAATTATTCATCAATGGACTCTGACAGAGCATCTTGATGATCTGGATGTTAATGAAAACACGTAATCCCTGTACCAAACACAAAATCACATGCAAGTTAAAATAAAACCTCAAGCGGGTGTGTACATAGAATACCCAAACAATACTAGGAACATGGCCAGAGTACCAACAAGAAAATACTGCAATAACTATGATGTTGAAATTGAGACATCAAGATAGCAACCGAGAAATTACTAAATACCAGCCATGGTTAACAACCTGTGGTGCTACTGACAGAAGCAAAATCAGTACTCAAGGCGCTTCTGTCTGGGAAATTGCCAGTACTAAGGACACTACTTTCTGAACTTAGCAGTCAGCATTAGGTCACCATACAGTGGATACCATCCCACTGTGGAGTACCTGGAAACGAGAGAGCTGTTGATTAGCTAAGGAAGGAGCAAAAGAACGGCCAGATGTGCCCGTTACATACCACAAAAAGAAAAGAATGATCAAATCAGTCAGAAAGCCACCAAAACCTGCTCAAGATGACTACCACTTTGACAGACCAGAACAAGTCATTATTCTGCATCTCAGAACAGGACACGATAGATTATGCAACCACATGTATACAAAATTCAAGATTGGTGAATCAGCCATGTGCACATATGGATTGATGACGCAGACAGCAGATCACATACTCCAAGACTGTCCACAATACATGTCTAGGCAAACCTTCTGGCCTAGAGAGATGACAGTGGAAAATAAACTCTATGGACCGCTGAGTGGACTAAAACAAGACAGTTAAATTCATACAAGAGATCACATTGTAGTTACAGACATATTTCAAGTGAACGGAAGAAGAGCAATGAAAATGGAGAATTATTCATCAATGGACTCTGACAGAGCAGCTTGATGATTTGGATGTTAATGAAAACATGTGATCCCTGTCCCAAACACAAAATCACATGCAAGGTAAATTAAAACATCAAGAGGTGAAGAATATTCTTACTTAGGCAGCAATGTAGTCACAGTCGGGGGAGCAGATAAAGATATTAAAATAAGAACACAACAGACAAGAGGAACTTTCATAATGCTAGGACATTTGTGGCGGTCCAAAAAAAAAATGTGGTAAACACTTAGCTTAGACACTTACACAAAATGTTTAACTCTCATACAATCAGTACTGCTGTATGCATCAGAAATGTGGATGACAACTAAAACAGTTACTAATAACTAATAAACATTAATTAACTAGTGCCTGGTATGACAGAATCATCCATGTGGAAATTATGGAGAGAACTAAACACATGCCAGTGAATTATGAGGTAAGGACAAGATACTGTCAAAGGTTAGAACACAATGAGAAAACCTACTGTTAGTGTATCTAGAAAGTTCTGTCGTAGGACCACACAAGGCAAAAGAAATAAAGGGAGACAAAACATACAGAGAAGAGTATAAAAGACAGATGAATAGTACATGGACACGTAGGGAGCTGTGGGAGACAGGAACAGACTGGAGGGAGCTGCGGGAGATAGGAACAGACTGGAGGGAGCTGTGGGAGATAGGAACAGACTGGAGGGAGCTGTGGGAGATAGGAACAGACTGGAGGGAGCTGTGGGAGATAGGAACAGACTGGAGGGAGCTGTGGGAGATAGGAACAGACTGGAGGGAGCTGTGGGAGATAGGAACAGACTGGAGGGAGCTGTGGGAGATAGGAACAGACTGGAGGGAGCTGTGGGAGACAGGAACAGACTGGAGGGAGCTGTGGGAGATAGGAACAGACTGGAGGGAGCTGTGGGAGATAGGAACAGACTGGAGGGAGCTGTGGGAGACAGGAACAGACTGGAGGGAGCTGTGGGAGATAGGAACAGACTGGAGGGAGCTGAGGGAGACAGGAACAGACTGGAGGGAGCTGCAGGAGACAGGAACAGACTGGAGGAGACAGGAACAGACTGGAGGGAGCTGTGGGAGATAGGAACATACTGGAGGGAGCTGAGGGAGACAGGAACAGACTGGAGGGAGCTGTGGGAGACATGAACAGACTGGAATGAGCTGTGGGAGACAGGAACAGACTGGAGGGAGCTGCAGGAGACAGGAACAGACTGGAGGGAGCTGCGGGAGACAGGAACAGACTGGAGGAGACAGGAACAGACTGGAGGGAGCTGTGGGAGACAGGAACAGACTGGAGGGAGCTGCAGGAGACAGGAACAGACTGGAGGAGACAGGAACAGACTGGAGGGAGCTGTGGGAGACAGGAACAGACTGGGGGGAGCTGTGGGAGACAGGAACAGACTGGAGGAGACAGGAACAGACTGGAGGGAGCTGTGGGAGACAAGAACAGACTGGAGGGAGCTGTGGGAGACAGGAACAGACTGGAGGGAGCTGTGGGAGATAGGAACAAACTGGAGGAGACAGGAACAGACTGGAGGAGACAGGAACAGACTGGAGGGAGCTGTGGGAGACAGGAACAGACTGGAGGAGACAGGAACAGACTGGAGGAGACAGGAACAGACTGGAGGGAGCTGTGGGAGACAGGAACAGACTGGAGGGAGCTGTGGGAGACAGGAACAGACTGGAAGGAGCTGCGGGAGACAGGAACAGACTGGAGGGAGCTGTGGGAGACAGGAACAGACTGGAGGGAGCTGTGGGAGACAGGAACAGACTGGAGGGAGCTGCAGGAGACAGGAACAGACTGGAGGGAGCTGTGGGAGACAGGAACAGACTGGAGGGAGCTGTGGGAGACAGGAACAGACTGGAGGGAGCGGCGGGAGACAGGAACAGACTGGAGGGAGCTGTGGGAGACAGGAACAGACTGGAGGGAGCTGCAGGAAATAGGAACAGACTGGAGGGAGCTGCAGGAGACAGGAACAGGCTGTAGGGAGCTGTGGGAGACAGGAACAGACTGGAAGGAGCTGTGGGAGACAGGAACAGACTGGAAGGAGCTGTGGGAGACAGGAACAGACTGGAGGGAGCTGCAGGAGACAGGAACAGACTGGAGTGAGCTGCGGGAGACAGGAACAGACTGGAGGGAGCAGTGGGAGACAGGAACAGACTGGAAGGAGCTGCGGGAGACAGGAACAGACTGGAGGGAGCTGCGGGAGACAGGAACAGACTGGAGGGAGCTGGGAGACAGGAACAGACTGGAGGGAGCTGCAGGAGATAGGAACAGACTGGAGAGAGCTGCAGGAGACAGGAACAGACTGGAGGGAGCTGCAGGAGACAGGAACAGACTGGAGGGAGCTGCGGGAGACAGGAACAGACTGGAGGGAGCTGCATGAGACAGGAACAGACTGGAGGGAGCTGTGGGAGAGAGGAACAGACTGGAGGGAGCTGTGGGAGATAGGAACAGACTGGAGGGAGCTGTGGGAGACAGGAACAGACTGGAGGGAGCTGTGGGAGACAGGAAAAGACTGGAGGGAGCTGTGGGAGACAGGAGCAGACTGGAGGTAGCTGCAGGAGACAGGAACAGACTGGAGGAGACAGGAACAGACTGGAGGGAGCTGCGGGAGACAGGAACAGACTGGAGGGAGCTGCGGGAGACAGGAACAGACTGGAGGAGACAGGAACAGACTGGAGGGAGCTGCGGGAGACAGGAACAGACTGGAGGGAGCTGTGGGAGACAGGAACAGACTGGAGGGAGCTGCAGGAGACAGGAACAGACTGGAGGAGACAGGAACAGACTGGAGGGAGCTGCAGGAGACAGGAACAGACTGGAGGGAGCTGCGGGAGACAGGAACAGACTGGAGGGAGCTGCGGGAGACAGGAACAGACTGGAGGGAGCTGTGGGAGATAGGAACAGACTGGAGGGAGCTGCGGGAGACAGGAACAGACTGGAGGGAGCTGTGGGAGACAGGAACAGACCGGAGGGAGCTGCAGGAGACAGGAACAGACTGGAGTGAGCTGCAGGAGACAGGAACAGACTGGAGGGAGCTGTGGGAGATAGGAACAGACTGGAGGGAGCTGTGGGAGACAGGAACAGACACAGGCAGGAGGGAGCTGTGGGAGATAGGAACAGACTGGAGGGAGCTGCAGGAGACAGGAACAGACTGGAGGGAGCTGTGGGAGACATGAACAGACTGGAATGAGCTGCGGGAGACAGGAACAGACTGGAGGGAGCTGTGGGAGACAGGAACAGACTGGAGGGAGCTGCGGGAGACAGGAACAGACTGGAGGGAGCTGTGGGAGATAGGAACAGACTGGAGGGAGCTGCAGGAGACAGGAACAGACTGGAGGGAGCTGCGGGAGACAGGAACAGACTGGAGGGAGCTGCGGGAGACAGGAACAGACTGGAGGGAGCTGTGGGAGATAGGAACAGACTGGAGGGAGCTGCGGGAGACAGGAACAGACTGGAGGGAGCTGTGGGAGCTGCAGGAGACAGGAACAGACTGGAGGGAACTGCGGGAGACAGGAACAGACTGGAGGGAGCTGTGGGAGATAGGAACAGACTGGAGGGAGCTGCAGGAGACAGGAACAGACTGGAGGGAGCTGTGGGAGACAGGAACAGACTGGAGGAGGCAGGAACAGACTGGAGGGAGCTGTGGGAGATAGGAACAGACTGGAGGGAGCTGCAGGAGACAGGAACAGACTGGAGGGAGCTGTGGGAGATAGGAACAGACTGGAGGGAGCTGTGGGAGACAGGAACAGACACAGGCAGGAGGGAGCTGTGGGAGATAGGAACAGACTGGAGGGAGCTGCAGGAGACAGGAACAGACTGGAGGGAGCTGTGGGAGATAGGAACAGACTGGAGGGAGCTGAGGGAGACAGGAACAGACTGGAGGGAGCTGAGGGAGACAGGAACAGACTGGAGGGAGCTGCGGGAGACAGGAACAGACTGGAGGGAGCTGTGGGAGATAGGAACAGACTGGAGGGAGCTGCAGGAGACAGGAACAGACTGGAGGAAGCTGTGGGAGATCGGAACAGACTGGAGGGAGCTGCAGGAGACAGGAACAGACTGGAGGGAGCTGTGGGAGATAGGAAAAGACTGGAGGGAGCTGTGGGAGACAGGAACAGACACAGGCAGGAGGGAGCTGTGGGAGATAGGAACAGACTGGAGGGAGCTGCAGGAGACAGGAACATACTGGAGGGAGCTGAGGGAGACAGGAACAGACTGGAGGGAGCTGTGGGAGACATGAACAGACTGGAATGAGCTGCGGGAGACAGGAACAGACTGGAGGGAGCTGTGGGAGACAGGAACAGACTGGAGGGAGCTGCTGGAGACAGGAACAGACTGGAGGGAGCTGCAGGAGACAGGAACAGACTGGAGGGAGCTGTGGGAGATAGGAACAGACTGGAGGGAGCTGTGGGAGACAGGAACAGACTGGAGGGAGCTGTGGGAGATAGGAACAGACTGGAGGGAGCTGTGGGAGACAGGAACAGACACAGGCAGGAGGGAGCTGTGAGAGATAGGAACAGACTAGAGGGAGCTGCAGGAGACAGGAACAGACTGGAGGGAGCTGTGGGAGATAGGAACAGACTGGAGGGAGCTGCGGGAGACAGAAACAGACTGGAGGGAGCTGCGGGAGACAGGAACAGACTGGAGGAGACAGGAACAGACTGGAGGGAGCTGCGGGAGACAGGAACAGACTGGAGGGAGCTGCGGGAGACAGGAACAGACTAGAGGGAGCTGAATGAGCTGGTTAAGGGCCTTGGTTCCAAAGGAGATAAAAAGCCTGAAAGGGGATAAGAAGGAAGAAGCAGACATAACAAAAGATGGCCCAGCACGCTCTTCCACACATAAGAACATGTGTACAACCATTGAAGTTATGCCCTCCCTACATTAGGTGCCGCCAACCAGTATAACTTCACATATTTGGTATGTATGTGTGTGTCGCTCTGTTTTACTTGTCCACATAAAACCTCAGCCAGCATATTTATTATTGAATGAGCAACATTTCATTTCGACTACTGTTTCTCGGACAACCCGCTTTTCCTCGTTTTCTCCACACCCAAACACACATACAGGACAGCGCATGATGCTAATCAATAGCTTTTATTCACAATTAGCAACGGATCAATAGCCCATATCTTACAACCTTGCATTCACCAAGACAGATTTCCCCCCTCAAGTCCAAAGGTAGTGATGCCAAGAATAAGCAGATAAAATTACTAAATATTCCAGCAGAACTTGGGCCCACCTTTCCGCCAACTGACCCATTTCTTGTATATAGACGGAAGCAAACATAATGCTGCAGTTAAATAGAACTAAAACAAAGCAACTGAACACTGAACAAGGTTTTTATTTTTAAAAATTAAAAAAAAAAATGACAGAAATAAAACATTACTATACGGCGGTGCTGGTTTTTTCGAAAAAAAGGTATAGGGGGCCGGTCGTTCAGAAAGCAATGGCAAACTACTGAACATAACACTTGCCTAGTACATCAACAACAGCTGAAAATGCTGGTGTTGACTGCAACGTCCCGTAAGGGATACGCAACAAATTTTTTTTATACACTTCTCTCATCTTTCTTGAGGTTATTATTTGCCTATATTTTTTGTCAGTTTATCTCATGTATGATCTTTGTAAACTATGACTATGTCGTAAAATCTGTTCAATTTTGTGAATTATATTCATTTCATGCTATGATGGAAAATAAAATTGAGGCTTTTTAAATGTAACTGTATGCAAAAACAGAAGGGTCTCATGTAAGAAATAAAAACAGATAAAAGAAGTCCTAAAAAAGTCGGGACTGAAAAACACATTAATGATGAGATGTTGTTTGTCCATCAAGAATGATGATGACCATTCATTTAATCCAGTAGGGTTCAAAGTATGGAGCCATGAGTTATAAGATGGCTGATAAGGCCTATTTTGGCTCAAAATGTTCTTTGACAATGTAGGCAAAGAATGCTTGACGTTCCATGAGGAGGATCTCCTGCAGTGGTTTTTCTGTCCAGCCTTTTCTTCACAGCTCTTGCAGTCCTGGTCGCTTCACAAGTGACTGAACCCTTGCGTAATGATGTACGCCACAAGTTTTGGTCTTTGGCAGCAGTCTCCCATGTGTCATGATAAATTCCAAAAGCTTTCAGTGAGATTTTCATAGTGTCTTTAATGCGTTTCATCTGACCGCCTTGGGGGCGTTTACAACGCAGCTCGCCGTAAAAAATTCGTTTAGGGAGCCTGTGATCTGGCATGTGAGTTAAGTGACCACCCCAGTGAATCTGATTCTTCATGAGTAGAGTGTGGATACTGGACATGGACGCTCTTTCTAGGACTTACGTGTCTGGGATCTTGTCTTGCCATTTAATCTTCAACCAGGGCCAACTTAATGGCAAATCCCACACCGGACTGGCGCCTTTGCTCGCTTTTCCTTCCATTCCAGAAGAATATGTAGTCGGCACCTAGTTCACAGATTTGGCCTTCTTCTACAAGTCATGTCTCGCTCAAGGCTGCAATGTCGATGTTGTATCTGCCCAGCTCTCTCCCAATCAGTGCTGTTCGTCTCTCTGGACCAGACGCGCCGTCTCTATCAAGTAGGGTGCGTACATTCCAAGTTCCAATTGTCAAGGGAATATGGTTTGCTCTTTTAGCTTTACCTATTTTTACTTTTTTTGTAAGCCGACAGCAGTATAGGGTACCCACCAAAATAAAAGTCAAATAAAGAGAAATACTCTGCAAAAATCAAGAGACACAGCACTTTGTTTATAGGGACAAAAAGAAGGTAAGCTGTAAGGAAATGATATTAGTAGGTAGGTTAGAAAGGCCTTTGTCTGGAATTGACAAGGCAACAGAAACAGAGGAAGATCAAAAAACATATGGAGAAAAGAATTAGAGACTAATAAATAAATGGGGAGGAGTGAATGAAGCTGGCTGAGATAGTTAAGGACAGGATGTCTTTGAGTGAGTTGGCAAATGGTCTATAGCCCACTGGGAGGTAGAAAAGGGAGAGAGACAGAACGAACGAATGAACAATCTTTATTTTCAAAGGGTTGAGAATTGGTCACGCAGGCCCATCTGACATTCTGCCCTTCTTCTCTATTTCCTCTCATACATTCTTTCATTCAACATCACTTATGAAGCTAATCATTGACAACAAAAGAACAATAAGCATTAGAACGCATGAAAAATAATAATCAATAATACATGACTCACTAATGCAATGTTTAACATGGGCATGTTTATTGGTTAGTTGTCGTTTGAGACAATTTTAAAGGCTGATGGGAAGTGACCTTTGGTGAGACATTGATTATATATAAAAGTTAGTGACTCGCAGATCGCCGGTGCAGCATAGCAAAGGATCCGATTACTGATTCCATCTAGTCCTGATGAGTTATTGTTTTTTTAGGTTACTGAGATGAGTAAATACTTCAGTCAGTTAGTTAGTTAGTTAGTCGCAGTTCCAACTTCACAGCAACGGGTCATCCCCATTATGCTCCGTTCCTGTGCCAGTGAATATCACACAAAATGCTCCCCACTGCCCAATGTGAAAATTGGAAAAGACAGGAGTCTCGACAAACAACAGCCCGCACAGATACACTGTGCATAATGCAGCCGCCAGAATGTCAACACAATAGTCCCCCACAAAACACCCAGTTCATTTCTGATGGAATCGGCAGTCATTTTCCCATCTGGATGTTTCCTAGATGTTCACCCACACAGTCCACGAAATAAAGTTCATCGTCGATGGTAGTGGAAGTCAACCAGAAGCCCAGCAGCCACGCATTTCTGCATAAGGCAAAAACCGGTCAACTTTGGGACATAGCCATCTGCCATCGCTCCGAACATGCAGTCACGTTCCAAAACACCTTGGGCAGATTCAAAAGCATTTCACACGAAACTCACAGCTCAGTGTCGCGCCACGCACTCACTCAGTAGCAGGGCGACGGAACCATCAAGCCTCTTTAGTCGCCTCTTACGACATGCGTGGTAGGCTGCAGTGTTGCTATTCTTTGCTTCCCTTATGGGCCCCGGCAACACACGACAAATACTTCAGTGATCGTCATTAGCGGTATGTTAGAGGGAATGACTCTATAGCATTTGTTCTCACAAAATGATGATAATAAAGATATGTCATGCGGGGAATCTGGTATTGCAGAGTTCAATTGGTTTATGTCGGATTGAAAGAAACTACTGAATTGATCACATGTAACCTGATTTGATGGTAATGATTGTGATGACTTGTGTTTGTTTGTCAAGGTATTAATTGCTTTCCATATATCTTTAGTGTTGGTTTTAATCTATTATTAAGTTCTTAAAATAGGTTTTCTTTTCCTTTCATATATTTAACTTTGTTTCTCAGACTACGGTACGTGGTTAGATCTCTATTTTTATGTGCCCTGTCCTGGTCTCTCATAATTTCATCTACCTCCTGGGTGATCCACGGGGGCTTAGTGTAATGTTTAACTTGAACTTCCTTAAATGGAACATGCTTATTGAATACACTTAGAAATGTCTTCAGCTAGTGGTCCAGTGCATCATCTGGGTCAGGAAGCTGGTAAATACAGTCCAGAGATGAGTTGAGCAAATCTTGTAAAAAGACATTTTGATTGAAATTTTTACAATTTCTATATTTCATACTTACGTGTTTGTGTTTCGGAGTTTGGTACCTCTTTTTGACCATGTGCAACATACTGGGTAGTGATCGCTCATTCCATTAATAGGTACAGTACATTCTATGATGTTGTCAGCACATTTAGTAGAAATGTGATCTATAAGTGTTGCAGATGATTTTGTTATTCTAGTGGCTTGTTTGACTAACTGTTGGAAGTTATATGACTATTATGTTTTCCCATTTTTGTTTGATTTGTTAGTGTCTATGTTGAAGTCTCCTAGTAGTATGATTTCTCTCACATTACTAAACACTACATCCATCATAGAATTTTTCATACCAGATGTTTCCTGCACTGGGGTTTCGATAAAGATAGCCAACTACTAAGGGTATGCGATTTTGAAGTTTAACCTCAACCATACACACTCAATCTCACAGGTGTCAAAATCTAGCCTGCGGTGGACGTTAAGTGAATTAGAAATATAAACTGCAATATCCGTCTCTTGTTTTTGATAAGCATCTCTTCTGATAACTTTAAAACCTCTGATAGCGATGTATTCATCTGAGATGTTACCATTTAACTGACTTTCACTAACGCCGAACATGTGAAAATTTTGATTAAGTATAAGTGATAGTTCAGGCAACTTCCCTAATAGACGGCAGATATTTAGATGCCAGACTCTGAGCCCATCTTTACTGAGCCAGTGTTCATACTTATTAGACATTTAACAGTGTGTAATAATAAGTTTAAAAAGAGTAATATAAGTTTATTAGTTAGTATTAATTTTTTTATTAGGTAATATAAGAGTAAAATAAGTTTAAGAGAGAGAGAGAGAGAGAGAGAGAGAGTGAGTGAGTGAGAGAGAGAGAGAGAGAGAGAGAGAGAGAGAGAGAGAGAGAGAGAGAGAGAGAGAGAGAGAGAGAGAGAGAGAGAGAGAGAGAGAGAGAGAGAGAGAGATGACAGTATTATACCACAAACAAATTGGTAGGGTACAATTGCGCATGTTCATACTTAGGGATTGCTCCCCAAGATAATAAGGCACACAACTTTGTGTTAAGACCAGTTACAAGATCAAGACATCATCTGACAATAAAGACTCAGTAGTTGCCAGTGCCTCAGCTTTTAATACACGACAACATTCACAATGTTCTCAGTCATATTTACTCAAGAACAATTCTGGTTGAAGGTATGAGGTGATAGGACCATCACATTTTTGTAGGCGCAAGTGCACAGAGGGATAAGTGGTCAGTCTTTCTCTCCCATGGCGAGCAAAGAGAGCTGGCATCAAACCCTTGCCCCACCATGCTCATGCCATTTTACCACTCTAGCTGTTACACCAATGTGTCCAATATTGTGTTTATTATAATTAACAGTTACTATTATTATTACGTACATCACATGTACATGTTTATTTACAAGCCTATACTTTAAAATGTTCTATTGAGATTATACTGTTGTAGGCATATGAGATCTGGACAATAAGCAGACAAGCCGTAAAACATGTGACTACTGAGATGAGGTTTCTGAGGAAAATGCAAAGAGCACTATGGGCAAATGGAAACACAAACGAGACAACCTTTCCAGAAGCAGATGAAAACCATAAATTGATTAGAGAAATCAGATACTGACAGTACAGCTTTTATGAGCAAGCTATGAGACACAATAGCATGAAACTTAGTCACAATTGACAAAGTTTATGCGAAAAGAGCAAGAAAAATACAAATACATAAATGTTTGGATGGTGGCTTAATCAGAGTAAGAACACAGACCTGACTGGAAACTGATAACTATGTGAGATGGTGAGCCATGATTGCTCATCCTTATAGACACAACACATAATGATATTTCAAAGCGTATTCATAGTATTCAGTGCTAACTGCTAACAATATTTTGAATCACACTGGCAACCACAACATACCACTGTTAAAAAACACAAATTCCACATTTAAACAATCATAGTAAGTACCAGAGGCAGCTCTATTTTAAAGGACACAAACAAACCAAAGAAAGACACAAACATAGTTCTTGACAAAAGTGCAAACTTACCAGAGTTTTGAGCAGATGAAGCAGATGAGGTACACCCCACTGCAGGAATGGAGCCAGTGCTACTTGTACGAGAGAAGGAGAAGTTCTGACTTCCTGTTGGGCTGGACAGGGAGTCTGCCTTCATGCCATTCATTTCACTGGCTGGATAGAACAAATAACAATATCAATATCCTGGCTTAGATAGTCATTCTCTTCAGTTCCTATTTATCTTCTTGTTTTCTTCTGCTACAGAGCTCTCCATGGAACAAAGACCCTAGCTCGTACCAAGTCCACTTATCATGTGTAACTAGGAGGGTGGTCAACATTCTACACAGCCAATCCTACATATCAGCTGACCTGACTTCTCTGAAGTATGGTGGGTAGGAGGGTGGTCAACATTCTACAGTCAATCCTACATATCAGCTGTCCTGACTTCTCTGAAGTATGGTGGGTAGGAGGGTGGTCAACATTCTACAGTCAATCCTACATATCAGCTGTCCTGACTTCTCTGAAGTATGGTGGGTAGGAGGGTGGTCAACATTCTACAGTCAATCCTACATATCAGCTGTCCTGACTTCTCTGAAGTATGGTGGGTAGGAGGGTGGTCAACATTCTACAGTCAATCCTACATATCAGCTGTCCTGACTTCTCTGAAGTATGGTCAACATTCTACACAGCCAATCCTACATATCAGCTGACCTGACTTCTCTGAAGTATGGGTGGTAGGAGGGTGGTCAACATTCTACAGTCAATCCTACATATCAGCTGACCTGACTTCTCTGAAGTATAGTGGGTAGGAGGGTGGTCAACATTCTACACAGCCAATCCTACATATCAGCTGTCCTGACTTCTCTGAAGTATGGTGGGTAGGAGGGTGGTCAACATTCTACAGTCAATCCTACATATCAGCTGACCTGACTTCTCTGAAGTATGGTGGGTAGGAGGGTGGTCAACATTCTACACAGCCAATCCTACATATCAGCTGTCCTGACTTCTCTGAAGTATGGTGGGTAGGAGGGTGGTCAACATTCTACACAGCCAATCCTACATATCAGCTGTCCTGACTTCTCTGAAGTATGGTGGGTAGGAGGGTGGTCAACATTCTACAGTCAATCCTACATATCAGCTGACCTGACTTCTCTGAAGTATGGTGGGTAGGAGGGTGGTCAACATTCTACACAGCCAATCCTACATATCAGCTGTCCTGACTTCTCTGAAGTATGGTGGGTAGGAGGGTGGTCAACATTCTACAGTCAATCCTACATATCAGCTGTCCTGACTTCTCTAAAGTATGGGTGGTAGCTGGTGCAACACTTGTGTGACCTGGGCTCCCAAGGGAAGCCAAGAACAGTAACACAGTAACCTACCATGCATGTCATAGGAGGCAATGAGGGAGGGGCCAAATGGGACTGGCTACTTCATCCTATGGAAAACTTGCTGCAAAATTTAACACATTTTGAAAAAATGCACAAATGGCTTGGTGTAAGTTCGCTGAGGGCCTATGATCTGCTGGGAGATAAAAGTTTGCAGTAGAAGCAGGAGGAGAAGGATAAGGAGGAGAAAGAAGAAGATGAAGCATTAAGCTCTGACAGGAAATGTTGCTATGTTTACCGTTTTCCTTGTGAGTGCAGTACAAAAGCCAGATCAGTCACAGACCTTCCATAAACAAACCTAATTACACAAACAATTTCATCAATCACCAATAAAAGGACAACAAGTTTTGAATCCCAATGTAAATAAACCTAATTTAAAAAAAAAAAAACACCCAAAAAAACTATATATATAAACTGTACCTTCTTCATGTGTAACAGTATAAATGACTCACCTTTCTGATGCACACGCCGCTGCTGTAGATGTTTGCTGTGCTGTTGCTGGGACTGCTGGGAGCTTGTCAAAGGGTAGAACGTTGATTGCTGGAAAAGATGGACAACAGAAATGATCTCGTGTTAAAAGTGGTTACAGGCAAGAGGATTGACTTCATTGCACCAGGTTTGATCCCTTGTGGCTCAGTCTTCTGTCTGTTCAGCAGCCTACCGAATGTGTCACACAAGGCACAAACCCCACTGCTTCAGCAATGACAATAAGGGCTGTCTAAAGAAATTGCACTTGTGAACTGAATGATGGAGCCCAAACAAACCTACGACCTTCATAGCACAAGGCTTTGTTTGCTTTCAACCAGCGTGAACCATGGACAGTGTCTAATAGTTCATTCTTAAATAATGCCATCTCCCAGCATGATGTGTCTATGTCAAGAACATTCATGCCTATGACTGTGACGTATGAAATTTTCATGTCACACTTGAACACATCCTCAGCTTGCAGCCAGGGAAGACCAATTGCCCCACAATATAAAAAACAGCTTTTGGACTGAACTGTCCTGCAGTGTTTTCTCTAGGCCATGCAGTTTTGTGAGCAACAAATGCTACTGTGTCAGCTACTAGCATTAAAGGTGTGAATAAGTCTACATTTGACTGTCATGTACTGCTCTTGTGCTAGCAGTTTGGAGGGAACTTTGCTGTCTTAGCCAGCTCTCCTTGATGTTAAAATGAATGTTAACATTGCTAAAACTAATACAATGCAAGCTATCACTGATTCTGTGTTTACAGCAAGTGAATCAAGGCTTCATAAAGTTATCCACAACCTGACCAAATTAATAGCTAAACAACTAGTCAACAGAGTTCAAGCACTGTGCGGAGACTCTCCTTGTGTGATAAATAGGAGCACTTATAGAGATATAAATGTACAGACAGATAAAGAGACAGAGATACGGACGGACAGATATTTAGACAGACAGACACTATAGTATACTTAGAAAGTCTCTTGGTTGTATTTATTAGTTATAACAAACAAACCACCAAGAATCCATTTCCTCAAACATTTCTATGATCAGCATCAAATTAGGTATGGTACCGACACATTTTCACTGAAACATACAGCCCAGAATAAACAAGTTTGGAACACAGGGTAAAATGCCTTAGCATAGGTCACCCCAGTCTCAGCACTGTACACAAGCATGACAAGGATACAAATGCCTGTTGCTACATCCCAGAGTGGTATGGAACAGAGATGGCCAATGGCTGCCAAGCTGGCACTGGAATCTGACTGAACACAATGTGTACAACTAGAAAGCTCGATGAAAGGAAACACACATGTGTTCAACAGTTTCCAACAGTTCGAACGTTCACTTGCATCTGTGTTTCCTTTCACCAAGCTTCTTAGTTACATCCAAAGATATACGATTTATGCATTTGTATAATCAGCAATTTCAGCAAAATATGTCAACGTCGGGAAAGAGCAACCAGTACTTGAGGCAGATATTTCCAAGTGCTAACAGTGAAAAGTCAATACTCTTAGCTTGTAAACTATTTGCATTTCGTATTGCCAGGGTTTTGACTTAAATATTCCGTGTTCAAAAGACATATTTGACACCTGTAACCACTGATTATTGAAATTTGCAGAAGTGGTTGCGATACACCCATGTAAACCTTAACTATGTAAACAAAAGACACGATGGTCTCTTTTAAACTACTGTGCTTACATTGACAATATAACATATGATAGTGTGCTGTATATTTCAGCTATAAGGATTCATGACGTTACTTTAATATATATTGACGTATTTCACTTTTCATAGTATGCACCTGGAGAGATACAGTGAAATATGCCAGGCAATAAATTGTGCAATATATTATTTGTCTCTTCATTATTCATATTCTAAATAATCATGCTTAACGGTTGGTGGCGATACAAGCCAGATGACAGAGATGGATGAGAGCAGTCTGTTGGGCTTAAGTGACTGCACTTTTAACAATAAATGAAAGACAAGCATTCTGCACCTCACACAAGAAAACCCAGATATTTTGTCTGAGTTACGGGAGAGCAGCTAATTTAATGACATGCTTCAGTGACATCAGAGACAAGATGCAACACTGATAATGCCTATTGTCAGAATACAAGTAGTCCCACAGCAGCCACTGCTGTTGGGGTGTGACAGCTGTTGGGGTGTGAGGTGTTAGACACCACCTAATGAGGTGGAGTGGCCACATCCTGTCATTCTTCCCTTCCCTTGCCAGACAAACGTCTGGTAGCCATTTTATGAAGCTGGGTCAACCCCAGAGCTGTACTGGTCAGAGACAATCATCCTGCCTCTGCTGGGGATTGAACCCAGACCACTACCCTGGCAGACAGGTACACTAACCATTACAGCTCCACTGCCAGAGTACTGACAGAAAATATACTGTATAATGGACAAAAATACAAGACAAACCAACAGGAAATCAGTGTAGTAAAACACAAATATTTACCCCTACAGAACCGGAATCTGCATATTCAAATAAATCTTCAAACCACGTTGGTATGGAAAAGTTAATCCGATGCATTTCATCAGATTTGTTTTCAGTGCCAGCACTTTGACCGGAACATTCTATATTGTCAGCATGGCAGTCAACATCACATTCCCATAAGCCTTCATTTTTAACTGAAGTTGCTAACATGTCAAATAATCACACACTGGCTAAACAGCTACACAAATTGTTATTTTTTTCTCTACAGATTTAATGTTTTTTCAGAATACTCCTTCTTATGCTCTTTTTATTGTTAATAATACAAGCTCTGAAAAGCAATCCATTCACACAATGCACATATTGTCCATATTTGAAAAGCCACCATAAATATTTACATTTGATTTCTATAGAGAGACATGTATTATTATTATAATGGCATGATTTCCTGAATGGCAAGCTTGAAAAATGGCTACACTGCTGCATTTCATACAGAAAAGACATTTTTAAAAAATCAACAAGGTAAATGAAATAGTTCAAACATATGCATAATAATTATTTTGAAATGATGAAAACTAGAAATGGAAATATAAAATGTCAACTCAGGGTAACTAAGAAAGAAAAACAGAAATACAAAGCAACCATCTTCAGTAGGTCAAAAATAGAGAATACTACATATTTTTTTTCAACCAACAGGACTAATACTGGAATGCAAAAGACAAAAATGACTTTAAAAGACAAGAGTGAATATTTTTCACTATTCTGAACCATCACTATTCAGAAAGACAAACCAGCAATTTTCAACTCAAAACAAATAAAATAAACGAGCATCATTTAAAGAAAAAAATATCAGATCATAACAATAAGTATAATGATCAAAAGAGGAACAAGAAAATACAAAACAGACAAATGAAATGCTTCAATTCAGAACTAACTAAAACCAAAATTAAGAAATAGAGATAAACAAATGCACACATGAAAAGATGACAGACTGAAATAGTAATCAAATTCACAACCACCAAGTGTGACTACAGACACGGGTATACAAAGCTGTATGTTACAATCTAATCAAACTGTTCAAGCAAGAAAATATTCCTGAACATGCAAACAGAGTTCTCGCCGACATCATTAATAATGATCTACACATTTTAACAACTCATAGCTACTTCCTTGGACACAAAACAATTACCTCTAGAACCCCACCCTTTATTTCATTCAAACTGCTAATTTTAGCTGCAACAAAATATCAAGCAAACAAACTAGACCTCATTTATTTTCAAAACATGACAAACTGTGTCAGTTTTAAATCACATGATACAAACAAGTTCCGAAAAACAATTAACACAATTAAAATGTGTAAACAGTTAGGAACATCTGCAGAAAGTCAAACAAGGCCAATAAAATCTGATTCACTACTGGCTGTAACTACTGCTACCAAAGAATGCTAAAACCAATACAAGAGACAAGTGCCACGAGTTTCTCATCAGAAATGTGGAGAATATAGAGACATCATTCAAGACAGGAGGCTGCCAATCACATTCCTTGGTCCACATAATAAGATTGCTATTGAAGCCTGTACAAATATGTCAGTACATCAGCAGTCTGCAAGGAGAGTGGGGTGTCTCTGTAGGAGCAACAGACTAATGACATGCCCAGCTCACCCTGGGTTGGACAATCAAGCTAGAGTTCACTTGTCCTAACATTGAGCACAAATAATCAGACGCCTGCTACTCCCCCTCAGACCACAGCACTGGCAACATTATGTGAATCAATAAGGTCCAGTTAAGTGCCTTCTCCACAATAAAGGTTAAATATCAATGATTCTATGACAGACAAGAGAGTCATATATAATAAACAGTATAAATAATAAATAAATAGTATAAATAATAAATAAATAGTATTTCAGGACCTTGCCGATGCAACAGAGTTCGTGCATTGAGCTGAGTTTCTCCAGACTCAGGTTTGAGCTAGGAGGAAAACGGAGCACTTATGGGTTAAACCATGTGCCATGATGTTGATCCAATGACTAAACTAAACTAAACAGACAAGAGATGTGGTTATCTTTGGGTACTTGCTTCTGCTTTCTATACCCCCAATAGAGCATGGGTCCAGAACCATATCTGAAAAAGCACTGTTATTCTTTGCTGTGTCTTGCAATTTCTGACATGCAATTCTTACATTACTCACCAGTGTCTCCAATTTTTCTTCTAGGAGATCCCCCATTTATAAAAGCTGGTTGAATTATTTTTATTTTCATTTCTAAAGACCTGATTATGATTGGTTCGATTGTTGGAAGTGAGATTAAATGCCATAAATGAGTGAAAATGCAATGAATAATTAAGAAACTAAAACAGAAAATGTAGTCAGCTTTCCAACCCGATTACAGATGACATAGTCAATAAGTAAAGGACCTTTTTACACGCCTACAGCATGCTGGGTATATGGTTAGTTTAATTTAGTTTAGTCAACGGATCAACATCACGGCACACGGGTGCAACCCATAAGTGCTCCGTTCCCCTCCTAACTCAAACATGAATCTGGAGAAACTCAGCTCAGTCTCAGTGCATGAACTCCGTAGCACCGGCGAGGATCCTGAAATACTTTGGGTAGATGTTTAACTAGAAATTTTGCCCGGACAGCGCCGCTAGGCTACTCTTTTTTAATTTCCAACTGCCAAGGGATTTTTTAGGTGCGCAACAACACACACGGGCGTCCGATCTCACTGCCCAGAGACCAGAGGAAATTTTATTATTAGAAGTCCACGAGAAAAAATCCCAGTCATCACCGGGGCTTGAACCCGGGACCTCCAGCACTCGAGGCGGACACCATACCTCGAGACCACGTAGCCCCCTATATGGTGCCACACCCATATTTGTATAGACCAATCGGCACTCAATGGGGGATGTGGTCGGTACCACGCTGCCTTATTTCCAAAAATATTCTAAATGCTCGTTTTCATCTGAGTCGACCTGGAAGCCTTGGTACATTAAAAAAAATTTGAACATGCGAATGACATAGTGTAAATAAATGACGTAGTGTAAATAAATAATAATTGATCCCAAACCAGTTTCCAGCTATGGATAGAACCATCACATTTTGTAGACCTGATGTAACAGAGTGAGTACCATCTCTGTTAATAGGGTTGATGTGCAAGGTTTAAGCACGGTTGAGCATCCTAGAAGAACGTTACTAAGGATGCTCAAGCCGTGACGTAGGGTTTTTGAGGAAGTTAGTTACAGCCAAGGTCTGGAGAAGTGAACATCATACCATGTAATTTGTGTAATATTCTTCGGCTTATTATGTTCAATAAAACCTTATAGAAATTACCATCGGGACTCGTCTTATAATCGTCCCTGTACCTGTACTGTAACAGTACAGATTTGGCGCCCGTATACCAGGATCCGAGTTGTCGCGGACACAAGTAGAAGTCATCATTACAAGGCAGAACGATAGATGATGTCTGGAAACTTGAAGTCGTGTTACTAAGAACTCAACAAAACAGAATCGGCAAGTCTTTACGATGGAGCTGGCTGATGTTCGTTAAAACTTGAAACCAACCGCCACACAAAGTACAATCTTCTGAAGGGTGAAACAGAACTACCATCGTCATGCTACAGCCTTGAGCACCTGGCTGTTATTTTTTTTAACGTCAATATGCCTGGAGATCTTGTTTTGAAGGAGCCATTATCTTCCTCATATCATTGAACCTGAATTTAACCTTGGTCGCCTGGGGCGAACTCAGAAGCCGTTACAGTCATTGAACCTTGACCTTGGCTGCCTGAAGTGAAGTTCATCCTTAAACACGAGAGCTTATACTGAATCAAGCCAATTGCTCCTTAGTTTGGATCGTTAGCCCAAATTGCGAGGAAACTGCCAGTCGTGTTTGGTCATCAATGCAGCTGTCCTGAACTCTAGCGTATCAAAATGTTTTTCAACCAAAGCGATAACGTTAATAGGGAACCTTCGGAAGTGGTTGGGCAAACTGGGTTGCCGACCTGCTGAAGAGGGGACCCTAATTAAATCGCTTCATCAAGCTAGAGCTGTTTTCAAGTCGTCCAGAAGAGCCCTGTTTAGTGTGAAAAGAAGGCGCAAGTCTGGTGTGCCCGACCATGGGTGAAAGTAGAAGCATTCCTTCCGCTAGAGAAGCCTGAGATGTCCGGGGAATGATGTAACTACCAGAAATTGTCGTCGTTTGGAGAAATATAAGCAGCTTCAAGTGATGGAGTAGCTTGTTTTATACGCGAAGCCTACACTTGGCAAATATAGTTCTCAGCTGACGGACGTGAATTTACTTTCCTGTTGGATCAAGGGACGATATATCTAACAGTAATTAATTAGGGTTTAATGTTAGATACAATTGATTGATAAATTCAAACATTCAATATTTACAAGAGAAAAAAAAACAATAGTTGCTTTAGTTTTTTTTATGTAATTTAAATACGATCATATATCTAGTGATATTTATTAACTAAATTGTTATAACTGTGAATTTGCTTATATGAATTGATATTTCAGCATATTTTAAGATGGCAGAAGAACAAGTTGCGTTAACACAGATGTCAACTAGAGTAGGCACGGCAATAGATAGACTCAGCAATAAAACAGCAAGGATGTAGGCATGTATATAATTAATTGTTGTAGGATATAGAAGAATTGAAAACTTGATGCATGTTTTTTTTAAAGATTTGTTCTTTGAATAATCTTTTTGCAGGGTATGGACTAGTGATAGGAAAGCTGCCTAAGTATTAAAAACAACATATCATAAAGGCGTGGTGAACTAATATGGATATCTTTGATAGGAAGTTAGAACGTGTGACGGAGTTAATGGACAACTTAAGGATGGATGTAGATAGAATTTCGTCCATAATAAAAGTAATAAAGAGACAGACGCTTGAACGAACAGAGTACAAAACAGGTATGAGACGTTTTGAGGTAGACAAGTCCAATAGATGGCAACCGATCAATAGAAACGATAACCAGTGTGGTTACAATTCTAAAGTTATCAACCATATACATATGAAAGCAGATAAGAGTGAGACACAGAGACATATAGGAATTAGTAATGGTCAGAAAAGGAAACAGTGGTCGTGGCCTTCAAATAGTGTAAACGCAAGAGCTTTACGAGAGAACTGGTTTCAGATCAGACAGTTGCGATATTCGGTAGCAAGGTTGAGTAACAGAGAAAGAAACACAGATAAGATTTTGGGTAGTCAGGAGGTATCTTCAGTCTTTAGTGTCAGACAAGAAAGAGAGACACAGACGCAACCAGGCAGTAGTGTGGAAAAGAGTACTCAGACATCGATGGATAAAGTAGTAAGAAAACTCAATCAAATCCAACTTACTTGAAGGTGACAAAGAGAGACACCGATACAGAAGTTAGACAACCCAAGACAAGAGACAGCAGAAAGAAAATTAGAAAGAGTGTTAGGACCTAGAAATAGAAAAAGTTTACTCACATATAATCATGGATGTAGAACCGAAGAATCTTTTGAGTCTCTTGAATCAGAATCTTCAGACCTCACAGATTTTAGTATAGAATATACATCAGACAAGGATTTAAAAGGAATGAGTGGGAACGAAAGAATTGCACTACGAGCAGATCCTGACTCGAAGCGAGATGTTTCCTCGTACGGTATGATTGCTGGTGGGCAAGCAGACAAATTTTTAAGTAGTGACCCTTTGGAACAAGATAACAGTATATATGGTAGAAAAGTAGTAAAAGCCAGGAGACGAATTCCAAAGATGGGAGAGAAAGATACTTCCAAAAAGAAAGATGTTTGCCTAGTAGGAAGTAGAACACGAGAACAGCAGAAGGCTGAAGCGTCGCTGGAAAAAGCTAGAAGTCTCATGAAATCGGTAAGACCATGGTTATATTTAAATAACCGATACGAGCAGATTTGAACATTTTGTAACTGAGCTTAGGGTAATTCAAGTTTGATGAGGCTAAAATTTCGACTCAAATGTGGTGTTGCTGTGGAAAATGGTGGAGAATCACTACAAGTAATGTGTGATGTTGAGAACTGATGTATTGCATAGGTTATTTTGAGATATAAAGTGGTCATAGAATAGTGATGACGATTGGGTAATGCGGATGTCATAGCCTGAAAATAGCGCGAAGAAGTATTATGAACTGGTGAGGAGGTTAAGATAGGGTGAGTGAGTAGTTGACTGTCGGAGTGGTTTGACGTGGAGAATTAAGTAGGACGGAGAGTAGTGGGATTATGATGATTGAGAATGGAGTAAGAAAGCAGTCGAATTGTGAAAGTCATGTTGAGTATTGAAGTAATTCGTCTGGTTATGGGTTGTTCGTGCGTGAGTATAGGTGTAGACAAACATGTGTTCGTCGCGCTGAGTGAAGCAGGAGTGAGGTTTTGAGACGCCGTCTAAGTGGAGTATAGTAACGCATGCATGTAAGAAGTGTTTGGTATATCTTGTGTCAATGTGTGTGGAAGTGATCGACACGTTTAGGCTGCGGTGAGTAATTGCTAGAATGTTGAATTTGTTGCTTGTAGAAGTATAGGCACAACAGGTTGTTGTGATACGAGAATAATCGTGAGATGAGAACGAGCTTGTTCGTACACAATAGTCAATGCATAAGAGAAGTATAAATACGAGCGCTGTGCGAAAATGTGAAGAGTGGCTGATGGGTGACGCTGATAAAACATACCGGTGATTTCGTGGAGGACAGAATAAGTGCGAAAGTTAGAAAGTAGAGAGAAGATGATTAGAAATTTGTGATGTCTTTTGTTTAGAATGTGTGGTGTTGGATAGAATTAATGAAAATTCTATGACAGGCTGACAGATAGAGAGTTAACGTTATGTTTAATTTATAGTAAGCAAGTACCATGTCGTTGGCGGAGGTGAGTGTGTGGAAGAATGAGAAAACACAGAAAAGTTAGCTGTGGGAAAGTGATTCTTGGCGTTTTCAGCGTTTAGATCGTTGGATGATGAGAGTGGACGAAGAGTTGCTTGTTAGAGCTAATGTGTTGTTTGAGCAAGGTAGGCTTTGAGTTGTAGAAAGGGAGTGAATGATTGAGAAAAGTTGAAATAAGAAAGTAATTAGATTGTAAAAATTGTTGGCAGAGACATGTTGAAGCAAGAATGCCTGATATAGAGAAATGAGAGAAGATGATTTGCCCAGTCGAAGTGAGATTTCTCGTTACTCATGTGCGGTGTTGTTTATTGTTTCTGAAAGAGTCCCGATAAATAGGAGTAAACAAGAGAAGGAGACAATGTGATTAGCTAAATGAACGTCGGAGCATTATAAATAGAGCACTATAGACTATGTTCCAATAAGTGTGACTGGTTTGACTATCATCGCGGTATGAGAACGCTAGGAGAGAGTGGAGGATAGTTTAGAGTTGTTGTGGTGAGATGTTAGAAAGTACTTGATACGTAGGTTAGTTGCGTCGGGTAGACGAGAGACTTAAAATTAAGAATTAGTTATTGACAAATATAGTAGATAGATGTATTGGTGAGGTCTATAGTAAATAGACAATTTTTTGGTAGTTGTAGCATTGTGGAGACACCGTAGTAAACGGTAATGTTTAATAATTCTTAGTACAAATCCAGGGGAAACAACTAGTGTGTCGGGCCTACGGGTTCTATTAGTAGATACATGATGGTAGTACATTGGGATAACCGCCACAATAGTACTAGGTGAAGTGATTTGAGCTGTAGATTACAGCGGTTGTTTAGGTTTATATTTCAAATATTGTGATGTGTTAGGAGTTAGTTTTGTAAAAGAGTGAAATATTAGGAAGGGAGATAATCAACGTTTGACTTCCAGAAAAAGTACGGTCATTTGTTGATTATGACTTTTGGTTGAGTAGAACAAATATTGTTCCGCGCTATGATGAGAATATAGTCTGTAGGTAACAGATATATATTTTTTGGGATTAATGCTTAGCATTGAGTTGTTTTTATTCCCTCTGTTATAAGAATAACGGAATAGGCATGACTTGTGTGAATAGATATGTATTTCATTGGTTAGTATAAGAGACCAATGTTGATTGAATATGTATGGTATGTTATATTATTTTTGCTTGATTTGGTCCTGTAAAATGATTATCACCATTTGATTTTAGAATAGGATTGTTGTGTTTTTAGTCTTTTGCGTACAAACTACTGGTCCGTAAAAGAGACCAGTAGTGTTAGATAATACTAGATATTTTCTTTTAATTTAAATTGATGCATGTTTTGATGTTGGGGATAAACGGTTCAAAACCAGGGAGGGGTGATGTTATATTTTGATTTGTCTTGACTCCAGTTATTCACGAATTGTGAGTTTAATTAGCTTATTTTGCTTAAATATTAGCATATTACTTTGTTTATTAATTTTCATTTGGCAAAAGTTATAATAATGTTACTTATGAAGAGCATTTCTGACTTCCAAGGTGCTGACCTCATCTGGCAGAGGACTGACGAGGACAAGGGCAAAGCCCTCTTTGAATGCTACCTTGAGCAGAGCAACCAGACAGACATGGGAGGCCGGAATCTGGCCAAGGAGGTCACCTCAGACAGATGCAAGGCCCAGAACACTTCGGATGAAGACACAGTGACAGTGAAGAAATCAAGGCTGTGCTTCGACGATCAAAAAAACAGTGCTCCAGGTCCTGATGGCATAAGATACGACGACATAAATAGGTGTACCGACAATGAGCTAGAGAAACTAGCAGACATGTACAACAACAGTATAGGGAGTGCTAGCATCAAGGAGGAATGGTTACACAGCTATCTGATTCCCTTGCCGAAGCCTGACAAAGACCACAAGAAAATTCAGGGATATTGAATTATAACCATGCAGAATACAATAGGCAAGCTGCTGGAGAAGGTAATTGCCAGGAAAATATCAAGCCAACTAGAGAGGCAAGGTGTTTCCCACCTACCCTGGGTGGGTACCGTCCAAAAAGAGAAACCTGGACCAATGCAGCAGTCTTTGCCCACGATGTCTATGAAGGTTTCCACTCAGGCACTGAAACCGTTGCTGCAGCGATTGATCTTGAGGACGCATACAACAGAGTACCACTGGATTTTTTAATGTTTCAGCTTCTTGAACTAAACGTAAGTCCATTCCTCCTTAGCTGGATCGCTGCAGCTCTCTTTCAACGGAAAGTAGTTTTTAGATGTGGCAGTTGGACTTCGGAACCAACAACAATATATCCTGGCCTACCACAGGGATCACCATTATCTCCGGTACTGTTCAACGCCTACACAGTGAGAATCACCAGTGAGCAGATCACTGGACCTGGCAGAACATTGTCATATGCCGATGATGTTTTAATGTATCGTCAGGGTAAGGATAGAGAGGAGGTTGCTGTGGAACTACAAACCGAACTCAATCGCATAAGTACTTGGTGTGATGAAGCTGGGGCAATGGTCAACCCAACAAAGGCAACAGTGACTTGGTTCTCGTTGAATAATCATATTGTCAACAATCCAACACCAACTGTAATGCTGTGTTCAGAGACGGTGGAAAGAACGCAGGCAATGAATTACCTGGGGATACGGTTTGATCGAAGCCTTGCTTATAATGTGCACATAGACCAGGTGATAACAAAGGCCAAGCGGGGTTTGGCAGCGATATGGGTGATGGCCGCAGCAAACTGTGAGCAGCGCCATCTATGTCTTCTGTACGAGGGGCTGGTCATGTCTGTTTTGGAGTATGCAATGGCAATCCTGACTCTCAGCCATAAGCAGATAAAAAGGATGGAAAGGATACAGAATGAAGCTATGCGCATTATTCTTGGATGTACAAGAGATACAGCATGCAGGGCGATGCGCTACCTTCTTGATTTTCCAACCATTGAAGAGAGAATGCAAGTTTGCAGGGCACGTGCCTACCTCAGAATTAACGCAAACACACAGCATCCACTGCATAGTGAAATTAGGAAGGTGAAGGGCAGCAGGTTAAAAAGGACGGTCGTGGATGGGTCAAGCCGAGGACATTCTTCAACAGGTGTGTTCACTTGAGGACTTAGAACCTGGCAGAGGAGTGGGTGCAAGTGCCAACAGACTTCTGCACATCCTTTTCAGTTTGCATCCAACTAGATAGAAAATGCAGACAAGAAAATCCGGCTGCTGTTGAGGCTGAAGTACAAGCGTTGATTTTCGACAATTCGCTAGACAGTGACGCGGTCATCTACACAGATGGGTCGGTCGTCCGACATGTGAGAAGCTCATGGGCCTTTACAGCTCGGGCCGGAGGGAGAATTGTGAAGGAGGACTCTGGTGCTTTCACTGAAACCACAAGTAGCCTGACCATGGAAGTCATGGCAGTAAGTAAAGCAATAACATGGCTCGAGACACAGACATTCACTAGGGCTTGTTTCCTTAGCGACTCAATGAACATGATCAAGAGGATAGAGGAGGGGTCGATCCGAAGAGAATGGTTGCTGCCTCTGAAGCGGTCTCGGCTGGCAAAGATTAGTTTCATCTTCGTGCCAGGGCATGCGGGAGTACAAGGAAACGAGCGGGCTGACAAGCTCGCAGGTGAGGCTTACTGTTGAGGGCGGACGCGCCATGGACCAGGCTGACATTCTGAATGCTCTACGAGAAGTGAGACTTTTGCAAGAACCAAGTGATGACTGTGAATCTACAACAATGGCCAGACTGCGAGAGCAGCAAATTAAAAGAGGGGTGGCCAAACAAGAACACTACGCAGGAAGCCAAAGAAGATTGATAAACCAACACAGAACTGGCGTCGTTAGCCGCTACACGCTGCGGGATTTGCTGAGGAGGGGATCCGAGCACTTATGGACTGAATGGTCCGATGTGCAACGAGGATGATCTGTCGACTAACTAACTTATTGAGTTGCACTGACTATGTTTAAATTAGTTTTCGTTTGACGTTCAGTTGTGGGGAGTTAGAAAAGTAAACAGGTCCATGTTAAAGAGAGAAACTTAGTAAGGGGTCCTTGGGAGTTCTGGATACATATTTACGTTCAGAAGATGTGGGACAATTGTATAACATGGTCTCCACGGGGTCGCAAGTGAACATGGATTTTGAGCCATGATGTAATAGAAATTTAATAAGCAACACGAGATTGCTGGCTTGTAGAAGAAGAAGTGGGTAACGTGCTGTGCTAGACAGCGTGAAGACAAATAGTAAAACATGAATTGAATGCCATGTTTTAGCCCTGTAGATATCACTACAAGAGTTCGGGGATTAAACCAGTGGAAGGTTTATAAAGGGAAGTAAGTATGTTCATAATAAATGGACAATGTCAGTTGTGGAGTGCTGTGGTCACAGCGAACATAGATTAAATGACATGGGTTTTGGGGGTCCGTGATATATGGACTGAAAAATAATAACGTTGATTGCAAGCAGTGATGGATCACAGACATGAGTTCAGTGACGGTATTTTATTGCTGTTGATAACGGCATAAATTGGAAGTGAAGGTCTTTTTGGTGAAATGCCCATAATAAATGGACATTACTGGGTTGCTGAAGTTTTCGGCGAGATTAATAGGAGTTCTGAGTGAGGTATAGGAGAGATTTGGTTATATTTTAGTAGGTGATGTTTATAATGGGGTTTTTGAGTGGTAGGCCCATAATGGACCTTTTTAATTGTGTCCTCGGGATGTGTTTTGTGGTTGACATTACAAAGCGAGGTTGAGGTAAGGTTCAGAGCCATAATATTGGTAGATATCAGCGCAAACCGTGAAACTGCCATAATAAGTGGTATAATTGAACTGTGGAATTGTTTTAGACTTTATTACATAAAGTCTCAGGTAACATAGGGGGGTAAGTATGAGTGTGGTTTTTGTGAGGAAGAGTTCTGGTTCTTCTTTGTTCTCCGGTGGCCACCGATTCTATTTCTTTTTGTCGTGTGTAAGTGTGAGTGGTTTCATGATTAGTTGGATTATAATGCTGCAATATTGTTGGTGAAAATAAGACGAAGAAGAAGTATGAGTGCACAGTAATTGATAGAGGTTGTGAGGTCTAGGCTATAAGAAACATGAGTAGTTGAGTAGGTTATATTTGAAGAGAAATCGTAGCGACTTACTAAAAGTCGATTCAAGTTGGAGATTTTTTGAGTTGAGGATTTAGGCGGATTGCTTGTAATGATAGGGTAGCAATTTATGAAACTTATGAAGATAGTACGAGTCAGGAAGACTCTGGTGATGAGAAATTGTAGGGGCTTATAAAAAGTCCCAGGTTATGTGTTACTTGGATTTTCTTTTGCCTGTGAATTTAGAGGTTATGGGTTAAGTATGTTGGTTTGGTTATGTGAATTTATATGTGTGATACTTATGTGGATATTTTATGAATTGTGTTTTTTTAATGAAACCTTGAAGAGTCAGAAACGAAGAAGAAGTATAACTTCATAGCGATTTGCTATATGGGACAATGATAAGAGACAAGTGGAAAATTAGTAGAAGTGAAAGTAGTTAGTTTGGGATGGCTTGGAGAAAGGAATATTGGGGGTTAAGGAGTTAATGAGGGAAAGAATGTTTAGAATAAGGAGGTTAGGGGTTAAGACTTTTGAGGAAAAGTCTTTTTAAAGAAAGAAAGGTCTGTAACAGAGTGAGTACCATCTCTGTTAATAGGGTTGATGTGCAAGGTTTAAGCACGGTTGAGCATCCTAGAAGAACGTTACTAAGGATGCTCAAGCCGTGACGTAGGGTTTTTGGGGAAGTTAGTTACAGCCAAGGTCTGGAGAAGTGAACATCATACCATGTAATTTGTGTAATATTCTTCGGCTTATTATGTTCAATAAAACCTTATAGAAATTACCATCGGGACTCGTCTTATAATCGTCCCTGTACCTGTACTGTAACACTGAGTGAAGAGGAAAAGGTGGCCAGTCTGTCCCACACTTAGCGAGACAACAAATACACTTTCACCAGTCAACATAAGTCAACACAAACTGATCTAATATGACAGTAGTACAATCCCCAGTCACAACTAGAAGACCCATGCGCATGTTCCTCCCTTTCTGCCTGGTATCACAGCTAGAAAGACCTGTGTGCATGTTCCTCCCTTTCTGCCTGGTATCACAGCTAGAAAGACCTGTGTGCATGTTCCTCCCTTTCTGCCTGGTATCACAACTAGAAAGACCTGTGTGCATGTTCCTCCCTTTCTGCCTGGTATCACGACTAGAAAGACCCGTGTGCATGTTCCTCCCTTTCTGCCTGGTATCACAGCTAGAAAAACCTGTGTGCATGTTCCTCCCTTTCTGCCTGGTATCACAACTAGAAAAACCTGTGTGCATATTCCTCCCTTTCTGCCTGGTATCACAACTAGAAAGACCTGTGTGCATGTTCCTCCCTTTCTGCCTGGTATCACAACTAGAAAGACCTGTGTGCATGTTCCTCCCTTTCTGCCTGGTATCACGACTAGAAAGACCCGTGTGCATGTTCCTCCCTTTCTGCCTGGTATCACAGCTAGAAAAAACCTGTGTGCATGTTCCTCCCTTTCTGCCTGGTATCACAACTAGAAAGACCTATGTGCATGTTCCTCCCTTTCTGCCTGGTATCACAACTAGAAAGACGTGTGCATGTTCCTCCCTTTCTACCTGGTATCACAGCTAGAAAAACCTGTGAGCATATTCCTCCCTTTCTGCCTGGTATCACAACTAGAAAGACCTGTGTGCATGTTCCTCCCTTTCTGCCTGGTATCACAGCTAGAAAGACCTGTGTGCATGTTCCTCCCTTTCTGCCTGGTATCACAACTAGAAAGACCTGTGTGCATGTTCCTCCCTTTCTGCCTGGTATCCCCCATTGGGACATAGGCCTGCAACCCTCTCACACCCAGCCAACCTACCTGTGGCAGCTTCCTCTGTGTCCTTCCCAGATTAAGGAATCATTGTCTCCAATTCCCTTTTCCATGAGGTTGTAAGGCCTACCTCTAATGTACCTACCCTGTGGCTTCCAGAGAAAGGACTTTCTCGTGACACTATCATCATGTGTTCTCAATGCATGTCCTATCCAGCAGTCATCATCTTTTCCTCACCTTCTTTAATCTGTCCAGCTCTACCCCTATGCTCCATATGAGTGATTCTTCACATAGTTTTAGTTGTTCTATTCTGTTTATTCACCAGATAATGAATATTTGCAGTTTATTAGTAAATGGTTTAGTCGTTCTCCATGTTTCTGACCTAAACAGCAGCACTGAATTGGTTTGATTGTTTGTTTTGTTTTTCTTCCACTTATGCCGTTAGGCGTTGAGGGGAGGGGTAATTGAAGTTCCGGCGCTTGTGACTAGCGCCTTCCCTCCAATTTCTTCCATGGACCTCGAGCAGAATTTAGGATCAAGTAAATTCCCAACCGGTTTGCAAGACCAGTCGTAGGTATATTTGCTACTTCCATCTTCTCACATCAACCACTGGTCACTACTAGTAAGTGTCAGCCTTCCCACGATCCCATCACTGACAAATCACAATCAACTTCCAGCGTCGTCCATTGCACGTCATGTCTTGGAAACTGGTCATGTAATTGATAGAGACAGCGCCTTTCGCGTGTTGTTTCATACACAAAATAGTCGTTTGTTAAAGTTTGCAGAAACCATAATGATTCATCTACATAGGCCAGTTTTGGGCAAACAGAAAGACATGATAGTCAATTTAAAATTATCATGGTAAACAATTGATATCACTGTGCGAACATGTGTATATTTCAGCTTGAAAGATGTATCTAGTTATTTTATTCTGTTATGTGACTTCTGTAGTATGTACCCGACGAGATGCAGTGAAATATGCCAGCCATAAATTGTACAATTTATGGTTTGTGTCTTCGTTATTCAAATTCACTACAGGAAAACATTGTTTTGAGATTACATATATATATATATCAAAACATAAGTTGCTATCAATGAATGTAAGAAAGAGAATGCTAATATGCCATATAGAACCAGTTTTGCTGTATGGCAGCAAATCTTGGAATGTAAATGAACAAATTAGGAAGAACTTAGAAGCAACAGAGATGTAGTTTTTAAGACGAATGTTGCAAATTCCTTGGACTGCCAGAGTAACTAACAACGATTGCCTGAAAGAGGCTAAAGAAACTAGAACACTATATACAACAAAAAGAAAGAGACAAACAGCTTTCTTTGGTCATGTGATGAGAAGAGAGGCATTGGAGAACATCGTGACAACTGGAAAGATCGAGGGGAAGAGAGGCTGAGGCAGACCAAGAGAAATGATGCTGGATGGATTGAGACGATGGCATGAAGGAATATCATCAGCAGAGTTGATCCAGAACACTGAAGACCGAGATCCGTGCAGAGCCATGAACGCCTACACCAGCCGGCAGGGCACTTGATGATATATATATATATATGTGTGTGTGTGTGTGTGTGTGTGTGGGGGTGGAGAAAGAGAGCGAGAAAGAGAGAAACAAGTAAAGGCAAGGTACCCATCTACGTTTAATGACTAATGTCTATCTCCCCTCAATTCTAAGCTTATCATTCTACATATACCTATATCTCACTATTATCTCCCCTCAATTCTAAGATTATCATTCTACACATACCTATATCTCACTATTATCTCCCCTCAATTCTAAGCTTATCATTCTACACATACCTATATCTCGCTATTATCTCCCCTCAATTCTAAGCTTATCATTCTACACATACCTATATCTCGCTATTATCTCCCCTCAATTCTAAGCTTATCATTCTACACATACCTATATCTCGCTATTATCTCCCCTCAATTCTAAGCTTATCATTCTACACATACCTATATCTCACTATTATCTCCCCTCAATTCTAAGCTTATCATTCTACATATACCTATATCTCACTATTATCTCCCCTCAATTCTAAGCTTATCATTCTACACATACCTATATCTCACCTCAATTCTAAGCTTATCATTCCACACACCTATATCTTACTATTATCTCCCCTCAATTCTAAGCTTATCATTCTACATATGCCTATATCTCACTATTATCTCCCCTCAATTCTAAGCTTATCATTCTACACATACCTATATCTCACTATGATCTCCCCTCAATTCTAAGCTTATCATTCTACATATACCTATATCTCACTATTATCTCCCCTCAATTCTAAGCTTATCATTCTACATATACCTATATCTCACTATTATCTCCCCTCAATTCTAAGCTTATCATTCTACATATACCTATATCTCACTATTATCTCCCCTCAATTCTAAGCTTATCATTCTACATATACCTATATCTCACCTCAATTCTAAGCCAATCATCCTACATTTACGAATATCTCAATATTATCTCCCCTCAATTCTAAGCTTATTCTACATATACCTATATCTCACTATTATCTCCCCTCAATTCTAAGCCTATCATTCTACATTTACTTATATCTCACTATTATCTCCCTCAATGCTAAACATATCATTCTACATTTACTTATATCTCACTATTATCTCCCCTCAATGCTAAACATATCATTCTACATTTACTTATATCTCACTATTATCTCCCCTCAATGCTAAGCTTATCATCCTATATTTACTTATATCTCACTTTATCCCCATAAATCCCAAGTTTATTATTATCTTATTTTTACTAATTTATCACTATTATCTCCCCTGAATACTAAGTTTACCATACTGTCACTCTTCATTTACCTAAATCTCACTATTTTCTCCACCCATTTCTAAGCTCCCCCCCCCCCCCCCCACATGTCCTTTACAGGACATTGCAGTCAACACCACCATCTTTCAGCTGCTGTTGATGTCTTGGCAAGATTACGCTCAGTAGTTTGCCATTGATTACTGTGTGACCGGCTCATACCCCGTAAGTAACCAATGCGACGTGATCTGCTACCATATCTCGTGCAGCTGCATTACAGATGTGGATATACATGATTACGAAGAAAGTCGTAATTCCTTCGTCAGGGAGACCCTTATCATCCTACATAAAAAAGCAATTGTATTACTGTAATCCACCGTGGCACACCAACATTAATGACTTCTTCTTGGCCACACCCACAGTTCTTCCTGGCCCGTGTGTGGTCTTGGTGTGCTGGCCTGTCACATGAAGGCTGCAGTAGTGTCTCAGACTTCTGTGTGCATGAATCTTTTTCAATCGTTCAAGATCTTCACGAAGTTTATTGTCAAGGCTGTTACTAAGCACCTGAGTAGACCGCCCATCCTGTATGTCCTTCTGCCTGTTGAGAAACCAGCCTGGAGCCGTGTACTGATGAGGGTTTGTCACTACTGTAACAATACGCTCAACCACTTCTTCTGTCAGCTCTCCTGCTCTTTTCCTTATGTCAACATTAACCTTCTTGCACACTACAGTTGCAAATCTGCGACCAACACCCCTGATCAATGTAATGGCAAAAGAGATTTTCTGTCTGCCAATCAATTTTCATAACACAAAGAATGTACTGAAACTTCTCTGACAGGACAAACACCATTTTGAAACGCTATACAGGTAGGCCCCGGTTAAAGTCGGGGTTACATTCTGAGAAAATATGACGTTAAGTGGAACGACTTTGTCACAATTCCCTGTAACAGATTAAGATTGGCTGTTGTCTAAGGTCCCAATAATTTCAAAATATCACTGAGTAGTGCAGGATGGCTCAGCCACAGGTATAACAACACACATCAATACTTGAATCAACAGCTATGAGTCACTGGAGAAAACTTATGTTGCGCACACAAACTCGTTTAATCATAGATGAACACAGTGACATGCAGAACATTATTCCAGGAAGTTTAGTATACATAATCCGTCATCGCTAGGAATTACTTTCTCTATAACATTGCCTTCTCGAGGCCTCCTTCAACTAGTGCATATAGACAGTTACACCCGGCTCTCCAACAGCCGGCTAAAACCACTCAACAAAGTCCACTCTCTTGGCTGGTGTCTCACACACCTCAGCCCAAGACTCAATACTCCAAGCCCAGACCTCCACTGTCTGGCTCAAAAACTCAACTCCCCGTAATTTTCCCAGCTACATCTTTTTATCCCCTCTTCGCGGACCTACCACGAACCACACCATTTAACCCTTTTCAACCTCAATCTACATTCCACCACCATTACCTTTCTATGTTCCCTTAATCTATTAGTATCCAATCATGTTTTACCATTCCCCTGGTGATTTAAATCTAGACAACCTCACCATTGTTTTGAGCTTCCCCCCATTAGCATGACGGTTTATAACCTGAGTCTGTGACTAAACCATCATCTAGTCTGGGACTATCCCCGTTTGTTGAAAATGTGTAATTAACCTCCTTGGCCTCACATCTGTATACTTTTCTGACTCAGTTACCCCTACCAGTATAATAACCTTCCTAGCTAGTCCATTAACCCTCAAATTTGCATAAACCTATGCATGTTACATAGCGAAACATTATTTCCCATAGAATTAAATGAAATACAGTGTGTTGTTAGTTAGTTAGTTAGTTAGTCGACAGATCATCCTCGTTGCACATCGGACCATTCAGTCCATAAGTGCTCGGATCCCCTCCTCAGCAAATCCCGCAGCGTGTAGCGGCTAACGACGCCAGTTCTGTGTTGGTTTATCAATCTTCTTTGGCTTCCTGCGTAGTGTTCTTGTTTGGCCACCCCTCTTTTAATTTGCTGCTCTCGCAGTCTGGCCATTGTTGTAGATTCACAGTCATCACTTGGTTCTTGCAAAAGTCTCACTTCTCGTAGAGCATTCAGAATGTCAGCCTGGTCCATGGCGCGTCCGCCCTCCACAGTAGCCTCACCTGCGAGCTTGTCAGCCCGCTCATTTCCTTGTACTCCCGCATGACCTGGCACGAAGATGAAACTAATCTTTGCCAGCCGAGACCGCTCCAGAGGCAGCAACCATTCTCTTCGGATCGACCCCTCCTCTATCCTCTTGATCATGTTCATTGAGTCGCTAAGGAAACAAGCCCTAGTGAATGTCTGTGTCTCGAGCCATGTTATTGCTTTACTTACTGCCATGACTTCCATGGTCAGGCTACTTGTGGTTTCAGTGAAAGCACCAGAGTCCTCCTTCACAATTCTCCCTCCGGCCCGAGCTGTAAAGGCCCATGAGCTTCTCACATGTCGGACGACCGACCCATCTGTGTAGATGACCGCGTCACTGTCTAGAGAATTCTCGAAAATCAACGCTTGTACTTCAGCCTCCACAGCAGCCGGATTTTCTTGTCTGCATTTTCTATCTAGTTGGATGCAAACTGAAAAGGATGTGCAGAAGTCTGTTGGCACTTGCACCCACTCCTCGCCAGGTTCTAAGTCCTCAAGTGAACACACCTGTTGAAGAATGTCTTCGGCTTGACCCATCCACGACCGTCCTCTTTTTAACCTGCTGCCCATCACCTTCCTAATTTCACTATGCAGTGGATGCTGTGTGTTTGCGTTAATTAGTTAATTAATTGCGTTAAATTGCGTTTGTAGGTGAGATACAGCATGCAGGGCGATGCGCTACCTTCTTGATTTTCCAACCATTGAAGAGAGAATGCAAGTTTGCAGGGCACGCGCCTACCTCAGAATTAACAGTGTGTTGTGTACCACAGTAATGTTTATTTTGATGGTTGTTGATATTTATTGGCCAAATAGAGGTGGGTTGGAGGGGGAGTGGTAGAGTTATTGGGACGTGGAGGCATTAAATTCTGCCTCTTCATTTGAGGATGAAACTGTAACCTCTTCTCCACTTGAACAAAAAATGTGTCCAATGTCTGCTGCACAGTAACCACCCTCCTCAGTATCAGCACTTGTTGCTTCACCTGTTGTCTGAATGTTGTGCAGATGTGAAAGTTTCTTAGAGCGCTCAAACCAACCATGACTCGCTCTAAAACTATCATCGGCACTACTCGTACTGCTCTCACCGGCTTTCTTAGCTAGATCTTCGTAGAGAGACTTTGCTTTCTCTTGGATAACCATCTTGCTCACAGGCATATTCTGTTGGTTCTGGTCTTCAATCCAGATGGCCAATTATGCTTCCATGTTCTCCATAAGAATACTTCTGGTACAAGTGATCTTAGAAGCACTCAAAGGGGTTACGTTTTTAGCAGCCTCTTTGATTTTGTCAGCACCCATATGAATTGACCTTACCGTGGTTGGAGGTTAACCATGGACTTTACCGATATCAACAGCCCGATCGCCAGCCTCAAAATGACGTTATGGCAAAACGCAGCGACGTAAAGTGAAGTTAGTCCCCAATGTGACAATGACGTTATAGCGAAACGACGTATACCGAGGCAATGTATAATGGGACCTACCTGTACTCCTAAAAGGAAGTTGATCCCACATTTACTCATGTCTCACTATTAACCAATTCAATTCTGAGTTTGTAATTCTACATTTATTTATATCTAATTATTAACTCCATTTGGGGGGGGGGGGGGGGGGGAGTGGGGTGGGGGAGCTCGCTCGCTTTAAACTCAAGTGTAGTCCATACACACAACTTTTATTAGTGCTGGACTGAATTTTGTGTGTGGATTAGCTTTACTTATTAATAGTGTCCCTAACCATTCACTGAGCATTAAAATTGTGGATTATACCGCCAAACAAAAGAAATAACACAATTGACCCTAGTATAGTTACATATCGCCCTTCTGTCTAAACGGGAAATCACATTTGGTGATATTATTGCTCGGTGGGTGTAGTCCATTACATACTATGATTTTGGGAAGCATGTCTTGTGATATGTTTATGACCCATTGTGAAAAATGTTACACAGGACAAGTAAACTTAAAATTTTTCAGTACTGCTTAAGTGATGGTGTACATGAAGTGAGGGTTTCTATTTCTGTGGTCTGGTCACTAGCATTGGCATGGATTTCTGATAGCCAGTCTGGACGATCACTATGTATACATTTTTCTGGCGCACTCTGTGTGTATATATATATATATATATATATATATATATATATATATATATATATATATATATATATATATATATATATATATATATATATATATATTCGCATATCCTTTACAGGACATCGCTGTCAACATCAGCATCTTTCAGCTGATTGTTGATTTCTTGGCAAGATTACGCTCAGTAGTTTGCCATTGCTTTCTGAGCGACCGGCTCACATGCCATGCAAGTTACAGACACGGAGAGAACCGCTACCAATTCTTGCGCAAGTCACATTACTCACGAGAGTATACGGGATTACGGAGAAAGTCGTGTAACCCCTAGACCAGTGAGACCGGCCAGTATATATATATATATTTAAATATTCAGCACAACCCACTACTGGCAACGCTGATCGTATTCTGGTATGAACCTAAGGCCTATCCATGTCAATATGGAAGCACTATACTCGAGTTTCGCTCTCGTTTGAGCTCGTCAGTAGTGCATATCCCTGACTGGATCCGGAAAAAACCCTGGATCACTGGTATGTGAGACCAGGTGTTCCTTGCCAGTGAGAAGTCCTGATCGTTCGGGTCCACATCTATTGACGGACGTCAGTTGCGGCGATTGGGCAATCTTGAGCATAACCTACGATGGATAACGTAATATTCTGTTATGATAATTTGGCGTGTCCAGCGTGTGCCGCGTGGTTACACACCCGCTTCACATGCCAGTAATCCAGGGCTTGTTTCCAGATCCGTTCAGAGATATGCACTACTGACGAGCTCAAACGAGAGCGAAACTCGAGTATAGTGCTTCCATATTGATGTGGATAGGCCTTAGGTTCATACCAGAATACGATCAGCGTTGCCAGTAGTGGGTTGTGCTCAATATTTAAATTTCAAATCCCGAAACAACCAAATAATCAATATATATATATATATATATATATATATATATATATATATATATATATATATATATATATATATATATATATATATCCATCAATCCATCATGTGCCATGCCAATTAAGCGTGGCCGGTCATGTTCTGCCAACTCACTCATCACCAGAGTCGTGGATCAGCTCCGTGTTCATGTCTCGACCATGCCATTGGCCAAGCCATCCAGGTATTTACTTCTTGGTATTCCCCTTCGATTTTGCCAGTCGTCACCAAGTTTTCCAAGTCACTTCTTCTCATAACATGCCCAAACAATTTTGACTGTCTACGTCTAATTACTCTAATCAGTTTATGATATTTATTTGTTTCTTGAAGGACTTGTTCATTGGTTTTTCTGTCTGTCCATGGTATTCTTTGCATTTTCCTCAGAAACCACATTTCTACAGCCATCATATGTTTTTCAGCTTGACTGCTCATTATCCACGCTTCACATCCATACAAAAGTACAGGTTCTATGTAGCACCTCAACGCTCTTTTTCTCGTTTCAATTGATTATCTTTTTATTGGTCAGTATGTTTTTCATCTTGCAAAAGGTTACCTTCGCAATAGTAATTCTTGTTTTAATCTCTTCAAGACATCTCCCATAAGATGTTATGACTGTTCCGAGATAACTGTATTGATTCACTCGCTTAAGAATATGCCCATGTACTCATATATCACATTGTGGTATTTTCTTCTTCCCAGTGACGACCATAATCTGTGTCTTCTTAATACTCATTTCTAACCCTAGTTGTTTACTGTGTGTGCAACAACCGCATCTTCTAAATTTTGCAGGTCCTGTTCATATATATATATATATATATATATATATATATATATATATATATATATATATATATATATATATATATATACTAGCTGACCCGGCCCGGCTTCGCCCAGTCCCTGGTGAGGAGCATCTCATTTAATTCATATAAGTAGTCATATAAGTTCTCGTTCCCGTTACCGACTGTCTGTCTGTATGTATGTATGTATGTCTGTCTGTCTTACCCGGCATCGCCCAACTCCTGGTGTGGAGCATCTAATTTAATTCATATAAGTAGTCATATAAGCTCCCGTTCCCGACTATCTATCTGTCTGTCTGTCTGTCTATATGTCTGTCTGTCTGATCCGGCCCGGCTTCGCCCAGCCCCTGATGGCGAGCATCTCATTTAATTCATATAAGTAGTCATATAAGTTCCCGTTCCCGACTGTCTGTCTGTCTGTCTGTCCGTCCCTCCCTCTCTGTCTGTCTATCTGTCTATCCCTCTCTGTCTGTCTGTCTAATCATTTATTGGTTGCAGTTAGAACAACCTTAGATAAACGAAGACCAACTTACAAAAAGCATTAGAAAGAGCACTTGTAAGATCTTTACATCTTCCCCAACAATTAACTTGGGTAAATGGAGCGGCGGCAGCAGCATCAGCAGAAGAAGGAAAAGGAGGAGTAGACAACTGCAGCGAAAAGGTGGGTCTGTCTATCTATCTGACCCGGCGTGGCTTCGCCCAGCTCCTGGCGGGTAGCGTCTCATTAAATTCATACAACAAAAAAAGTAACTTAAAAGAATGTCCTTCCACACACCATCCATTATTTTTAATGAAAACTCTTTCTAATCACCTGCATGACTACAGTAACTTCTTAAGCATAAAAAGATGAGTTACAATGTTATGCATTGTGCATTATTTTTATGAAAACTTTGAAAATGCCTTAAAGATTGTATCATTATTTATTATAACTCATATGCCGATACATAACTATAGACACAGAGTTTATAAATCTTTGAAAACGATGCCACAATATGACTATAAGGTATACAGAAAAGTTATTCCCCTTGAAATAACTTTTACAGAGTTAGGTCCCCTGAGATATATGAAATTATAATGAAAAATGGAAAATTAAATAATATTGGGTAAGCAGCCGATTTCACACTAAAAAAATATGACAGTGGGCTGCGCTGGAATGAAAGGAAGACGTGTAGAAAATTTCATCTCAATCGGATGGGCCGTTCGCGAGCGCATAAAGGACATATGGACATACAGACAGACAGACGGAGATCGCCTTTTATATATAAGAAGAGATATATATATATATATATATATATATATATATTAGGGCTGTGACCGATTAATTTAAATTTAATAGCTAACTTTTGAAAAATTAATGATTAATTAATAGTTAATTTCGATTAAAGCAAAATATTTATAGTCACATAACTCACATTATAGTCGTATTTGTCAAAAATCAAAATAACACTGGATTGTCTTGTTCGTATGTCATCTAATAACCAACTATGCAAACAGATGAGTATGTTGACATATTTGGTTCAAGTGAATAATTCTTATTAACAATATAACCAGCAGAGCTGAACAATCGTTCACATGGAACTGAGGTAGCCGGTATGCACAGAATGGTCCTGGCAAGGAAAGCCAATTTTGGATATCGATGTTCATTAAGTTTCCACCAATGTAGAGGGTCAACCGATTCAGCAACTTTCTTCTCAATTTCAGACTCCATTAACTTAATATGCTTTTCATTTGGTTCAGATATAATTTCATTGTCAATGTCAGTATCATTCGTTGCAGCAGTCTCCATCTGCTCACCATGAACATCAACCGCTATTTGTTGCTCAATACGTGACCAGGTTCGTTCTTTTGCATCTTTTGACAAACAGTTCAGGTATTTGTAGCATGGATCAAGTGCTGTTGCAATCTGTAGTATTTCATACTTGTCATATTAGCTACACGTTCACTGAAGTCATTAATACATGCTGCCTTAAATTTAGCTATGTAGCCCGGATCATCATCGTGCACAGTCATATGCTTTGTCATCCCCGGATGAGAAGACCTGGCCGTTTCTCGCTCACTGCTGCACGGAGGTAAGGTGCTGAGCCGGCAGCACATGTAGCCTACCTCGTGAGCCTACCCCGGTCGAATGAAATGGTTACGAAAAATGTCTGGATTTAATACTCATAGAGAGTGTAGACAATGGTGGAAAAACGTCTCAAATAACACAAAATTGAACGCACGGCTAGCGAATCCATTGCGTGGTCCGAAGTCCGAAGCGAAAGCTTACCTAGTGGATGTCGCCCGCAGTTGCCCACAGACTGACCGTTCCTGGTGTGTGCTTGAGCGTCCAGTGGCAAGCGAAATGCCCAATGCATTGAAGTGAGGAATTAAAGTAGCCATAAGCAGGACGTGGCAACTCCTCGGGTGAGCCCTGTCTCAGAGCAATATGTGCCGGCTCTGCAATTATGGAAGCCTCCTTGGATAGCGGGGGAATGCTCATGGTCTGCTCCTGCCTTCCCTTGAGGATTGACCGTGATGCCCTTGACCGTTCTACCGTGACCAGCTGAGATGTGGGCGACACCACAGCAATAAAAGTCTGTCTCTCTAAACCCCGGGAAGGCAAACACGTAAAAATGCCTGCTGAAGTCAGATGTGCTGGCCTACACGTGCAAATAAATCAGGCACAAAGCATAAAACATCAGAGTGAAATGTCTTTCATGCTAGGAATAGCTCTGACTAACTAGTTTTCCGAATGGGAGGCTCTATTTGCAATTCCATTGCGAATAGAAAAAAATTATATTCGCAATGGAATTGTGAATAGAGAAAAATTATATTTGCAATCAAATTGCGGGAAGTAACAAACATGTCACAGCGTCTGCTCACTAGTCAATTTTAGTTTGGGCCATTAAGAAGTCTAAGAAGGTGGTTAATTTAAATAGGAATGTTCACTGTTGCGAGTTTAATTCTGACGAATTCTCCGTATTTTTTTAATGAATCACTCTTCTTCTTACTTCTGTCCGTTATTTTGGCATCCTGTTTTATTTTAACATTAGGTTAGTCCTGTTTAAATATCAAGAATAATTGTTCAGAACAGGTATCCCCAATACAAATAATGATCCTTACAAATAATTGTGTCCCCAAGCGAGTTCAAGAATTGTTAACTTTCGTTTCTGTCTTACTGTTACCAGGCATCCATGTTTATTTACATTACCGTCCTACTATTTATGTCCTGATAATATCGCAGCAGTGATGATTCTCTTAATTTGACACTTTCTATGGCCTCAAGAAATATGCTTCGCCTCAGAGAGACATGATTAAGCAATTCAAACACCAGGCTTTCGACTGACTGGCCACATGAATTAATAAATAAACATGGATAAGAAAATGCTACGCAAATTAAGTGCAGGAAAACCTGGTATATATGAAGCAGGTGGAAAAGAGAGAAGAGAGAGATAGATAACGATGATAGTGTGAGAGACGTGAGAAAGATGTATTGAAAGACATTAAAGAGTGGAAAAGACAAGAAAGAGAGAGGTGAGAGATCGAGACTTAGAGCGAGAGAAAGAGAAAGAGAAAGAGAGAGAGAGAGAGAGAGAGAGAGAGAGAGAGAGAGAGAGAGAGAGAGAGAGAGAGAGAGAGAGAGAGAGAGAGAGAGAGAGAGAAAAAAGAACTCGTGTTCGGATGGCTAAGCGCCTTTCCCAAGACAACAAAAGTAGAGGACAGATAAGAACAGAAGGACAAGTGCGCAGGTTCTTGTGCAGCAAGATAACCAACACCTAATACACAAAATCCGTAGAAAACATATGCCTAAAGCGAAATCATCAGACTAGGATTGGTGTCACCTAATTCCTGAAAATGAAAAAAAAAATGTTGCCTCCCCGGCGGGGAATAGATCCTCGAGCTCCCGTGTACCAGGCGGAGACACTAACCACTATGCCACTGAAGACACGTTAATAGATCAACGAAATATTGTAATATGGAAACATGCATGGGAATAATCATGTGACCTACTTCCATTGCAAATATAATTTTTTTCTATCCGCAATTCCATTGCGAACAGTCACTCCATTTCCGAATAGCTCATGTTCGGAATAGCTCTGTGTCAAAGACTCGACCGCATCCCCTTCGCCAGGAAGAGCAGTCAATCATGAAGAGACCAGGAGGGGATACGGTGCCCGAGGGAAGGGCATGGAAGAGGAGGTAATAAGAGTTGGGTGACCATTCCCTCATGAGACACGCAGGCGGTGTTCAGAGAGTTAGCACTCTAATCACGATAACATCACGCCTCGTGGTAGCCACAGAGAAGTTGAGTATACACTCAACGTACCACGTCTGCCATCAGCGTGCCATGTGAGGCAACACACACCAAGGTGAAGGTCAATCCCCGTGGTGTGTGACGAGGGAATGAAAGATTGGCAGACGGCCGGACGGACTTGTAGTGTTCACCTCGTTAGAGTAGCGATAGGGGTATTTGTGTTTATTTGTGTAGAAAGTTAGCATAGGGGTAGCAGCTCGTGATAGATAATACTGTGGCTGTATGTTGTGTGTTTCAATAGCGACTGTTCACTGCTTGTAGCGAGCCAACGGCAATAAATGTACCATTTAATTTCCTCGCACACGACTTGCAAGTTTTCTTGTATGGTGTGCCAGAAGTACCCGATGATGCCTGTCAGTTGAGTTGTTGACACTCTGACTAGCCAAGTTTTCGAATGTCCGTCGTGTCCGGAACTATAAAGTCGTGCTCTGACTATATTGTCCCCGGGCACAGCGACAAGCACATGTCCGAATCGAAAACTCGCTGAGTGGGTACCGTCTGCAGACCGGTCTGGTTTGTGCGGCAACGGCCCGGGGCAAACGAAATGCCCAATATATTAAGGGAGAGTCTATTCGCAGGGCCCTGCGAATAGATGCTTTGTTTATTCACGCTTTGTCCATTTGTATATATGTCTATCTGAATCTCCATCTAACAAACTGTCTGTCTGTCTTTCCATATGCATATGTATGTCTGATTGACTCTCTGTGTGTATGTATGCGTGTGTCTGACTCTATCTGTTTGCTGTCTGTCTGCCAGTTTATATATCCGTTGTTTATTTGTCTGTATCTCTGACTGCCTGCCTCTCTCTGCCTCTATCTCTCTCTCGGTCGGTCAACCTGCCTGTTCAGAGTATTGCAGGGAGAGGTTGAGAGAGATGTATGAATTGGCATGGTGGAACACAGATGATCGACGAGCGAGTGTCGGGTTGGATCTAGCTACCCATCTACCTGCGTACCTACTCATCCACCTGCCTGCCTAGCTACCCACATACCTGCTTACTTAACTACCTACCTGTCTACCTACCCACATATCTGCCTCTCTAACGATCTATCTGTCTAACAACCCACCTACCTGCCTACTTAACCACTTTCGTGTCTATGAATATGAAAACTATGAATATTACAAAGAATTATCGCCGAAGCAACGGAGTACGTGCTTTGTGCTCGATACTTTTGACAACAGCCAACGGGGAGAGAATTAAGCAGAGGAGAAGAGGTAGGGGAGAGGGGGGAAGGAAAAGGAAGAAGAGGGCTGGAGCCAGAAGGGGTAGAAGGAAAACGGATCGTTTGGGACTCAAAAATGTGTGGGTTGGGTATTGGAATTGCCGTAGTGCAAAGCAACGAGGACCAATACTGGAGAAACTGGTACTAACTAAATTACACTCACTTTAAACATCACAATTCTAAATACCCAAAGAGATGAAGGATTGACTTTCACCCAATGAATTGCTGAAAAATTGTAAAAAAAAACATTGTCGGGCAAGGAAACGAACGATTGACATTTGACTTTCATCCAATTAATTGCTGAACAATTGAAAAAAAAAAAATGTCCGGCAAGGAAACGAACCTTGAGCTCCCGCCCATCAGGCGGCCGCACTATCAACTATGCCACTGACGACACGTTTTCCAATCAACGAAAATGTATAATATAGCCGCAAACTTACGTTAAATCACGTGACCAGCCGTGCCCTGCGAATAGACGCTTTGTTTATTCGCAGGGCCCTACGAATAGACACTTCCATATATTAAAGTGAGCAATTAAAGCAACCATGAGCAGGATGTGACGATTCCCTCAGGTGAGCCCAGCGCCAGGGCTCTATGTGTCGGCTCTGCAACCCTGGATGGCGGAAAATGTCGTGGACTGTCTCTGCCTTCCCTTGAGGGATGACAGTGAAATTTTTGACTGTTCCGACTTGACCAGCTGATGATGTAAACAGTACCACAAAAGTGAGTCTCCCAGGAATGCTAACCTGGTTAAAAACGCATGCAGAAGTCGGATGAGTTGCCCAAGGGTTTCGACCCAAGGGTGCGTAACAACTCTCCACGGATCGCATCTGAAAAAACTACTCCGGATTAACGTAAAGAAGAAGAAGAAAGCAGAATTTGTCAGCTTACAATTTATTGAGCTGCGATAAAAAATCCCCCATTTCTTAAGATCCCTTTACACTTCCTGATTGTAGATCAGGACACAAGAATATTAATAACTATTAACTCCGCTTAGAATTAACGTACAGGCTTCATTGAGATGCCGTTGGATTCGTCTTGTCAAGCTGTATCCAACTGTGATGATTTCTTCATAAGTAAAGACCCTATTTTAAAATATTCTCTATGTATGCTAACAGACTAACAGTAACAACAGTATACCACAACAAGCAATGAATACAGATCAAACTGGAGCCAGAAGCAGAGTAGAGGCCGACCACTGTATAAAATAAACTTTGGATGGAGGGATTAAACCGAATCCATGAGAATCACGCTACATGAAGCCCATAAACGGCGGGTACTCTCCTGCTATTTATGCCTCACCTCGACACCGCAAGGTCCAAAAGGAACAAGATGGGACCAGATGATGAGTACACAAGTTTTAGTTTTAGTTGTTTTTTTTACCTTTCGACTTCACTTAGTAAAAAAAAACGTATTAAAAATAATAGACTATATCTAACTTACCATTACAACAAGTTGCTTCTATCTGGAATAAATTGACCCCTCTTTCCAAATGAAATTATAAAACACTTCGTCTTGAAGAATTCAATAATACTTGCCGATCTTGTTGCCTTACCTGATTGTGCATTCACAAACTCTACGACAGAAAAATGGTTTTAGCAGCGGCCATGTTTATGACGTCATTTTGTGATTAGTTGCAAAATAATGCTAAATGTAATGATACTTGTATTATATTCAATGTTTTAATAGTAATACAGTCTGAAATCAAACGTTTGAAAAATAATATTTAATTTGGTTTGTTTTAACAAAAACCTTTACTATGGTTTAATATACCTGAAACAGTAATAATTTTCTGATTAATGTAACAGTACAATCTGGCAAAAAGGACACGGGAAGTTACAGAAGAACAATAATTCTACAGACGTATACTCCAACAACTGACTATCTATAGTATAGTAATCTATAGCGATGGACAGCTAGACGAGTTGAGTTGAATTGAGCTAAGAACTGATATCACTGCACTCAGGACATTCCCATACGCGCTCCGTCCCCTCGTTCATCAACCAGCGAAGAGTCATACTGCTAATGGTTCCAACTGCCATCTGATTGAAAGTTCTCCTGGTCTTCCCTCTTAAAGAGTTGAGCTGAGTTGAGCTAAGAACTGACATCACTGCACTCAGGACATTCCCATACGCGCTCCGCCCCCTCGTTCAACAGCTAGCGAAGAGTCACACTACTAATTGTTTCCACAGCTATCTTATTGAAAGTTCTCATGGTCTTCCGTCTTAGTTTTGAGATGCTACCAGAAACTCTGCCAATCCCCGCAATCTCACCCTTTCCACATACGGGTTCTCAGTCTGTTCCCCCACCTTCTCCACCTGTTCCCACAGGCGCACGACCACCATAGGCAATCTACCACCAAGAGGTGCATTCCCCGCCAGCCTATCAGACTGTTCATTCCCCCGTACTTCCGCATGACCAGGGCAAAAATATCCATATAATTCTCACAATCTGTGACCTCTCCCTTTCTCCACCTTACTAAGCATACTCATTGAGTCAGTAAAGAATACAGTGTGTGATGCAGTGGTTTCCTCTAACCAACGGAATACCGCTGTGACTGCTTCCATCTCCATTCTCATGCTGGATTTGGTAACCTCATATATATGGCTACAACAATATCGTCACCATGAGAATGTTCTGACAATCGAGTAGTTCTAGAATGGTGTAGTTGGTTGTAACGTCACACCCGGTTGCTGCCATCGCCCTCAATGCATTGTCCCTTTTCATCCTTCACTACCAAAGCCTCCATATGATCCTTAAAATACACACATCTGTCGAAGGTGAATCCCAAATACTTCAGTTTACTCTCTCTACTGAGAGGTCGTCCATTCAATGCAATACATGGCACGCGTTTTAAATGACTGTGGAGTGTTAAAAAATAATGCCGGTTCAAATTTTGTATTTACCACAACTTTTCATGAACTTTACAGAGGGTAAATACAAAACTTCGACAGCAATATTTTCAAACTCTGCACAGTCATTAAAAATACACCATATAGTATAGGGGTTAGAAGTCCATAAACTCATGCGAAGTGCGATTTTACGTTCATTAAGTACTGCTGCAAACCATTTGGCAATCCAAGGACAGATCTCCATGTCCAAAAGAGTGTATATCAAACGACCATACCCGACCCTATTGTAAGCATCTTACAGGTCATGTGCCAACGCCACCGTTTCTTGTTTATTCTGGAAGCCCTCAAAGACATAAAATGCAAATGTTGCTTCATTGGCACGTGCGTCCTTCCCATGTCAGTAACTGCCAAGCCCTTTGGGGAGCAGTTTACATCTTTCCAATTGGTGCTGTAGCTTGCATGCTACTATCTTGTAGAGTACTTTGACAAAGGTGTTTTGCAAGGTGATAATTCTATATCCATTTAGTTTTGAGTGATCTTTGTCTGCTTTGGGAGTGGGACAAGATAGTTGTGCAACAAAGCCTGGGGTATTTCTGCCGTTTTCATGCTAAAATTGGAAAAAAAAAATACCATCCCCTCCAAGTCACCATAGTTCATGTTCTTCATCTGGGTGTACCTAACTCCATTCCGGCCTGGTGTTGTGTCTTTAGTTCTCTTCAGCACACGTCTAATAGATGTTGAAAGACATACAACGCTTGTAAAAACCTTACTGAAAATTAAGGTTGAAAGCAAGCAAGCAAGAGGTAGACAACGATACAAGTGGGAAGATAACACCAAGGGATGGACGAACAGCAGTCTGACAGAATGTACAGTCAGGGCGAGACAGACAGTGTTGGAGATCCTTTGCAGCCAACCTTCATTGTGGAGGTTGCACTTTATTGATTTATTGATCGAGTGACTTCATCGGATTTACGGGGTTCAGATGCCACCCGACAGGCTGATACTATAGCCAGCCCGCCACTGGTTGTGACAACAGGGAAGATAGAGGGTGTTAGAGACAGACACTGAGCGAAAATATTGGATGCATCGATAAAGTGACACTGCAGACGATTAGCGGTCGAACATACCAAGAACAAATTGTACGGATATTTGTAGAGGAATTTGACGCCTGCATCGCTCACTACTGGCACATGAAGATGATGATGATATAGTATGAAGGCGTTAATAGTTTTTCTTATCTAGGATTTTTAATGACGATGACAGTATGAGGCATAAATATGAAAGAGATTAAGAATGGCTAAAATTAACTTTCAACCGTACGAAAAAGCTTCCCCTTATCAAGCAAAGTTGCCAGTTAAGATCAATAGTTAATACTGAATCTAAGAATCGACATCACTGCACTCGAGAATTTCAATACGTGCTCCACCCCGTTCTCCAAAAAGGCACCGGAGAGTTTACATGCTGATCATTTCAACATCTATTGGATTACGAGTATTGTCCAGACGTTTACACAACCCCTTCTGAGCCAGTCTTTCCGGATTTTGATGTCCCGCCATTCATCTGCACTCTCCGTTCGATCCCAGAGTCTTCACCACATCACCATTATCTGAAAGTAGCTCTCCGCCCCGAGGGCAGCAGTGGCTAATCCACCAGTATGTTCATGGCAGTATACACTGCATGCCCTGGACAGAATATCTACGACACTGCTCGCAACTTCCGCCCTGTCCAGCGATGCTAGTCACTCCACATGAAACAGATTAGTGTCCACTTTCCAAAGCATACTCTGTGAGTCAGTTACAAACACATGCCTGGCTATGCTACTCTCCACCACCAGAAGGCCGTCGTCCGAGCCCCATCTTTAGTTCTCATGCTAGATGTAGTGGCATATGCCAAACTCCCCGTCCACTTGGCTTCGCAATAAAACCCCATTCACCATTCTCACCTCCCACCACAGACCCACCAGTCTATACAATTACATGGCCCGGGTGTCAGTTATCTTCTATCAGCTGTTGCACGGACACTTCTGTAGCACCTGCTGCCCATTCTCATCCTCGGCCCAACGTAACTATAACTCTATGCAGTGCTTAACTACTGCACATTCTTCTCCACGCGCTAGTTTAACACGCAAACACACACCACACACGAACACACACACACACATATATATATATATATATATATATATATATATATATATATATATATATGTGTGTGTGTGTGTGTGTGTTTCGTGTGTGCGTGTGTGCGTGTGTGTGTGTGTTTGTGTGTGCGTGTGTGTGTGTGTCAGCGTCTTACATGCACACAGGTATTCAAATCCTTCTTACGCACTCAAGAAAACATCAGTTGTACGTATGGTATACACATTTTAATTCAGGAGAACCTGATCATTGTCATAATGTACACACAAGGCGGTGAAATCATTCTATGCACAATGCCGCCTTACAAACACTTATAGCACTCAGCTAATTACACAAGGCCTACACACAATTACTCGCTATCTTCAACTAGCACTCCCGCAAAAGCTATACACTCGCTCCAGAAAACACAACGACCCTTCCTCTAAAACTGTCCGAGTCCCGTCTGCCATTTTCAAACTGATCAGTTCGTCTCATGGTACTGGACCACGTGACCCTCGTGACAACTCGGGCTGTCTCAACCGTCACGTAGTGCGTTAGTCCGCCCGTGTGGTGTTGGGTCGTTCGGTGTAGTGCCGTCTGGTCAGTTCAGGACAGCGTCCCGTGAACTTATGTCCCCTTATATCATTAGGTCTCGTCCGTGTCGGTGTCCTGTCTATGAGATCTCCGTGTCTCCACGATGTCCTGTCTCTAATCTCTCTACCGTCCTGCAGATGTCCTGTCTTATGACATCTATGTGCCCTTACCCATGTCCTGTCTATCGTTATCACTGCAGTCCTTGACTCTATTCTGTTCCCTTGTCCTCTCTATGTCCTGTCCTTATTCCCCTAACACTCTGACATCCATCCATTCTCCCCAGGTATTGTGTCACCAAAATCATTCCAAGGATGGTGACACAATGTCGTCTATGCATATAAAATTAGTCCTGAACTAATTCGTCAGCGAGTTGTGGAATTAATCAGTCACTCTACTTGGGTATCACTCTGATTCATAAGGATATGATACACTGTTGAAGTATCCACCCACTAGTCTATCATCAGCTTCACACCCTTGATATGCTGCCAAGAGTCAACTACTCTCCTACATTCTACTACTGGGAGCTGTTAACGGACCAAGGAATATTGTCTTACAATTATGGTTTCCCAATAACATGCAACGCCTTTCACACACCCAAAATTGGTGCCCCGAAACAATTTGTCTCTTTTCACGGAGACTAATCATGGATATAACATCCATGGCTCCCGTAAAATGTTCTCTCAACATCTTTATTCAAGAAATATGTACACTGATTTACACATTTCTAGATCCCGCTTGTTGGTAGACTTTTCTCTCGTGTAGTCGTAACCTATATTAATCCCCTGTGTCCCTTGTATAAGTGTAATCTCCCTTTCTTAGAAAGTGGTGTTTGTACGTTATATGTTCGTATTATGTGAGTTTGCGTGTTATGTTATTACTACTGTATGTTTTAATTAGAAACTGTCAAAGATCTAAATAAGAGTTTACAGAGTTAAGAATATAAGTAATAGAGCTAAGACAGAGACTATTAAAGGACACCAGACTGGAGAGACACCAGCGCTATAAATAGCTTCACAACGGGACACACTTGTGTCAAACAAGAGGGCATTGAGTACAAGTGAGCGAGGGTTTCCCAAAACACTAGGAAACTAACCGCCTCGACGAGTAACCATGGAGTACAGGTTACTCGAGTTAACTGACCAGCGTGCTGGGACACCACGCACGCAAGACTCGCCAGCGCACGGAGGATCCAACATCCAGTGTTCGAACACGCAATTAGAAGCGTGGCTCAGACTGCGGACTGAGATGGCTAGAGAGCAGACGTGTTCCTTATGAATACTATAAGTTTATAGACAATAGTGATTGTTAGGCTTTAGATTCCATTGAGTGATTAATAGTATCATTATCACCTCTTCATTGCATCTGTGTAACGTACCATGATGTTTATTGTCAATGAAGTATTCCGCTCGCGGAGCTTGTTTGTAATCAGCTCTAAATAAATTGTACCTTTTGCAAACGACACGAGTTATTATTTCGTGTAGTGCAAAAGTAGGGGAGTCATGAAACACCTGTCGCAAGCAAGTTGCTGACAGGCAGGACCCCATTTGGTGTCAGAAGACCTGAACCAACGTCCAATTTGGTGTCAGAAGACCTGAACCAACGTCCCATTTGGTGTCAGAAGACCTGAACCAACGTCAACAGCACCATTTGGCATTATTTCTGTGTTAAAAAATATCTAAAATTAACGTGAATGATTTTGTGCTAAAATACCTAAAACTAACGTGAATTATTTACCATAGAATGTCAGAAATAATTTTGTTTATGTGAATGAACGTTAGTGATTAACACCATTACGACGTGATAATTAATATGTTACCATTTGTGGAGCTTGAACCACAATGAAGAAAGTTTAATTTACAAGTTGTATGATTCTACGGAAAGTAATAGGAAATGTGGATGAATTTGTGGTAATGTAAATGTATACAAATATGAATTTAAATTATCAAGCAAACCATCGTGTACATTTCATTTTCTGTGATACAGCCATTGATGTCACCATTCATCACATTCATTCAGATAGTTGTGCAAAATAAGTTCTTTTTGCACAAGGAAAAGATATTAGCTACTGAACGGAAGCCTTAGAACGTAGTTATACCAAGTAAGATAGAAAGTGAAGACAAGACGACAGTGACTTTCATATGACGAATCATCTTACGAATCATGACGATCATTGATACTATCATAACATTCATTCATTAACTATCATTTATCATTATCTAGATCACATTTATGATTCATCAGTCGCATGAAATATAAACATGTATTTATATCATACGCATGTTTCTAAAGTATTGATGCTCTACTAAACAGAAGCATCCGTTCTGTTGTCAATTCGATCATTTGTGTGTGTCCGGAAGACAGCGGTGGAACATCCCAAGGGCCGTATTTTCCGACAAATTAGATGAGTATATTTTCGAATTATTTTGAAATTCACTATGTTAACCATGCATCTTTATTTTCAGTGAGAATGTAACTAACTAACACATAACTACAAACCATTGTGTAAAACTACTGTGATATCATTGTGAAATAACATAAAGTCACAGAATGGCATCATTAAGTGAGTGCATCCAGGCGGGCAAAGATCTAGGCCATACTGGAGAGAAATTAGAGAAATATGCTGATCAAAGATACAAAGAAGAAATAGCTCGACAGAAGGAAGAAACAGAGAGAAAAGCTGCTCTAGAGAGAGACGAAAGAGCATTAGAAAGGCAACATCAAAAAGAGATGAAAGAAGTGGTGGAAGCCACCAAACAAAAACAGCTGGATTTAGATCATGCCACTAAATTAAAGATGAAAGAAATGGAGATAGAGTCAAACATCCAGATAGCCTCTAGCAAACAAAAGAGCCAAGAAGAACAAAATAAGTTTAGTAAATATAAAGGCCTGATCAAACCATATAGCGTAGGCGATTCCATCTCAGCTTGGACTGAGAATATAGAGTTTCAACTTAAGACTCAGAAAATACCATTAGAAGACTGGGCAATGATCTACATGAGAAATCTCAGTGGGGAGCCATTAAAGGTGATAGAATCTATACCTACAGAACTGAGGAGTAATTATCAGTACATCCACGTTAGGATCATGCAGCATTTCCTTTTAGATGCCACGGGGTATCAAATTCAGTTTTCCCAAATAAAACTAAAGCCAACTGAAACCTTTCTAGATTACATCTCTAACGTGCAAAGTACATTTAACAAATGGATTAAGGCAGCGAAAGGGGGCAAAAACTTTGATAAATTACAAGATCTCATGGTAATGGATAAGGTGATAAGCACAGTCCCTACCCCTTTTGCGAAGTTTCTCCAACAATCAGATATAGAATCCATTGAGCAACTAGAAAAACGGGGGTCAGCATATTTTTCTTCTAATCGTGATATATTTAAGACCACAACACATGATACAGAGATCACTGCTTTTGTGAAGAACGTACCCAGTAGATCTTATAATCAGAAAGAGTACCATAAGAAAGACAAACCTTACCAGAAGCCACCTCAATGTGGATATTGTAAATTGTTTCATCCTAGCTACTCTATGTGCGATAAGAACCCGGCATATCCCTCACACTTAGAAACAGTAATAAAGAAGCAAGAAAGCAGACGAAATTCATTTAGACGGGCTGTTAAATGTTACTTTTGTTCTAGCTATGGCCATTATTCAGCCAAATGTCTTGGTAGGCAACGTATGAAACAAATAATGCCTGTGCTCATCGATACGTCATCAGACGATGATAGCGTAATTGACTCTGAACTTGTAAATGTACTACCAGAGAGTGAATGTGAAAGTGTGGCATTAGTTACTGATATATTAGACTTTAAGAGATGTGACACATGTCACCAGTTTCATGCGGATGGTAAATTGAAATGCGGTCACGTTATACCATTCTCCAACGAAGATGCTAATGCAGCTAGTGCCTCAAGAGGTAAACTGAAGTTCTACGATGCACTGGTCAATAATCAACCATGCCATTGTTTACTGGATAGCGGCAGCACTTTACTTGGTTTAAGAAAAGAGCTGGTCAGACCAGAAGATTACACGAGTGAATTTGTCAAATGCCGTACTTTCTCTGGAACCATTGAGAAATACCCACTGGCAAAAGCGAATATTAATACCCCGTTCCTTACCGGCACATTTACTTGCGCAATCCTGCAAGATCCCTGCACGGATCTGATTTTAGGCTGTTTAGCTTCATTGAAGCAATGTACTGACGACGACATATTAGCCTGGAAACAAACAAACTTGGCTAATGCTGTAACAAGGTCAGCATACTCAAACACACTATACTGACCTACAAAATGAGATGTTACAGCTGTTAACACCCAGCGGTGCCAATACCAACACTACTCGACAAGAATTTATCGAGGCACAACGCACAGATCAAACTATCGCACCTTATTTTAAATTGTTAGGTGAGCGAACAAAAGTGACTAAAAATGCATCTTGGTATTTTAGATTATACAACGGAATTCTCATGCGTTATTACACAAATAATAACCATGAAATTCAGCAGACGGTGTTACCTGTAACATACCGACAAAATGTGCTAAAGATCGCACATGAGTAACCGTTTGCTGGACATTTGGCCTATGACAAAACCAGAGCCAGAATTTTGTCACACTTCTACTGGCCTAAATTCTGTACTGATATACAATTGTTCTGTCGTTCATGTACTATTTGTCAACATCTTGTAAGAAAGGGAAAGCATGTGACGGCCGAAGTTCAACGGTCATTATTAGCATCTAGACCATTTGAGTGTGTAGCGGTCGATATTGTTGGACCCCTAACAATTTACCATCAGCTAATCACTAGTTTACCAGAAAACGCAACATCAGTAACACCGTATGAGATGGTAACAGAGACACGCGATAGAATAATGAAAGCGTGTGTAATAGCCAAATCATCTTTGGAGAGGAAAGGACAGATGTACCGCGACTATGCAAATAAGGGTGCTAAAACAATACACCTTGAACCTAATCAGAAGGTTCTGCTTTTACTTCCAGATAAACGTAATTTGTTACTAACCTCATGGCAAGGGCCATTCAACGTTGAACGGAAAATATCAGATGTCGATTATGAAATATCGATAAAAGGAAAATTAAAGATATTTCATATCAACATACTGAAACCATACTTCTCACGACATGAACTACCGACAGACGAACAAGATGCACCCACACCAATTAATCGGACGACAGACGTACATAACACAACTACACTAGTAGGGCGACGCAGGACAACGACATCGCAAACACACTTAGCCAGGTAACAGCACACACAGCTAGTACAACAACAGTACTGAACGAGACAGATGACGAACGGAATAGAATTACCAGTCCCTACAGTAGACACGACTGGGACTATTGAGAGCATACGGATAGAAAGCAAACTAACAGACGAGCAACGACGACAGATGATAGAATTAGTGACGGAGTACAAAGACATTTTCTCCGACATCCCAGGAAAGACAGACAGAATAGAGCACTCCATTATTCTGACTGATAACACCCCAATCAAGTGTCGACCTTATTCCATCCCACTAAATTATATGGCTAATCTCGACAAAGAATTACTATCTCTTGAGTCGAGTGGAATAATTAGGAAATCTCAGTCAGAATATTCTTTCCCTATCGTCCTTGTCGCCAAAAAGGACTCAACTATTCGACTCTGCGTCGATTATTGACGTTTGAACAGAGTGACCAAAATTGATGCTGAACCAATCCCAGCATGCGAGGATTTGATCCTTGATATGTCTACATCTCGCATATTTTCCAAACTCGATCTCACGAAAGGATATTGGCAGGTCCCGATGCAAGAAAATTCAATTCCTTTAACAGCTTTCTCCACACCTTTAGGTCTCTATGAGTGGCGATTTCTTCCTTTTGGCCTTCGTAATGCTCCAGCGACTTTCGTCCGTCTAGCTAGGGATCTTCTTCACGGGGTGACAAATAATTCTACATACATAGATGACATATGTATACATACTATAGACTGGACATCACACCTACAGAAACTACGACATGTCTTCGATAGGTTGCGAATATTCGGACTTACAGTCAAACCCACTAAAGTAGAGTTGGGCATGGAAGAAATTGACTTCCTAGGCCATACCATCTGCAGGGGCCAACTCAGAACAGATGAAAAGATTGTGACCAAGATTCTCAATTTGACTATGCCAACGACCAAGAAACAGGTCCGAAGTCTACTTGGTCTTGTGAATTATTATAGTAAATTTATTCCCAATCTGGCGGAAATCACCAGTGTTTTTTTCCAATATTTTGAAAGCTTCGGCAAAATTGGATATTCAAGATGCACGGTTAATTAGTGCATTATCAAAATTGAAATATTTATTCAGCGTTCCACCTATTTTGCGTTTGCCTAACCAAGATCTTACCTACATTTTACGTACAGACGCAAGTGCTATTTCCATATCAGGAGTCCTAGGCCAGTTTTACGAAGGGAAGTTCCACCCAGTAATGTACGTAAGTCGTAAGATGAGCCCAGCTGAATCAAGATACTCAGCATCCGAGTTGGAGGGCCTCAGCTTAATCTATTGTGTTAGAAAACTTCATAGGTTTCTGGCAGGAGCACAGTTTGTGATCCAGACCGACAATTCTCCGCTTTCTGTGATGCAGTCTAGCATTCCCCATAACAATAGGGTCTACAGATGGGCTTTGATACTGCAGAACTATGCCTTTACCATCCAACATTTAAAGGGGAGTTTGAACTCTTTGGCAGACACTTTGAGTCGACCGTCAAACATTGAAATACCTGAGGTACAGGAAAAGATCGACCAGAGATCACCAGAAACAGTGACACTGTAATTGCTTTGTAGATCAGTGCCGTATGTGGTGAATAAGTTACACTATAAGTGCGTTATCATCGCCAAGCTTATAAACTGTGTAAGAGTAACAGTGCCAGTATGAGTGAAACAAAAAGACGCATAAGTAGTATGTCTACACCGCTAACACATATATAAGCCATATTTACATTGAAGTGTTAGATGTGAACCTACATAGAGTAGTAGGGAACTATATATATAAACACTATCCAGCGAGGAGAACATATAAGACTTTGGCTAAATGAACTATGTTATGAAAATAGTCTACAAAGAACAGTGCTCCATCATCACACCGGGAAGGACGACATTAGTTTAGTGTAATTATATATAAACGTGTGATATGTAGATAACATTGTTTTATAAACAGTACGCATAACTTCATTTTTGTATTAATAATTGAATTGCAAATGTTCAAGTGCATATATAACGTTATTTATGTCATTTGATAATAATATGTCACCTACATCTAGTTAAAAACCCATTTAAGTTAACACCTATATTAGAAATGCAATTATTACATATTACTGTACTTTATTACCGCGCAAACATAATCATGTATAAATTCATTTATTTAATATATCATTTCTAAACTAACCCAACCATTTAGGAATTAACATCATTTCATGTACCTATAACACTTGAAGGTAACTAACCCATTTTGCTTAAATGTAATTAATTAGTTAGATTATTTCCCTTAGGATAAACTTAGAACAGCACACCAAATTACATCAGTTAGTTACATTAGTTAGTATTACAGGATCGGTAACAAACCATCCTCCCAAACTTGTATATTTTGTATAGGCAGGACCCCATTTGCATAGGGAGGACACGTGCAAAGAAACGGCACAGTCATTTGGCGTGAAGACTTGTATAATTCAGCCAATCATTTAGTGTAAATATGTAATGTTCATTTACTTGATATTATGAACCATATTTTAAAGACGAATGAATGTTTTTACAGAACCAGGGTATGAAAGTGAACGAAAGATGTGTAAATGAGAGGAGAGAATGAATACAATAGTAAACATTGAAAGAGAGAGAGAAAGAGAGAGAGAGAGAGAGAGAGAGAGAGAGAGAGAGAGAGAGAGAGAGAGAGAGAGAGAGAGAGAGGTAGCGGAAAATTTTTTTTTGTTCACCGCTTAAAACGTCTTGTTGTGACTTGTCTGAGTCAATCTGTGTAACCAATGTGTTGTCAAGTTTAAGTGTGTTACTGCAATACTTTAGTAGTAGTAAATAGAGAAAATACTTTGAGCATCTTGAAACGGAATTGTGGTCATAAATAAGAATAACAGACATTTGTAGCCACAATAAACCGATTTACGGCGCTCGAAGGAATACACACATGTAGAATAGAAACGCATACACATGTTAGCAAATTAAATAGACTGTAGTTTATTAGAAAACACACAAACAGGAAAACGAACACATAAAGGTTGCATACACCATTTGTTTCAAAGAACAGTAACTCAAATCAGGGGACACAATAACTTCTTAAAAACCGTAATGTAACATTGAAAATATTTCTTCACAAGCGGAAGCGAGAAGGTAAAGAGTAGAACTTAATGTATACGAGTTGGGGTGATATTAATGGGAACATGAACATTCGATGCTCATGTGTTGTACTCATAACAGAGTCAACTTGTATTGGGTTGCCATTTTGGGCAATATGAGGACAGGTCAAAAGACATAAGTCAACGGACAGAAGTCAGAAGACATAGGGTCATAAGACGGAAGTCAGGACATAAGTCATAAGACAACGGTTCCGGATCAAAACAATTCCCAAGAAGATCTGTAACCAACTGTACTGATACGATGGGCTACTCAATTAGCTGAGTGAATTAATAGAACAGTGTGAATAAGGAAAGAAGAGAGTTTGTTCTATCCCCAGAAGAGAGATTTACAACTTATAAGATCTTTGACAAAATTGGACAACCAATTTTTTTTGTGACCATACAACGTGTTACAAGCAATGAGTTAAAAGGTTGCAACACTCCACAGAGAGGAGAGGAGCATGTCAAAGATCTAAATAAGAGTTTACAGAGTTAAGAATATAAGTAATAGAGCTAAGACAGAGACTATTAAAGGACACCAGACTGGAGAGACACCAGCGCTATAAATAGCTTCACAACGGGACACACTTGTGTCAACCAAGAGGGCATTGAGTACAAGTGAGCGAGGGTTTCCCAAAACACTAGGAAACTAACCGCCTCGACGAGTAACCATGGAGTACAGGTTACTCGAGTTAACTGACCAGCGTGCTGGGACACCACGCACGCAAGACTCGCCAGCGCACGGAGGATCCAACATCCGTGTTCGAACACGCAATTAGAAGCGTGGCTCAGACTGTGGACTGAGACGGCTAGAGAGCAGGCGTGTTCCTTATGAATACTATAAGTTTATAGACAATAGTGATTGTTAGGCTTTAGATTCCATTGAGTGATTAATAGTATCATTATCACCTCTTCATTGCATCTGTGCAACGTACCATGATGTTTATTGTCAATGAAGTATTCCGCTCGCGGAGCTTGTTTGTAATCAGCTCTAAATAAATTGTACCTTTTGCAAACGGACACGAGTTATTATTTCGTGTAGTGCAAAAGTAGGGGAGTCCTGAAACACCTGTCGCAAGCAAGTTGCTGACAGAAACATAGAAGTATGTTTATAATCTGTGTACTTTTGGTTTCCAAGTGTCATCACGTAGGTCACTATATCTCACAAATGAAGGCTTATGCTCAATTTTCGAGATGAGTTACCGAACTGTGATTCTTGAAAACATAACCATTGTTGCAATGTAATTCTAAAGTGAACACATATAAAATCAATGAAAGCTCACATGTGTTGCAAAAGACGAAGACACATTATTACAAAAAAATACCTGTACAAAAAAGTGCACCAATATTCATACTTCTTGGTTTAATTCATTCACTCTCCCTTTTATACGCTTTTCACTCAGTCATTCATACTATGCATTGTTAAAAATGTTTCTCATATTTAAATAAAATAGGCACGTTTTGACAAAACGAGCTGATTTAGTTTTATGACTATAATAGTACACTACCAATCTCGTTTAGTTTTCTAAATGAGATACATTATATACAAGGTTGTCTGATTGCGCTAGGCAATAGTAAGGGGAAAAAAAACTTCAATTTCTTAAACTAAGGTTTTTAAAATTTAGTTTAAGTGATGTTTAGTTTAAAGAAATGTAATTCAAGAAAATAAATAAATATATTGCCAGCTGTGTTAGCTCCCTTATGTCTAACCTTTAGTACTTAGTTAAATATTTACGGAATTTATAAACGAAAATGTGCTAGCACTTATGTAATTTACTAAGTGAGAAAATACTATAACTAATATTTATAAATGTCTTCTCACAAAATCTAACTGTATGAAATTAGTTTGATGTTATTTAACCTTTAAATTTCTAACTTATTTGGGAAAATTTATATCACTGTGCAACTTTAGTAAAATAATCTCGACAATTCAATGTTATCTAACTAACTATTTAATCTAATCTAATCTAACTATTTACACTAATACGTAGTCGTTCTAGATGACTGGCACTGTTGTCTTGTCGTTGATCTGCTTGACTGCAAGGTCTGACGGTCTCGTTAACAAGTCGGCCAAAATGTGTTTAGAAACCTTGATGTGTTTAATGGTGAAAGAATAGTTCTGTAGAATGAGGGCCCATCGGTAAATTCTGTTGTTTTTGGGTTGTCCTTTCTCGATCACCATCAATGGGGAATTGTCAGTTTCGATGAGGAAGTGTGTCCCGGCAAGGTATTTAGTTAATTTACTAACACAGTACACAATTGCGAGAGCCTCCAATTGAGACACACCATACCGTGATTCTGCTTGGCTTAATTTCCCACTGAAGTAAACTATTGGATGGTATATGTTATCGTAGGCCTGGAGCAACACCCCGAAAATTGTCGTGGCACTGGCGTCTGTTCTAAGAGTATAAGAAAGTTCTTTATTAGGGAGACGAAGAATAGGGATGTTTGAGAAATAATATTTCAGGTGCGACATTGCGTTTTGTAAAACAGCACTCTGCACATCAATTTTTGATTTAGATCTTAAAAGATCTGGAAAAAAAACACTGGTGATTTGGGCTAAGTTCGGTATGAACTTGTAATAATTCACCAAGCCTAAAAGGCTTCTAATTTGCTTTTTGGTGGTAGGCATCGTGAGATTCAATATTTTGGTCACGATTTTATCATCAGTACTTAAGTGGCCTTTGGATATCTTATGGCCTAGGAATTCAATTTCCTCAAATGCCAACTCGACTTTTGTTGGCTTCACAGTGAGCCGAAACAATTTTATTATGTCAACAATGTGTTTCACAATTTGCCTCAGAATTAAATTTATAGATAACACATTCCAACGGAATGAGATGGTAACTTTTGATTTACATACAATATCATACAAACATGGAGGAACAAAATGTTCTAATGCTGATGTTGTAAGCAACATTAGTAGGTTCAACAGTAGAAATATGGATGTTGTTGCCTGCAGTTGGTAAGCGTTGAGTGCTGTCAATAAAACCTTTAGCAACATTAATAATACAACTGCGATGGAGTTGGTTGTGTGCCACACTGGTAAGTTTATGTTCTGATTTCTGTCGCTTTTGTTGTGTCCCTTGAAACACATGTCATTGTGCAATATGTTGCTGTCCGTGATTTTGAGACTGTGTTGTCTGCTAGAACTAGACTGTAGAGCTTCTGCTTTTCGTTTTAAGTAAGATTTCTGGGTTGTTCTGTGTGTATCTTGTTTGTCTACGTCACTGTTGTCTGCTGGAGTTGCGTTAGTGGAAGTACAATTTTTTGTGGGTTTAACAGTGTGGTCTATAACAATTTTGTTTCGAATGTCATAATAATCTCCATGAAAAGAATTTACGTTCTGTACTCTCTTACATTGTTCTGTCGTTTTCTGAGTAGTTATGTCCCTTGGACTTTTTGACTTTGGTTGCTTTTCTTGATTACAAACATTCTTATTTGTTGTAATCAATTTTTTACTGGCATTCTTTTTTGATGCCGTTTTTCCAGGCTTTAATTTCTTTGTTTGTACAGTATTTCACATTTGGTAAACACCCAATAATTAGATCTGTACAAGGATTGTCTAAGATCGCGCACGTAAACGTGCCGGATAAGAAAGGTGTACAAATGTGAGCTGTAGCTAGTGGATACTTCTCCACATTGCCAGAAAATATTCGGCAATTTACGAACTCGCCTTATAATCTTCTGCGTTAGCAAACACTGTCCTTAAACCAATTAAATTACTTCCGGAATCGATCAAAACCCTACCATTGCGGAACAACAATTCTCCTCTGGAGGAAAATACTGCATTGGCGTTTTCCTCTGAAAACTGGACTGTATGGCCGCATTTTAATATACAATTTTCATGAAATTTATGACATGTTTGACACTTATCATAATTTAGAATATGTATTGCTGCAAGAGCATTATCTTCCATTCTTTCCATTCCCTCGCATTCAATCTAGCTTTCATCAGAAGATGAATCAACAAGTACTGCATTCACACTCTTCAATCTCTGGCGACCTGGACATTTGGCATTATAGTGGCCTAAACTTTTACAAAAATAAAATTTTACAGCACGCCGGTAGTTTTATCTCTTACTTTGTTGTTTCTTCACCATCATATCTAGGTGAGCTGGGTAACCAGGGTTTGAATCACACATTTGAAATTGAAAATGATAAAGTTTGCAGTATGGACATTGTGGTGCATTAGATTTCTGTTTCTCATTGTATCTAAATGGTTTTTGTGGTTTGGTTTTAACTGCAGCTACAATATTATTTTCGTTGTTGGTTAATGTGAAAATATCTCTGTTGGAACAAAAATAAGCGAACCCCTTTCTCTCTAATTGTTCTAAGGACTCAATATCAGACTGTTCTAGAAATTTTGCAAATGGTGTTGGAATTGATGAAATGATTTTGTCCATTATCATAAGGTCCATAAGCTTTTCATAACTCTTGTTCATCTTGCAGCGTTCAGCCACTTATTATAAATATCTTGAACCTGAGAAACGTAATCAATGAACGTTTGATTTGCTTTAGGTTTTAATTTTGAGAACTGTACCTGATAACCTGGTGCATCTAACAGAAAGTGTTGCATGATTAATTGATGTATATAGTCATAATCTTTCCTGAGTTCTTGTGTTATTGATTCAATGACTTTTAAAGGCTCTGCTGATAAATTTCTCATATAGATCATGGCTCAATGGTCTTTTGGGACCTCTTGTTACTTCATTTGGAACTCGAAATTCTCAGACCAAGCTGAGATGGAATCGCCTTGGCAGAATGGTTTAACTATGCCTTTATTCTTATTAAACTTGTTCTCTTCTTCCTTACTTTTTAATTTGGTGATCGAGTGAAATGGCGAGTCATGACCGCTCACGCTTTCCGGCATGGCACATGATCGATTGATTGATTGAGTTGCAATATGCACCTGTGACTCAATCTCTAGTTCTTTCATTTTCACCTGCGTCTCTGCTTCTAATTTCTTATTGTTTGCTTCCATTTTTAAGCTTTTACCCCCTAAGTTTTTAATTATCTTTAATTATCTTTCTCAATCATACGATTTCATGCATGTGACATCTTTGATTCACTCAAATTCTACTTTCATCTGTTCACTTTTACAATTAATGTTTCTTTTTTTTTGTTTTTTGCTTTTTTTTCAACATGGTTTCCTCCGCTCTTTGCGCTAATTCTAATTCGTTCAGTTTAGTAGCTTCAGCTAGTTCTAGTTCTTTAAGTTTGGTAGCTTTAGCTAGTTCTCCATCCATCCATCATGTGCCATGCCGGTAAGCGTGGGCGGTCATGTTCTGCCATCTCACTCGATCACCAGAGTCGTGGATCAGCTCCATGTTTCTGTCTCGACCATGCCACAAGGCCAAGCCATCCAGGTACTTGCTTCGAGGTCTTCCCCTTGGTCTGTTCCCTTGGATCTTACCAGTTGTCACCAAATTCTCCAATCCATTTCTTCTCATAACATGCCCAAAAAATTTTGACTGTCTACGTCTAATTTCTCTAATCAATTTACGATCTTCATTTGTTTCTTGAAGGACTTGTTCATTGGTCTTTCTGGCTGTCCATGGTATTCTTTGCATTTTCCTCAGAAACCACATCTCTACAGCCATCAGATGTTTTTCAGCCTGACTGCTCATTGTCCACGCTTCACATCCATATAAAAGTACAGGTTCAATGTAGCATCTCAACACTCTTTTTCTCGTTTCAATTGACATCTTTTTATTGGTCAATATGTTATTCATCTTGCTAAAGGCTACTTTTGCCATGGCGATTCTTGTTCTAATCTCTTCAAGGCATCTCCCATCAGATGTTATTACTGTTCCGAGATAATTGTACCTGCTCACTTGTTGAAGAATATTCCCATTTACTTGTATATTATATTGTGGTATTTCGTCCTTCCTAGTGACGACCATAATCTGTGTCTTTTTACAATTTAATTCTAACCCTAGTTGTTCACTGTGTGTAACAATCGCATCTACTAAATTTTGCAGGTCCTGTTCATTGTCTGCAATCAAGACTGTATCATCTGCATATCTAATGTTATTGATGCATCGTCCCCCAATGTTGATTCCGTACATATCTTCAATATTTCTGAAAATACTTTCACTGTACAGGGAAAACAGATCTGGAGACATTACACATCCCTGTCTCACACCCCTTTTAATAGGCTTATATTGGCTTACTTCATTATCAACTCTTATGGCAGCTTGTTGTTTCCAATATATGTCTAAGATCTTTTCCATCAATTTGTAGATCTTCAAGCATCCTTATCATGTTGACATGTCTCGCTTTATCAAAAGCCTTTGTGTAGTCAATAAAGCAAAGGTGTAGATCTTTGTTTACTTCTATAGAACTTTCGATTATGTTTCTCAGTATATACACAGTATTTACTGTACCCTTGCCTTCCACAAACCCACATTGTTCTTCTCCTATTTCAGGTTGTATTTTCCTCCTAACTCTTTGCATGATAATTCTTAGCAAAATCTTCGTGATGTGACTCATTATACTAATTGTTCGATGTTGATCACATTCCAAGGCTCCTGATTTCTTTGGGATTGCAATAAATACAGAATTACATAACTCCTGAGGTATATTTCCAGTGTCATATATTGTATTAAGCAGACTGGTAACTTTATCTATTCCATATTCTTCTAAAGCATTAATCATTTCTGTTGTGACGCTGTCTGAACCGGGGGTCTTGCCAGATTTCATATGGTTAAGCGCATTCTGAACCTCCATCTTTAAAATTTCTGGTCCTTCATTATTATTTTGAACATCATACTGTTCGTCTCTGTTATCGTCATAAAGGTTTTTCACATAATCTGACCAAGAGAAATATCATCAGAAGAGTTGATCCAGAACACAACAGACCAAGAGAAATATCATCAGAAGAGTTGATCCAGAACACAACAGACCAAGAGAAATATCATCAGAAGAGTTGATCCAGAACACAACAGACCAAGAGAAATATAATCAGAAGAGTTGATCCAGAACACAACAGACCAAGAGAAATATCCTCAGAAGAGTTGATCCAGAACACAACAGACCAAGAGAAATATCCTCAAAAGAGTTGATCCAGAACACAACAGACCAAGAGAAATATCATCAGAAGAGTTGATCCAGAACACAACAGACCAAGAGAAATATCATCAGAAGAGTTGATCCAGAACACAACAGACCAAGAGAAGTATCATCAGAAGAGTTGATCCAGAACACAACAGACCAAGAGAAATATAATCAGAAGAGTTGATCCAGAACACAACAGACCAAGAGAAATATCATCAGAAGAGTTGAACCAGAACACAACAGACCAAGAGAAATATCATCAGAAGAGTTGATCCAGAACACAACAGACCAAGAGAAATATCATCAGAAGAGTTGATCCAGAACACAACAGACCAAGAGAAATATCATCAGAAGAGTTGACCCAGAACACAACAGACCAAGAGAAATATCATCAGAAGAGTTGATCCAGAACACAACAGACCAAGAGAAATATCATCAGAAGAGTTGATCCAGAACACAACAGACCAAGAGAAATATCATCAGAAGAGTTGATCCAGAACACAACAGACCAAGATCTGTGAATAGACATGAACGCCTACGCCAGCTGATAGGGACTTAAATAATGATGATGATTAAAAGTGGGGCTGCCACTGGTGTTGACCTTTTGGCTAAACATCTAAAAATGTATTCTGGTGTTGGTCTTTGATTAAACACTATTATCCCGTGTCAATTCTTTAAACCCTCTAAAATATTATTTACAGTTAAGACTTATGGAGTCGACACATCTTTATAACAATACTATTCAAGCATGTGAATAGTTGATAACATCATGTAGTAGGACTTCCGCAGAACGTCGCTCTCATGCTGGTCAGCCGAAAGGGCTCGATCGTGTGTCAGTTTCTGTATCTCATACACTTTCATGCCAACGGTTTATTTAATTTCCTGTGTCCACCAGGCTGCTGGTGGACCCCAACCCCTTACATTAATGCTATATGTAAAACCATTGTGACGTTTGATACAGCCAAAGTATTTCGGTTTCCAAGGTAACGATACTGTTCATTGGTCAGTTTTCTGCAACGTTCAGATTGTGTAGAATTCTTTTCTTATTAGTTCAAGGTGTACTAAGAAATCTTGTAATTGAAGTTTTAAAGTTCTAATTGTCTCATAACACATGAAAAAAAAAGGCAACTGCAACTCCGCGATCTAGGGAATGGACATAACTCACGGTTATTGGGAAACGATTCATGACTCACATCCGAATATTGCCACAGGAAACATTCATGTTCTCAAACTGATAATTTGTTTGCTAGGGTTATACTACTCACAATTATAATGAGAAGAACAAGAAAGAAAATTAAAAAAAAAAATGGAAATTGGTGAAAACAGTATGGATTTGGGGAAGGAAAGGATACAAGTTGAAACAAGTAATGCAATGCATACATTTCGGACACTAATACTGTAATAGAAAGGAAAGAGCATTAGAGACATAGAAAGACATGTATTTGTGCTTCATAAATTATACTAAGGCATTTGATAAAGTAAAACATGATGAACTGATTAAATTGTTGGAAGATTGATGAAGAAATTGATGGGAAAGATCTCAGAATAATAAAGAATATTTACTAGAACCAAGTAGCAGCAATTAAAATGGGAAATAAAGAGCGAACTTATGAACAAATAAAGCTAGGAGTACGACGGGGATTGTCTTGTCACCTAATCTCTTCTCCTTCTATAGCGAAGTAATAATGAGAGAGATCAAAGAGAAGCCACGAATACTAGTCGGAGGTTATAATATGAACAATATACGCTATGCATATGACACAGTATTGGTAGCGGATAATGCAAAACATCTACAACAATTGCTGGACATTTTAATAATAGAAAGTGCAAAGAAAGGATTCTCCTTGAATATTAAGAAAACAGTAACAATGGTGATATCAAAGAAAAATGTGTCACCACAATGTGAAATGGAAATAGAAGGGAAAATTCTTCATCAGGTGGATAATTTTAAATACCTAGGGGCATTTATAACATCAGATGGAAGATGTACAACATAGATTAAGTGCAGAATCCATCCATCCATCATGTCCCATGCCGGTAAGCGTAGGCGGTCAAGTTTTGCCATCTCACTCGATCACCAGAGTCGTAGATCAGCTCAGTGTTTCTGTCTCGACCATGCCACGAGGCCAAGCCATCCAGGTATTTGCTTCTAGGTCTTTCTCTTGGTCTGTTCCCTTCGATCTTACCAGTTGTCACCAAGTTCTCCAATTCATTTCTTATAACATGCCCAAAAAATTTTGACTGGCTACGTCTAATATCTCTAATCAGTTTACGATCTTCATTTGTTTCTTGAAGGATTTGTTCATTGGTCTTTCTGGCTGTCCATGGTATTCTTTGCATTTTCCTCAGAAACCACATCTCTACAGCCATCAGATGGTTTTCAGCTTGACTGCTCATTGTCCAAGCTTCACATCCATATAAAAGTACAGGTTCTATGTAGCACCTCAACTCTCTCTTTCTCGTTTCAATTGACATCTTTTTATTGTTCAGTATGTTTTTCATCTTGCTAAAGGCTACCTTAGACATGGCGATTCTTGTTCTAATCTCTTCAAGGCATCTCCCATCAGATGTTATTACTGTTCCGAGATAATTGTACCTACTCACTTGTTGAAGAATATTCCAATTTACTTGTATATTACATTGTTGTATTTCGTTCTTCCTAGTGACGACCATAATCTGTGTCTTTTTACAATTTAATTCTAACCCTCGTTGTTCACTGTGTGTGCAGAATAGGGCAAGGAAAAGCCGCATTTCATAAGATGAAGAGTATCTTATGCAATAAGCCACTATCATTGAATGTAAGAAAGAGAGTGCTGAAGTGCTTTATAGAACCTGTTTTACTGTATGGCAGTGAATCTTGGAATGTAAATGAACAAATTGGAAGCAACAGAGATGTGGTTCCTGATACGAATGTTGCGAATTCCTTGGACTGCCAAAGTAACTAACAACGACTGCCTGAAAGAGGTTAATGAAACTAGAACATTTTATCTAATATATAACAATAAGAAAGAGACACACAGCTTTCTTGGGTCAAGCGATGAGAAAAAAGACATTGGAGAACATCGTGACAGCTGGAAAGATCGAGGAGAAGAGAGGTAGAGGCAGACCAAGATAAATGATGCTGGACGGATTGAGACGGTGGCAGGGAGGAATATCAGCAGCAGAGTTGATACAGAACACCAAAGACCGAGATCTGTGGAGAGTCACGAACACCTACGCCAACCGGCATGACACTTGACGATAATGTGTATTATACCATAGCCTCTTAATACGATTAACCTTTCCATTGCTATGAGCTCTCTCATTCTAAAAGCATATTTGGCATGCTTGCTTGTGTTCACTGGCTGTGAACTCCAGCGCGAAGCCCTGTATGTCGGATGAAGGCATCCTGTTGTCCAACATCAGTGTGATGTCATACAGACCTGAGGTTTGCGTGAGTATCCGTTGTCCCATGTCTGGCTTATTGGTGTGCAGACTGGTGGTTCCTCGCCGTACAGGCAGACACTCTCCGACTTCGGAGGAATCAACGATCCTATTGACTTTAGCCAGGACCCCAAAGGGACCTGTTGCCCAGGACGCTCGACGAGGACGCGTCAGTAGGTCTTGGCCAGTATAGAAGCCAGCCCTGGTGCCTTGGAAACACCTCTGCGTCCAGCATTTTTAGCAGTTCGTATTGTTTTTAATTGTGATGCTTAAGTATTCACTTTTCGTTTTATTTCCATATTCTGAATCCTTTATTTATTTATTGTTGTTGTTGTTGCGCTCTCTGGCTTTGAACTCAAGTGTAGTTTATAAACACTGCTTCTAGTAGTTATGTTAGTTGCACATCTCCCTGACCTATATGTTAGCGACTTTCTCCTTAATCCCGTTTATCCACGTGAGTAAACGGAGCTACGCGAGAATCGGTAGCGGTTCTCGCCGCGCCGGGTACTTATGGGATATGTGAGCCGGCCGCTCACAAAGCAATGGCAAACTACTGAGCCTAATCTTGCCTAGAAATCAACAACAACGGTAAAATGCTGGTGTTGACAGCGATGTCCTGTTATAGGATATGCGAAAAAATATTCTTTATAGGACGTTGCAGTCAACATCAGCATTTTTTGATGTTGTCATATACCTTGGCAAGTTTACGTTCAGTAGTTTCTCATTGCTTTTTAAACTACCGGCACCCATACCATTTCGTAATAAACCAACGCGTCTGCTGCCAAATCGCCTGCAGCTATGTTTCGAACGCGGGTATGCGAGATTACGAACTGCGCCCGTAACCTCTTCGCCATGGAGCAGCACTGGACGTTAGAATGAATTTTGCGCGTGGATTAGCTTTCCCTATTAACAGTGTTCCTCGCCATCAGGCAAGCAAACCCCGACTTCGGAGGTACTTGTAATTTACGTGTCCAAGTCAAGGACGATATCCTTTATTGTAATGGATGTATTGCCACAGTGCGGTATCACTATGCAAGGGGTGTATCCTACATTGGCAAATGATAGTATCTATGTCATGTGTCAGGGGTCGCATCTTGACCTTTGCTGTTACACTCGTCAGGACATCATTGCTGGTCAGTAGGACACGAGTATGGTTTATTCTTCGGATCGTGTCACAGGTCGATAGGATCAATATTTAGCTTTGATGATCTGTTGTGTAACTTTTGCATCGAGCTTTCCAGTCTCATTTATTCGATGTTGTCTAGGGGTTCTGGTTTATGTTTAATATAGTTAGTTACTATTACTTATTATTTAATATTGTTAAGATCCCAAAATACCACACGAGCCTTTAACCTCTAATAACACACTAATTCACGAAAACACTTCACATGATTCCGAAGAGTTTCACATCCTGTAACTACTGATCAAATCAAGAATGCAATTTACAGTCTTTCGTGAAAATCATATTCTAAAATACTATATCACTCAACACACGCCCTGGTGGCAATTTCGCTTGCCTTTGGCAGCTCGACTTTCGATTCGTCCTATTCCTGCAACAGTCTCCACTCGAATGCCCCTTTCAAGCGTATTATCAGTTCTTCCGTTCAGTCACTGCGTGCCAAAACATGTTGCATGTTCAAAACTGACACGAACTCACTAGGTTCATGTATTGTCATGTATTGCGACAGGGCGCTGCCACTATCCCACGTACATATACTACGTTCGTATATGCTGATGCATATGCTGGGGGGAGGATCTGAGCACCTATGGACATGTCCGGAGTGCAACGAAGATACCCCAACTGATAACTGATAACTGATAACTGATACTACGTTCGTATCTATGTCATGTGTTGCGACAGTGCGGTATCACTATCCAAGGGACATTTCCATCTCTATCCAAGGAACAAGTCTAATTTTTACCTGTGTGTCGAGTGTACTTGAAACTATTTCTGTACTGTAAAAGCCCAAGTAATTGATTCCTGCTGAGGTAGTGCGTCAAATACTAGAGGGCTTCAAGTGAAAAACTCAAACTGTGTGTGTGTGTGTGTGTGTGTGTGCGTGCGTGCGTGCGTGCATGTGTGTGTGTGTGTGTGTGTGTGTGTGTGTGTGTGTGTGTGTGTGTGTGTGTGTGTGTGTGTGTGTGTCTTTGTCAAAAGCAAAGAACAAATGTATCATTTTTCGATGTAGTCACCACTGCATTCAATTCAAGTCCTCAAGCGCCGATAAAGTGCTTTGAGTCCTGTAGAAAAAATATTTTCTTGATCGCTACTTGGTGTGCATGACCCGGCCGGGAGAGTCACGCCGTCTTGAAATTTTCTACTCCACTCATACACGTGCTGACAGACAGGTATGCACCACCACACTGAACCTTCATTCGCCGATGGTTTCTATAGGTTTCATACCTTCACTGAAAAAAAAAAAAAACGCACAAAAGAAGGCTGATCCTCTTTGATGCATGCCAAAAGTGGTGGGGCCATCTTGAAACTGTCCTGATGACGTCACCGTGTTCGTTTACACCTGTAATGACACGTGTTTAAAACTCTTGACATCCGTAACAACAATATTGACAGGTTACAAGACAATGGCATGGTTATTGTTATTTCTATCACATTCTTAAGATTTTCACTTGCAGCCGCCTCGTACAATAACACACAGAAACCGGATGTAAAGATCTCTTGAACAAGACTCCTTTGAATTGGAAACGAAACGTGTATATTAATAGTGAATAGAGAATTAACAAAAAATACACAAATGTTGAATAGAACAACCACACTTGTACGAGTTAGACATACAGTAAAACCTCGGTTTTCGATGCTCGGTTATCGTCTGTGTCGGTTTTCGTCTATTTTTCTCCACGGAAAATTTGTTTCGGTTTTCGTCGGTTGCTTCCGATTTCATCGGCGTGCCCACATGACGTTACTGCTAATTTTGCGAAAAACAAAGGGACCCGCGCATTCTTATGCTTAGTTTGGCGTTGATTTTCGTTGTGTGAGCATCACTTGCTAATAATAAAATACAAAAGCAGAATTAAGCTTGCTTAAATCGGCCGCATGTACGGGAAGTCGTCATCCACGATAGGTTCCATTGTGGTGAAAAAGGAAGCAATAATAAGGAGACTAATGTAGCGAAAGGCATGAATATGCTAACGAAACAGAGATTGCTAACAATTGAAGATGTCGAACATTTATTATTAATCTGGATAAATCAAAACCAGTTAGATGGCGATTCTGTATCGGAGGCAATCATATGTGAAATGGTCAGACTGTTGTATGCCGATCAAATTAAGAAAATGCCTGGGACGAGTGCTAGTTTACCAAGTGATTTAAAAGTCAGCAGAGGATGGTTTGAACAATTCAAGGGCTGCACTAGCATACACAGTGTTTCTAGGCACGACAAAAGTGCGAGTTCGGACAAATCTGAGTCCGAAAATTAGTATAAAACACTATATTTATTCTCTATAAAATGTGTTTTTGGTATGCATTTTGAGTTTCTAGGGCGAATTAATTGGATTCACATTGATTCATATGGAAATAATTGACTCAGTTTTCGTCGATTTCGGATTTCGTCGATTGTTTTCAGACGGATAATCTTTTACTGTACGTGCCGTATTAGACATGGTTGTGACATCTTGTATCAGACATACATTCATCAAATCAGTACATCCTGCTTTGTGTTGTAATTTTCATGGCTGATATGTATGGTCGAGTAAGATGGTCGAGTAGTTAGCATGCACAGTCTCACTTCTGAAGACAACTGTTTTAATCCACCATCTCTTTACTGTGGTTAGAAATGCGTTGTTAACTCATCATCATGCCGTGCAGCCTCTCATATCGGGGTAAAGCTTCCTGATGATTCCATTCCATAGTTATCTGTCTGATCCATGAATGTCTGTATTGATAGATCTGTGTATGTCTGTTTTATACATTTTGTCCATTTGTTTTGCTTATATATTATATAAAACGACCGCACGAACTTTATATAAAAACAACCTACAGAGCCCACGTACACGCTTGTTGGAGTATGGGTTAAAATAGTTTAGGACCATCTCTGTCTCGGGGCGCACCTTGAGGCACATTGCACTTGTGGTGCTAGCCCCGTGTTTTAACAGACTAATCGACAATAGTGTAGTTGAGATGAGTCAAGAACAAACATCACTGCACTCGAGGCATTCCCATAAGCTCTAAATCCTCATCGTCAACTTCCAGCGAAAGAGTTCCAATACTGAATGGCGCCCACTGCAATCTGATTATATGTCCGTCTTGCTTTACCTCCTAGTGACGAGCTGTCGACCAAATCCTTTGACCACCCCTCTTGCTGCATGCACTCTATACCATGATAGTCTGTCTGTTCTTCTGCATTAATCACGCGCTACCAGAGGGCCTTCACCACAGCTGCCTTATCATGCATCAAATTACTCCTTAATGATGCGAAACCAGTCAATCTGCCTGCCTGTTCATTTCCAACCACATCAGAGTGACCTGGAGAAAATATCCAGCGAATGCTCACAACCCGAGATCTCCGAATCGATACAAGCCATTCTGCACGAAGCATGCCAGTCTTTACTTCTGTCAGCATGCTTTGTGAATCAGTTACAATCACAGCATGCGTATACAGTTTGTTCTCCAAGAGGCGGAAAGCTGCAGTAACCGCCTCCATCTCCATTCTCAGACTTGAGGTTGTGGTGTCATATGCCAAGCTCTCTTTTAATAAACATCTGCCATTTTCCTTTGCTATGAATCCCCAGGCACCCTTTTGCCTCTTAACTCAGTGCTGTCGGTATAGATAGTCACATCGCCAGGACGAGAGTAGTCATTTATGCTTAGGTAGCGCCTCCTGGCCATTCCTTACACTCATCTTCCAATTTGATTATAAACCCACACAAGTCTGAATGTCTATTCGGCACTCTGACCCACTCGGTGCGTCTGCCAATCTTCTCAAATGTACACACTTCTCTTCCTCTTAGTAGCCTGTAGCTCTTGACTGCATCCGGGGAATCATGCAGGAGTTGTTCCTTGTCCGCAGCTATCTTGAGGTATAACCGTGCCTGCAACACCTTGAGTCTCTCTCTCTCTCTCTCTCTCTCTCTCTCTCTCTCTCTCTCTCTCTCTGTGTGTGTGTGTGTGTGTGTGTGTGTGTGTGTGTGTGTGTGTGTGTGATGTATGGATCGAAGTAGCCAACATCACATGTCACTCAAGACATATCCCATCATAGTCATTTAATAAATTTCAACCATCCATAATAGCAGATGACCACACGTCCTGGGTGCATCTAGAAAACTATAATCTTCCCACCAAGTTCTGGTGATATCTCTTTCCAGGGTATATGGGTTTACATATTCATAACACGCACGATAATATGTCATAAACATATGTATCAGACACAAAAGAGATTAGAAATATATCTTATTAGACAGATCATATCATTAAGTGCAGGTAATAGGGAAAGGAAGATAACCAATAGATATATTACAAGCAAAGGGAGATAACAAACATATCTTCAAGTATTTCACCTAGTGAGACGAAATCACTAACCCTTATTCTAACATATAGAGAGAAGTACTGAGCTGAAGGGTTCAAATCCTTCATACTGTCTTAACAACTTATGTTACGACACGTATATCTCACCTCTGGTTTCCAGACAGCCCTAAGGTAAATCCGAAAGAATTACACCACAAACCTTCTCTGGTTCAGAGCGACACCTCACTCACATCGGATGAAATAATGCTCTAAGTTAGAAACAAATTATAAAGCAGGGGTGGCCAACGCGAGGCCCGTGGGCCGCATGAGGCCCGCCGGGAGTAATATTGCGGCCCGCGGAGCTAGGGTAAATAAACATAAATGTTAACTTTATTGTACATATCACCAAAAGAACATTACATCATGAGTCGTTGTGACATATTTCCAATATTGTATGCCTATCAACGACACTTGGATTCCCTATTAAACTCTGTATTCAGAAGTCACAATGTTAATTCGAGGCCAAGCCCAATTTTCTAACCATAACACTTAAGCCACCGGGGTGTTTGAAGTTGACAGGAGTTTGAAACTGCGTCCACACGACATATGAATACGTGCGACTGTCTGGTGGGTGACAAGAAGACGGGAAATGGCAAAACTAGTGCCCCCCACCCCCCATTCTCCAGTCCGACCCTGTCCGCGACACCATCCCCATCAAGCTGTGTCGCGTTCTGTGCCAAAAGTGTGCCTAGGATAGATACATTAAAATAAATCGAGTGGATGGATTGAATTGAGAAGTTTTTAAGGGGTGAAATTGAGAACTGAAGGAGTCTAAGAATTGCTCTTCTAGCGACCAGCTGTATTTTCCGTATTGGATACAGTGGGGTTCTTTGGACTTCAGGATGGTGGACTGAACCTTGGCCGAACCAGAAGCATAGTACAAATGCTCTAGTTCTCATTTGGAGTGGCTGATTCATCGGCACAGGATGAAAAGGATTCATATTGAAGTAAGAGCCGAATTTCCTTAATATTATTTGCTCTCCAAGTTTAAGGCAACCTCAACATTACAGAACTCCATTGAGTGACTGATCAATGTATATAATAAGATGGCCTGGCCAACACCAATGTATCTATTTACTCAAGTAAATGCACTGGCTGAGTCTTACATTCATGACTAGTTGTTAAGGTCAGGAGAATGGTTATGAACATTGTCAAAACCTGGCAGTTATCCAGATGGACATTTACAAAACTTGGATTGTTTCCACCTGGACATTTTTAAAACCTGAACTTTATCCACGAGGACATTTTTAAAACCTCAACGGTATCATCGTGGATATTTTTAACCGCCTGAAACTTATTAAGATAGATATCTGCCCGTCGTTTATCATTTACGGATAATTTCTATCCTTGACTAGTATCATTATGGATATTTAGAACTCTTGAAATTTATCTGCCCTATGGATATGTATAATTTATAACTTTTGAAGTTTACCAGTGGATATGTATAACGTCTGAACTTTATCTGAACGATGGACATTTATAACTCCTGAAGTTTATCTGCCCTGTGGTTATTTATAACTTCTGAGGAAATTTATTATCGGGGATATTTCACCGCTTGAGGAATGTTGCACTGGATAATCCCAATTCCGGAACATTTACCCAAATGAATATGTGCACCTTGGGAACTTATTAACCTGGCTAGTTCTACTCCAGTGACTTGAACATGAACATTCGTAAAGGGAATATTATGGACTGTCGTATATTCTGAAGGGACTGGTAATCACTAATGTGCATGACCCATTTCGGTTAAAGGAAGCTGGGCCCCATCCACTTCTTGTATGCAAATAAATCAAGAATACGACCCTTGAAGAATTTACAGACTCGAATTTCGTTCTTTGTCTAGGAGTGTGTGGTCCTCTTTTGGGGAAAAAGTAAGCACTAGGTTTGTCCCTTGTCTTTTCACCTGGAATTTAATGGTAATAGCTCACGAACCCCCTTCTAATTGCTGAAGAAAAATGTCTGAAAAGACTTTCTCAGTAAGAATCAGGTGAAATATAACATTGATCTGGAACAGTCAAGAAATGTCGAGTTCTCTCTTTTTCTTCTTTTAATTAATTAATTCATCTTGTGTGAAGTATATCTGTTAATCAATCATTTAACAAATATATGGAGTTGCTGACAACATGTTTTACACAAACAAGATGGAGAATCAACAGATAGTTTGGACTGACAAATTAATAGAGAATATAGCTACAGTTCAATGATTTATTGACTGGGCCAGTGTCTTTTGGCCTATTAACATTTTCTTTTTTCAACATCTGTTTGGCATATACAGAATTAAATAGAAAAATGCCCATAGGACCAAACACAGTCAATCAATAAATAAATAACATTCATTGTGTGGTGAGATATGGTAACTATCAAAATGTTGTACAGTTTAAGTTTGTCAAAATGTAAACCATTATTCAGGAAAATCAGTTCCTGAGAGTGGTGAAGTTTGTGGCAAGGAAAAAGGTAACCTTGTGAATGGGAGATGTGGATAAGCCTGGGTCCATTGTCTGATGGATCCACTTCAGTTTTGGCCAGTTTAGCTTCTCTGAAGGCTTCCCATGCTCTGCTCAAGGCTTGAGTTCTCTTCCATCACAGGTGTTGGTAATCTTCTTCTCTCATCTTCCCTCTTTCTGGTCAGGTTGGCACCAAGACATCACTGCACAAAATTCGCATAAATATGTATAATCCTTTACAGCATGTTCATAGAGTAAACACAACATAACAGGAAGGACAAGATCAGAAGAAGTGTTGTTGTGTTGATTTGGGGTGGGGTCAGAGATTATTACACTGGATGCATCTTCTGTTGTCTGGTACCTGCTGTATGCATCTCCTCAGTGAACCTGTATTTCAGTGAGAAGTGTACAGTCAGACACAGATAAAGAGTGATGATGTGATGTTCCTTGGATCATTGTAATCAAGCTGACAGGCAAGATCAAGACAAGGATGAGATGCATTTGTATAAATGACATACAATTAAACATCTACATCAACTCTTTTTGTTCTACATTGTGTATATAATTGTTTATCTGTACCTTCCAAAGCAACTACTTGTCTTCCTCTTCTTATTCTAAATCTTTTCCTTGTTCCTGCTGTTGTTGTGGTGTTGAATGGAGTGTTGTGAGGTGTATTGTGTTGAGTTAACTTCTGTTGTGTGGGGTTCTATAGATTGTACTACTTTCCCTCACCTTCAGCAGTTAATCTGAGTTTAACTCATCTAGTGTGTTTTACTGTGGTTCATGTCCAACATACAGAACTTCTGATGTGTATTTGTTACAAAATGTAATCTATCCAAGGTCATGACACAATACATTAGTAAAAAGGTTATTACTTGAAGTACCTTTGCTAATTCCCTCCTTCTCTTCGTCTACTTATACTTCTCCTACATCTATTACCTGTGCACATCATGTCCATTCTGTCGGCGATCACTAGTTGGCTATAGACCGAGGTAATTTTCACCTTTAAGTCTGGACAGATTACTTAGTCCGGCTATCACAAAAGGGGTCTGTGAACGTAACCCTATTCTAAGCAATGCAATCTGTAGAGTGCGCTGTTTAAATTAAATCCGACACATGAATATAATTATTTTCCATCAACTACTATTTTTTTCAATTCGTACAGAGGAAAGGAAGAATATAATTCCTGTTTCAGCTCTTTAGATTGCGAATAGACAGAAATAAGTACAATTTAAAGTGAGGTAGTGATTCGTTTGCACAAACTGACTTGGCTCTGCAGAAGCATTTTATAGAAGTTTTTGATGAAATGCATTTGAGTGCATTGGAAGTTTCACCTCATACATTATTCTGTGATAGATTATAGTTGTATGCACCTGGTAAAGTAAGTAAATGTAGTAAAGAATGTCAGTTTTGCAGTTTTGAGAAAGTATAAGATGTCTGGTTCGCCGGGGAAAAGGCTCTGTGTAACTGGAAGTTGTGGTCGGCAGTTTTCACATTTTCAGAGATTTATTTTATCAAAAATACAATTAATTGGACGTACAACACTGGATACCTCTGCTTCATACATCTTGGTATCACTTAGATCTGAGAATTTACAAGCTTACCTCAGAACTAGAATCAAACTGCCGTTTGTAAAATTTGAAAAACAGGACACATTGGCTTTGCGTCTAATCGACAGCCTAGAAGTGAGTTTGGGAAGTGCGCGCTATCTAAGAAATGACGCCTGAGCTGGGTCAACGCCATATTCACGTGACGTCTTCCTCCCAATGGGTTTCCAGTCTGTTGACGCTAACTTTCCCATTTTTAACTTGGCATTTGTCTGTTATGAGTGTCACTTGGTGAGTTCAATTCTCCATCGTGCAGTAATTGTTTTGATAATCTCTGGGTTGGTGTGAAATGTTTACGCGCTGTAAAATGATGGATGGTGAATATGTCACATGGACCATAAACTGTAGGAACCATAGTGTTTTAGTTTGTGAAAAGACTTTATGGTATTAGATATGAACTCTGTGTTCCTGATATTATTCTGAGTGGATGTTGTTGAAGGAAGAGATAATATTGGTTGGATACCGGCTGAGTACATCAGTGACGAAAGGTATGATTAATATAGATTATTAATATTATTTTGATGTGGGTTTTTATTATGTGAATATTCATCATGTACCAACTCTTCTGTCCATTGTGGAATCGTTCCACACAGGCATGAAGGGTATAATCAAGTTTGATGGTGAAACTTCTGAAGAGTTTGAAATCAAGAGTGGAGTTAAGCAAGGTTGTGTACTAGCTCCCACTCTCTTTGGAATATACTTTTCACTTCTACTGAAATATGCCTTTCGTGATCAGGATGGTGGTATATACATTCACTCAGGCTCAGATGGCGGTCTCTAAAATGCTCATAGATTGAAGGCCAAGACCAAAATTAAGAGGGTATTGATCAGAGAATTGCTTTTTGCATATAATGCTGCAGTTACGACACACTCTGAAGAAGAATTACAACATCTACTATCTGCATTCTCTAATGCCTGTTCTGAATTTGGTTTATTAATTAGCAAAAAGAAGACACAGATTATGTCACAAGGTGCACATGGGGTACCATCAATCTTTATTGACGACGCCGAACTAGAGACGGTAGACCATTTTACATATCTAGGATCAGTGGTAAATAGCAAATTATCCCTAGATCAGGAAATCAACATCCGGATTGGTAAGGCAGCAACAACAATGAACAGGTTAAGAAAAAGAGTCTGGGAGAACAGGAAGCTTGCTGCCAAAACAAAAGTCCTTGTCTATCAAGCCTGTGTCTTTAGTACTCTTCTTTATGGCAGTGAAACCTGGACAACTTACTCACACCAAGAGAAACGTTTAAACAGCTTTAATATGCGGTGTCTGCTAAGAATTCTTGGTAGTAAGTGGCAAGACAAAATCACAAATACTGAAGTATTGGAAAGATCAGGTTGCGTGACGGTTTATTCCATGCTCAGTCTTCGTAGACTTAGATGGATAGGACATCTTAGGAGGATGGATGATGGTAGAATACCAAAGGACATCTTTTTTGGTGAATTACAGATGGGTAAGAGATCTCAGGGTCGGCCTCTACTACGATACAAAAATGTGTGTAAGCGGGACATGATTGATACATGCATTGATAATGCACATTGAGAGCAAGTCGTCGCTGAACGTGTTGCATGGAGGGCAAACATCAGAAATGGAAAAAGACAAAGGAGAAAATTATTTTCAGATAAGTCACATCCAATCAGAATAATATCAGGAACACGGAGTTCATACCTAATACCATAATGTCTTTTCACAAACTAAAACACTATGGTTCCTACAGTCTATGGTCCATAATATTCCCTTTACGAATGTTCATGTTCAAGTCACTGGAGTAGAACTAGCCAGGTTAATAAGTTCCCAAGGTGCACATATTCATTTGGGTAAATGTTCCGGAATTGGGATTATCCAGTGCAACATTCCTCAAGCGGTGAAATATCCCCGATAATAAATTTCCTCAGAAGTTATAAATAACCACAGGGCAGATAAACTTCAGGAGTTATAAATGTCCATCGTTCAGATAAAGTTCAGACGTTATACATATCCACTGGTAAACTTCAAAAGTTATAAATTATACATATCCACTGGTAAACTTCAAAAGTTATAAATTATACATATCCATAGGGCAGATAAATTTCAAGAGTTCTAAATATCCATAATGATGCTAGTCAAGGATAGAAATTATCCGTAAATGATAAACGACGGGCAGATATCTATCTTAATAAGTTTCAGGCGGTTAAAAATATCCACGATGATACCGTTGAGGTTTTAAAAATGTCCTCGTGGATAAAGTTCAGGTTTTAAAAATGTCCAGGTGGAAACAATCCAAGTTTTGTAAATGTCCATCTGGATAACTGCCAGGTTTTGACAATGTTTATAACCCTTCTCCTGACCTTAACAACTAGTCATGAATGTAAGACTCAGCCAGTGCATTTACTTGAGTAAATAGATACATTGGTGTTGGCCAGGCCATCTTATTATATACATTGATCAGTCACTCAATGGAGTTCTGTAATGTTGAGGTTGCCTTAAACTTGGAGAGCAAATAATATTAAGGAAACTCGGCCCTTACATCCATATGAATCCTTTTCATCCTGTGCCGATGAATCAGCCACTCCAAATGAGAACTAGAGCATTTATACTATGCTTCTGGTTCGGCCAAGGTTCAGTCCACCATCCTGAAGTCCAAAGAACCCCACTGTATCCAATACGGAAAATACAGCTGGTCGCTAGAAGAGCAATTCTTAGACTCCTTCAGTTCTCAATTTCACCCCTTAAAAACTTCTCAATTCAATCCATCCACTCGATTTATTGTAATGTACCTATCCTAGACACACTTTTGGCACAGAACTCGACACAGCTTGATGGGGATGGTGTCGCGGACAGGGCCGGGCTGGAGAATGGGGGGGGGGGGGGCAGTAGTGTTGCCATTTCCCGTCTTCTTGTCACCCACCAGACAGTCGCACGTATTCATATATCGTGTGGACGCAGTTTCAAACTCTTGTCAACTTCAAACGCCCCAGCGGCTTAAGTGTTATGGTTAGAAAATTGGGCTTGGCCTCGAATTAACATTGTGACCTCTGAATACAGAGTTTAATAGGGAATCCAAGTGTCGTTGATAGGCATACAATATTGGAAATATGTCACAACGACTCATGATGTAATGTTCTTTTGGTGATAATAAAGTTAACATTTATGTTTATTTGACCTAGCTCCGCGGGCCGCAATATTACTTCGGGCGGGCCGCATGCGGCCCGCAGGCCTCGCGGTGGCCACCCCTGGTATAGTCTGTTGTTGATCACACATCCTATTTACCCAATTAGTGAATTCTCGGACGGTGTTTCACTTGCACTGGTATAATAAGAAAAGTCCCGTTCATATGAGGTAAAACAAACATTACGAGAATTTGGGTCTACACCCCCTTCCCCCTTTTTCAAAGAAAGGTAAATACATCGTTTCTAAGAATGTCGTATGGGAATAGAACTGGTAATCGAGCCGTATTTTGACAAGTCAATTTGATGTTGCAATGCAGTTTCACAGTATCACTGGTGACAGTTTTCCCTCTTGACATATAGTGCTCTAAAATAATCCCTCGTCCATCCCAAAAGAAAGTCAACCTCATCTTCCATGCAGATGGCTGTGTGTGAGCTTATTTGGTTTCGGTGAGGAGGAATGGCGCCATTCCTTTCTCGCTCTCTACGTTTCTGGCTGGTGGTGACGAACCCAGGTTTCATCTCCAGTAACTATTCTTGATGGGAAACCATCACCTTCTGCGTCAAAACACTGCAGAAGTTCTTGGCAAGCATCACTGCGTCGTTGTTTCAATTCTGGAGTAAGCTGTCATGACATCTACCTTGCAGACACTTTGCGGTACTGTACCACATCATGGATGATGTGATGTGCTGGACATTGACTGATGTCACTGCAATGTCACTCACAGTCAATATGCGGTTTTCGAGTACGAGGCCTTCAACGACTGCAATCGATTCTGGAGTCACTAGTAGTATGTAATGTACCTTTGCCCTAGTATTTGATGAGCCGCTCCTCAAAATTATCAATCGCTCCTGCTGTTTTTTTTTCTTCTTTTTTTTTCTTTTGTTTCTTTTTTCTTTCTCCCCCCCCCCCTTTTTCCCCCCGCATATCCTAATTACAGGACATCACTGTCCCCCTCGATGTGTCTCCATCTTGTCGCGGTGGGGGGGGGGGGGGGGCTTGAGTGTCCTTGTGACCCCAAGAGCTACGCGGACGGATGCAAAACTACATATCGGACTGGTTTTATGGTAAGGGCCAGACCAAGAGAGACACAACCTGCTGCTCTGCAGGTAGACTGAGGATAGCAGTCAAAGTCTAAATCAGGGGCACGATGCCACTAAATTTTGGTCTGGACACATACTCTAAGGCTCTCAGCTGAGGGATAGGGCTGAACGCCTCTAAGCCATAAACACTCGGATGTGAGATACCCACTTACTGAAAAATGGAGGTGAGGTGCTAAGCACGCTACATGCTTAGTTCAGATACTTGTTCAAAGGTTCTCAGCTGGAGGATAAGAAGGATCCACGGATGAGATGACATGGCCGTCTTTCGCTCACTGAAACACGGAGGTAAGGTGCTGAGGCGGCAGCACATGAAGCCTACTTCATGAACGGTACTTAAGGTGGCAAATGGCAGAGCGGCTTAGTCGCACGAAGAGGTTACGATGAAAGTCTGTATCTATACCTATAGAGTAAGCGTAGTCAAAGGTGGAAAAAACGTCTCAAAAACACGAACTTGGCTAGCGAATCCATCACGTGGTAGCCCGAAGCGAAAGCTTGATGTGTGGATGTCGCCCGCAGACTGCCCGTCCCTGGTTTGTGTGGGGAGCGACCAGTGGCTAAACGAAATACCCAATACATGGAAGTGAGGAAATAAAGCAGCCACGAGCAGAATGTGGCGACTCCTCTGGTGAGCCTAGTCTCAGAGCGCTATGTGCCAGGCTCTGCTATTATGGAAGCCTCCTTGGATAGCGGGGAATGCCCATGGTATGCCCCTGCCTTCCCTTGAGGGTTAATCGTGATGTCTTTGACCGTTCTACCTTAACCAGCTAAGATGTGGGCGACACCATAGCAGGAAAAGTCTAACGTCTCTCAAAACCCGGGAAGGCAAACCCGTAAAAATGCCTGCTGAAGTCGGATGTGCTGGCCTACGGGTGCAAATAAACCAGGCACAACGCATAAAACGTCCGAGTGAAATGTCTTTCTTGCTAGGAGCAGCTCTGACTACCTAGTTTTCCGAATAGCTCCTATCCGGAACGGCTCTGACTGGAACGTTTTGCGAATGTCCGTCGTGCCAGGATCTATAGAGTCGTACTCTGACTATATTGTTCCCGGGAACAGCGACAAGCACATGTCCGAATCGAAAACTCGCTGCGTGGATACCGTCTGCAGACCGGTCTGGTTTGTGCGGGAATGGCCCGGGGCGAACGAAATGCCCAATATATTGAAGTGAGGAATTAAAGCAGCCATGAGCAGGACGTGAGTTTTCCCTCGGTGAGCCCTGGACCAGGGCGCCATGTGTCGGTTCTGCAACTATGGAAGCCACGCTGGACGGCGGAAAATGCCATGGACTGTCCCTGCCTTCCCTTTAGGGCTGATCGCAAAGTATTCGACCGTTCCGACTTGACGAGTTGGGATGTGGACGGCATCACAAAAGTAAGAGTCCCACAGGAATGCTAACCTGTCAAAAATGCACGCAAAAGGTCGGATGTGTTGGCCTAAGGGTTTCGGCCCAAGGGTGCCTAATCTGACACACCGCAATCACATCTGAAAAAGAAAAAGAAAAAAAAAAACGCACCGGATGAACACAAAGAAGAAGAAGAAGACATCTCTGTCAACACCAGCATTTTACCGCTTTTGTTGATTTATTGGCAAGTTTACGCTCAGTAGTTTGCAATTGCTTTCTGAGCGACCGGCTCACATACCCCTGTAATTAAGCAACGTGACGCGAACCGCTACCGAATCTAGCGCAGCTGCGATATGCTAAGTGGATATACGGGATTACGGAGATAATTGTTAACCCATTCGCCTTGGAGACCGGCACATATAGCCTAAGTCAGTGGTTCTCAACCAGTGGGAAATTCCCCCATCATCCAGGGGGGAATTTTAGGGTTTCCAGGAAAGGGGGGGGGGGGAATTAAGATTATTTCAAGATCGCGTTAATACAAGAACCGATTACTTGATATTGTTTTTACCATCATACTTTACCTTCATACTTTACTGCACGTCTCACCCTTCTAAAGTAGACCCACAAATCATGGTTTATGTGGACATCTAGACTTGTTTTAGTATGTGCTATTAAATTTAGCTTCCATTATTATGTATACTGTGTGTAGGGCGCGGTTTAGGTAGGAAATATGAAAGGGGCGAGGGGGGAATGACCTTCTGAAAACGCGTGAAGAGGGGCACGGGCCAAATTTTTAGGTAGGAAATACAACGGGGGGGGGGGGGGGGGGGGGAAGAGAAAGGGGAAATGACGTTCTGAAAATATGGTGAAGGGGGAACGGGCCAAAAAAGGTTGAGAACCACTGGCCTAAGTAAATTATTCAGGGTGGCGTCACAATACGATTCCTCCGAAAAACTATACTGTAAGGGGAGATAAAGATTGTTGAATTATTGTTAATTACTTTTTTTTTTATGAATGCAGATGGTGTTATCTGGTGGTGACAGAGAAAGACAATTAATTCTTAGGGTTAGGTTTACAGGTATGGGTTACGGTTACGGTAGTATATACATATAGGTGGTGGAAAGTTTTGAATATCTTGGGTCATTGATTACCAACAATGGTGACACAAAGAAGAAATTAAACGACGACTATCAATTGCTCTTCAAAGAATAAAACAACTGAATAAATTATGGAATGGGATAGACAGAACTACAAAAATTAGATTTTTAAGAGCATGCATCTTTCCCTTTGCAACATACGCCTGTGAGCCCTGGACACTTACTAAACAAGCTGAACAGCGCATAAATGCTTTTGAATATACAAGTTATAGATGGGTTCTAAGAATATCCTGGGTAAAGGAAAGAACAAATGCATTCATACTTCAAGTGCTGAATATTGAAGAGGGTTGGCTGTTAAAGACGATAAAACAAAGAAAATTTATACATTTTGGTAACTTGAAATGACATGAAAGTTCGGAGAGAACAATAATGGAGGGGTATATGCCTGGGAAGACAGGAAGAGGAGGTCAAAGAGAAGATGGGTGCAGGATGTGGCGGATGATCTCGAGATGGGTGTATCGGACGTGGGACATCGTGCTTGTGATCGCGTAGTTTTCCTGAAGGATGTTATGGAAGCGAGGTTCTGCAAAGGACATGCTCAATCAATCAATCATGTGCCATGCAGGAAAGCGTGGGCGGTCATGACTCGCCATTTCACTCTATCACCGGAGCGTGGATCAGCTCAGTGTTCCTGTCTCGACCAGGCCATTTGGCCAAGCCATCCAGGTATTTACTTCTCGGTCTTTCCCTTGGTCTGTTCCCTTCAATCTTGCCAGTTGTCATTGTTGAAATCTTACCATTTATCGCTAAAATTGGAATGTGTGAATATTGTTCAATATATTGAATATTGGATTGAATGTGAGATGTCGTACACTTCAAAGCATCGCTATAAATTTGTACACATATTTTTGTCAAGAAGCTGATCGCACGAAACTGTTTCATACTATTATAAATTCTGAAAAAACAACAGTGCATGCATTGGGTTTTGAGTAAACGGTCATTTCGTCGATGGATGCAAGAATCTGGAATTAAACCGCCACGCAAACTTGAAACGGTAGGTAGAAAGGCTATTGTAGACAGCTTTGACAAGGATGCCATAAGGCGAGCCATTATAAAAATACTGGGTGCCAAAGAAACAGTGACTGTAAAAAAAACGCAGGGTTTGGTTGAGAAAAAACAATAACATAGAGCTATCCAAAACAACTTTGTGGAAAATTATAAGGACATTAGGCTTCACCTTTAGAAAGTACACGGGAGGTAGAAATATCCTTTGCGAGCAACCGTATTTAGGGGCCACGAGAAGCAGATACCTACGTGAAATAAGGGAAATGCGTAACGAAAATTATAACATAGTGTATTTGGGTGAAACGTGGATCAATGCGCACCACACAAGTGATAAGGAATGGCAATCAGTGGATGGAAAGATAAAGCGATATGTGCCCAGTAGTATAGGACAGCATTTGATCATGGCCCATGCTGGTAATAAGCATAATCATATGGCTGGAATCACAGCCAACGTGTGTGTACTAAGTGATTCAATGAGCATGATTCAGAAGGTCGAAGCTGGATCTGTACGTAGACAGTGGACTGAATCGCTGCGGAAGTCTGTTGTCCGTAAAGTCACCTTCATCTTCGTCCCAGGACATGCGGGAGTCGAGGGAAATGAACGAGCTGACAAACTGGCTGGCTCTGCACCCCCTGTAGATGGCCAGCCCATGGATCGTGCCGATGTTATTAACGTCCTTAAAGATATGGCGAGAACAGAGGACTTTGACGTCAGTGATTCCACATCGCTGTCCAGGATGAAAGACCTGGGAGTAAGAATCGGCACAGCCAGACGCGAGAGGTACGTCGAGAAAACAAAGCGCCTCGTCAACCAACACAGAACTGGCACTATTAGCCACCGGACGCTGATGCATATGCTGGGGGGAGGATCTGAGCACCTATGGACATGTCCGGAGTGCAATGAAGATACCCCTACTGATAACTGAACTGAACTGAACTGACGCATAATCGCTTACTACAGAATGCTGGACTCGTGTTCGTATCAAAGTATACAGACAATAGGGATTATCATAATAAGATGAATGGTAATGTATTTAGAGATTGGCTCGAGAATACAGTGCTTCCATCCCTAGATAGACCGCCGTGTCCAATTATGGACAATGCATGATATCAATGTTGTTGCCCAAGAAGATAAAACACCTACATCATCGAGCACAAAGGGAGCAATAAAGTTATGGCTCCGAATGAAAAACATACCATTTCCATAAACGTATTCCTAGCTAGAATTGTTGTCCCTTGTAAAACAGACGCCAAAAAGCAAGAAATATCAAATCGACAAGGTGATAGAAGAGCATCGTCATGGGTGCTTGAGACTTCCGCCGTACCATTCTCATTTAAACCCTATAGAACTTGTGTGGGCTAAAATTGAAGGACAGATGGCAGCTGACAATACTATATTCAAATGGTCTGACGTCAAGATACTAACCCAGTCCGCGCTATTAAATATTGATAAAAGTTAGTGGGAAAAAATGTGAGGACCATGTGTTGAAAGAGAAGGATGACTATTGGTGAAAGGATGGATTGAATTTTATGCAACCGAGAGCAGTCATCATCCTACTGGAATCGTCCGACACAGATTAAGGTCTGGGCAGATCGCAGACTTTAATCCACATGCACACCTACTTGAATATTTTTACTCCAACTATTCAGAAGAAGAATTGCAGGCCCTTAATATGACAACATCGGCACAAACAATACAACTTGTCAATAGCAACGGTTTGTATTCCACAGTGATGAATTTTCAATTCCGTAAGCCCTCAACGGTGACAAACTGGCATTGAAAAAAAAGCTCTAGACACATTGAATACCAACCGAAGAGTAATATTCTGGTGGGAACTGACATATTGTGACATAACAAGAAACGTGAGTAGAAGCACGTTGTTAAATGAGGGGACAACACACGAACAAACGAATAATTCTATAAACTTCAATGAAAAGAGGACCAACATCTTGACCGTTATGAAGGAAGCCCACTACAGAGACATTCACAGCTATATTCGTCGTGCTAAGCAGGTAATCATGTTCCGTCTCAGCAGAGTAGACATTGCACACACTCCCATTCGAATCCGGATACGCCCAGTGTCGTCATCTGAATTAGCTGGGCGTTCATTACTGTAAAACAAGTTTGTTAGCGAGAAATCACTAGTTTTTCACCAAAACATCAAGGAAATGTCGCCGCTGTCCATGATTTAAGTTGCTTTTGGACCTATCAAAGACATATTCCTTGGGTGGGGGTAAATATAAGACGGCAGGAAAAATTTCATAACGATGCAAAAGACAGTTTTCAAAATAATTGATCGAGAATGATGGCATTCATTTCTGGACAGACTATAGAAAGTCGCATAGAAGCCCTGGAGATGTGGATATACAGACGAATAGGTTCATGGAAACAAAAACAATCAAATGCAGAGGTCCTAGAAAAACTGGGAATGAAGAGAGATTTGATGAAAAAATAAAGAGGAGACAAGTGAAATATTTTGGCCACGTTAAAAAATATGATACTCTTATAAACACCATACTGGAAGGTAAGGTTGAGGGCAAGCGAGCAAGAGGTAGACAACGATACAAGTGGAAGGATAGCATCAAGAGATGGACGAACATCAGCTTGACAGAATGTACAGCCAAGGCGAGAGACAGACAGTATTGGAGGTCCATTGCAGCCAACCTTCATTGCGGAGACGGCACCTGATTGATTGATTGATTGATTGATTGATTTATTATTTACGTCAGCCTTTAATATCCTGTGGTCCATCTTGAATATTATATTATTTAAGATCATACATCTTTCCTATTGCATCATACGCCTGTGAGACCTGGACACTTACTAAACAAATTGAACAGCGCATAAATGCCTTTGAATATATATGTTTCAGACGGGTTCTAAGAATATGTTGGATACAGAAAAGAACAAATGCATCTAATACGACAAGATCTAAACATTCAAGAAGATTGCTACTTAATAGGACAAACAAATAAAATTGAAATATTTTGGTCACTTGAAACGTCATGAAAGTTTGGAGAGGGGAATATGCCAGTGAAGAAAGGAAGAGGGAGAGGCTAAAGAGAAGATGGTGCAGGATGTGGCAATTATCTCCAGATGGGTGTAACGGCCGCGGGACATCTGGCATATGGTCGAGACGTTTTCCGGAAGGTGGTAATGGGTGCGAGCTTCTGCAAAGGGCACGATAGTGAATATATATATATATATATATATATATATATATATATATATATATATATATATATATATATATAGTTCGCATATCCTTTACAGGACATCGCTGTCAACATCAGCATCTTTCAGCTGATTGTTGATTTCTTGGCAAGATTACGCTCAGTAGTTTACCATTGCTTTCTGAGCGACCGTCTCACATACCCCGTAAGTTACCGACGCGAAGAGAACCGCTACCGATTCTCGCGCACGTCACGTTACTCACGATAGTTTACGGGGTTACGGAGAAAGTCGAGAACCACCTAAACCAGGGAGACAGGCATATATATATGCTGTACAAATTATAAACATAAAAACAATATTAATTTAAATAAACATTAATTTGAACATTTTAAAATTATAAGGAATTTTTTTTTAAATTACTTTTTTTTAATCAATGATCAAAATGAAAATAAAATACAACAAAAAAAAAATGTTTAATACTAAAATAAACCATAAAGTATTTATTTTTAAATGGCGGTTATTATTGTATGTTGTGTGTGTGTGTGTGTGTGTGTGTGTGTGTGTGTGTGTGTGTGTGTGTGTGTGGCATACTGTATAAACAACATCATAACTTATGGTCGTATTTACTGGCACCTGGCCGTCTTGATAAAATGACAGTTTGTAAAATGGAGTTACACCTCTCCACAACACAAAGCCTGGGTTGAATTTTGAGACCATGTGTTGCCCTGCAGCATGATCCCTCTCTCGGCCTGTCTAGTTTACTCCAAAGGAAAAAAAAAATATAACACCAATACGTCTGGAACACGATAAGCTGCAGAAGCCGCCGGATCAGCAAAGCAGTACTCTAACTGTCCGACTTTCGGAGCTTCGATCCTATACCAATTGCCAACCAAGACTTTGGGCCTGGTCTGCCCTGCCACGACATTTAGTCTTTAAGTTCCATTTCCTCGCACTAGGGTAAGGCTTGTTGTGCCCTCCCAATTGCACTCCTCCGCCCGAAACCATTGGCACAATGTGGGGTGTCAGGTTTGGTGAGTGCAGCCCAACATTTGAAGTGGACGGAAAGCAGGTAGTACCGTCTACTATCGTACGATAGCTCAGTCATGTCAGACTAAGACCTGACACGGAGTCGTATTATTTAGTGTATAAACAATATCACACTCTTGCCAAAGACACATAAAACTTTCTTGAATGAATCACCAAATAACAAAAAGTAGATTGTGAGCTGAATTACAAGACCACATGAATAGTCTAAACGAAATTGTAGGGAACATAACAAGAAAATTAGCACAAGAAAAACAGTAGGAAACTATGGTTTAGGAGAGAGAAATGAAAGAGGATACAGACTTATAGAGTGGGCAAAAAAGCAGGAAATGATTGTAGGAAACACCTAGTTTAAACAACACCCTAGAAGATTATGGACATGGAGGAGCCGTGATAGCAGGATTAGAACCAGACTGATTACATTCTGACTAGCAGAAGATTTCGAAATGCATTAACAATAGAAAAAACAGTCCCCAGTGCTGATTGTTATAGTGACCACAGATTACTTACAGGTACATTGAGGGTAAAGCTATAGAAAGTCAAGTATGTAACAGGAATCACTAAATATTATTTTTGTACATTGAGTAAAGACAAGGAAATACAAAACAAATTCAACATAGAAGTACAGAACAGATTTGATATATTGTTTGATCTAGAGATCCTATTCCAAGATGTGGATTGCCAGCGGGTAAATGTAGAATAATGTAATGTAGAATATGATATCAATTCGTAACTCGTCGTCCAACCAAAATAGTCCGGCAGAATAACCGGAGCAACGTCAACAATTATGAAGCGACTAGAAGCGGGTCGACATATCTGGCAATACAATATTTATTTATCATTATACAATCAGAATCACTGTTCCCATGTTGATGGAGGATCAGCGATCAGTGAATATGTAAACGCAAAGTTGCTGCACATTTTATTTTTATATTAGATCAATCCACCACCACGATAATGTTCCACCGCCTAGCTTTATTATAACTTCCTTGCCCCTATCATCATAGCTACTTACAAAGCTCCTGTTGGTTGTCACTTTCTAACCTTGAGCCATCCTGATTTACGTTAACAATTCGCCTCTGAGGACTTAATGCTGCCTTCCTTAATGTCAGCCCCTAGCCTAACTGGTTGGTTGCTATTCTATCACGCTGTGACGTTTTCAACATTGTCACGTCGCTTGGCGACTTTTGCTATCTGTTGCTTCGAGATTACTCTTCATATTCTTTCTCTCTTATAATTCAGTCATTCATTATGAAGTGCTACATGGCAGTATGCCCCCCCCCTTTTGAAAATGGTGCAACCATTCAAAAAGTCTGGTCGGATTAAATAACCTGACATGTAGCAGTTTAGAATTATTGAGTCATATCTCTTCATATATTCTATGCATATAACCCTATTTCCACATGCGTATAACTGTGCTAATAATATGGTATGATCTTCTATTAATCACACACAAAATCTCATTAAAAATATTATTATTATATTAAGGGCACGCACTTCTATCTACACCCCCGGTAGACATCGTGTAGCACCAGCCTATGGGAGGGCTGTGCTAATTAATCTATGAACTTCATAAGGTCCCGCGGCCTCCCCATAATAGTCCCTCATTTGCCAATAAAGACAAGCATCCCCAACCAAATATATTAAACCCGATTGAGGGGACGCGTGTGATTAAATGGAACCAGTCCCTCTATATTAGTTTTCGTATTTGACATGTATTTATAGGACTTTTCTTTCAACCTGCTTTGTTGTCATTATCGGTTACCGTTTGACCTTTACTCGCTTATTATAATTCATAAGTGAGGTTTTCTACCTTCGTAGCTGTAGAATTGTAAGAGTTCTCATGACATTTCTATTTCCTTCAATTCTATGTGTGAGACGATAGGTTCTTATCCTGCTTTGTCCTTTATTTGTATTTGTCGACTTGTTCTTATAGATCATTCTTACGTATGTCTATCCACATATATGGGTGTTATCTACTTAATTCTATAAACTTAACTGTTACAGCAAACTTAATTACACATGAAATCATATAATTGTAATATCACACTGACATTCTTAATGTGTTATGAAATATTAAAAAAAAATATGCGACAACAACAATTGTAGCCTAGTTTACTTTTTTATTTTTGAAGGTGGTTGATTGTGTGTCAGCCTTCGCGCTGCTATTGGGATGTACATTTAGTTTGCCTTCCCAATAATACGTATGAGGTTAAGTATTAACCACAATCAGACTACCAGGAATACTTGCGTATCCACAATTGATCCTACAAATTGAAATAATTATAACTTAATTAATGAACTTTAATTATAATACATAATAACAATTAAATAATTATCATAATATTATCTTAAACCTGAAATAATTGGAAAATCGTATTATATGCAACTTTAGAATACTTTCACTCAGTCATGCTATTCATCTCTTGTGTATATGCATTTATTCAAAACAATGTTTTCCCGTAGTGAATTTGAATAACGAAGACACAAACAATAGATTGCACGATTTATTGCCTGGCATATTTCGCTGCATCTCGTCAGGTACATACTGCAGAAATCACACAACTTACGTGAATTAACTAGATAAATCCTTCAAGTTGAAATATACACATATTCGCACAGTAATGTCACTTATCTACCACGGTAATTTTAAGCTGACTAACATGTCTTTCTGTTTGCACAATTCTGGCTTGCGTTGATAAATCATAATTGCTTCTGCAAATTTTACAAGCGAGTATTTTGTGTGTTAAACAACACGCGAAAGGCAGTGTTTCTGTCCACCACATGGCCATTGTCGACGATGTGCCTACCAATTGAAGACGCCGGGAGCTTCCGGTGTGTCAGCCCCACGAGGCTAGCATCTCCTGTGTGTTGTATCTTGTTGACCCATTGAGGTATGTGTTCTAACACCCGTTTGTTAAGCTGTCTCTCATTGGTAGAACATACCCCCATCCACACACTGTGCACACATACTCCCACCAACACACCGCACACATATCCCAAACCCACACACCATATACTTCTCCCCACCAGCCCTTACATCCCCAATCCACCCACACAATCCCCTACCCACACAACCCCGCCACCCATACATACTTCCACAAACCATCCACACATCTCCACCCACCCACACACACATCCTCAGCACCCGTCCCATACACATACCTTCCACCCATACACACATCCCCCACACCCATTCCCACACCCCTACTTTCACACCCACACATTCATCCGCACATCCCACCATCACGCACAAATATCACTACCCACCAACACCCACACACCCCAACCCATCCAAATGCATACCCCCGCCCACACATCCCCATCCACACATCCCCACCCACACATATTCCCACACTCACACACATCCTCCACACACACTCCCATATCCTCAATATAGACACATACAAAATACCTCACGTGAACATTGAAACTAGTATGAACAAACTCCCACACTTTACTCACACACATACACTGACAATTGTCGTGAGCAGTCTCATAAAAATGTTAAACATGTCGAAAAATGTGTACATAAACAGTGTGTGAAGTAAAAATAGTGACACACACACACACACACACACACACACACACACACACACACACACACACACACACACACACACACACACACATTCTGTCTCTCACTCAAACTACAGTAATTTACATGAGTTTACATTATACATGATAAAATCAAATGGTATTTAACTGATAATATGATAGATGAGAATAAACAAATATATGGATTCGCCGGTTTTTTAGAGTGAATTCCCTTGAAGCAAAATGGCGGGACATTTCTTCGTCCCGTAAAATGGAACGTGTTTTTTCCGAATTGTTCATGGATTAAGTGTGTTTTTCGTGGTGAAATGGAGTTCGGACCGTGCAACGGAGTTCGTGCACGCGCGCCCGGACTTCCTTCGGCGTATCATCGGCGCCCGGTGGCGATAGTTAAGCCTAACATGACGACCAGACGACCGACAAGGACACAGCATGGTAAGAGGGCGGGCGCACGCAGAAGGCGTTTAAAATGTGACAGATTGGGTATCGGAAACGTTCGAGTACTGTACTGGAACTGTGTATCATTTAGTCAAGGCCGACCCATTCTTGAAAAACTACTCTACGGAAACGATATTGTAGTCTTACAAGAAACACAGCTCGGCGACGGAACAGTCAATGTCGCGGGATTTCAGGGATTCTTTAACAGGCGGCACCTCGGACAGGCCATTCTGGTCCGCGACAACATACTAGTGTCTGAGATTGATGTCTTCCTGGAACAGTGATGCCCTGCAAGTGCAGGCATTAAGAATAATGACGCCAGTGCAGCTTGTAATCGTGAACGTTTATGTGAGAAATGGGAAGGTCGACGTGCGACAATGGCTGAGTTTGTTTGATATGGATGAAAGGCATATCATCTACTGTGGGGACTTCAATGCCAGAGGCAGTCAATGGGGGAATTGCATCACGAATAGACAGGGAGAAGATCTGGAGGACGCCCTGGCATCTGCTGCCCTAATCTGTCTGAATGATGGGAAGGTCACTAGAATAGCCACTCGATCAGGTGACTCTGACAGCGTCATTGACCTGGCTCTGGTATCACCCACCATCGCACCAAGATGCCGGTGGGGCACACTGGGATACCACGATAGTGACCACTACCCTTGTGTCATCTTGATCAAGAAAGACAGGGCCATGAGTCAAAGAAACAAGACAAATGCCTTCCCGTACGACAACACTGGTCAAGACGCCATAAGCAAGATCAGAAGAAGAAAACTAACTTCCTCCCGCAGGAGACAAGAAAGATGGTTGCAGCCACCATGGTGGAATGGAGAGGTCGAGAAGGCATGGCTGGGAAAGAGGCAGGCTGTCAAAGACTGGCAAAAGGCCAGAAAGGATGCCACAGGTTAAGTTGGCGACCCTGAAGTCTGAGGTCGATAGGACGATGACTTTATTCAAATCCTGCGCCAAACAGGCCAAGGCCGAGAAATGGGACGAGTTCTGCAGGAAGGTGTGCTCCGAGCGATCTCTTACGACATTCTGGCGCCTCCATAAGAGCATGAACGGTGCTGCACAAAGTAGGGGTATTCCAGACTTTCAAGGCACAGATCTCACATGGAAAAAGTCGGATGCGGATAAAGGTAAGGCCCTTCTTGCACGCTACATAGAACAGACTGACCAGAAAGACGAGCCCGCCAGACAGAGGACCACAACGACACTCTCTCAGTTGTGCGAGGTCGTCGGGACAGACGAAGATTGGATAATCACAGCTGAGATAGTGCGTGCGATGCTCAAGAAATCACCTAACACCGCCCCAGGCCCAGACGGCATCCGATATGGTGACCTACTGGTGATATCAGAGGATGACATGGAAGAACTGGCCAGAGAATTCAACACCAGTATCCAGAGGGGTCAGATCAAAGAAGAATGGCTACACAGCTACTTGCTGCCACTGCCAAAACCGAACAAAGACCATTAAAGATAAGCGGCTACAGAATCATTACGATGCAGAACTCTGCTGGCAAGTTACTGGAGAAAATTGTAGCACACAGACTTGCTTGTGACTTGGAACAACTCGGCTGCTTCCCGCCCACACTTGAAGGATACAGACGCAACAAAGAGTCTTGGCTGAATGCGGCGGTCTTTGCTCAAGATATTTACGAAGGATTTCAGGTCAGAGAAGAGACATATGCGGCCGCCATAGACTTAGAGGACGCATATAACAGAGTATCTTTCGAGCACTTGATGCAAACCCTCCTCAGACTGAAAGTGCACCCTCACCTTGTACGATGGATAGCTGCAGTCCTGCTCCAAAGGAAGGTGGTGCTAAGATGCGGGAGTTGGTCTTCTGAGCCGATAACAATATGTCCAGGATTGCCGCAGGGTTCACCACTGTCACCAGTACTATTCAACGTGTATACGGTGCCGATCACTGAACAACAGTTGGACTGGAGGGGTAGGACTCTGTCATTCGATGACGACATCCTTGTGTATCGACAGGGTCGAGATAGACAGGCGGTTGCCAATGATATGCAGGGCGAACTTGATCGAATTTCCTCATGGTGTGCTGATGCCGATGCCCTTGTCAACCCTGCAAAGGCATCGGTTACATGGTTCTCCCTAAACAACCATATTGTGAAAACAGACCTGCCGGCAGTAAGAATGGATGGGAGCATTTTGAGTAGAACCCAGTCAATGACGTATCTTGGCGTGAGGCTTGATCGTAGCCTGTCCTTCAAAGATCATGTCGATTATGTCATAACGAAATCTCGAAAAGGTTTGTCAGCAATGAGAGTCATGGCGACTGCCAATATCGAGCAAAGACTGCTAATACTTCTTTTCCAAGGACTTGTGCTTTCACGCATCGAGTATGCCCTGGCCATCCTCATTGTCAGCCCTACACAGGTTGGAAGACTTGAAAAGGTACAAAACGAAGCCATGCGCATCATTTTGGGCTGCATGAGAGATACCAGCTGTGTAGCAATGAGATACCTCCTTGACTTCCCGACAATGGAACACAGAATCAAGATCTGGAGAGCTCGTGCATACTTAAAAATAAGTGCAGATGAGCAGCACCCTCTGCATGACGCCATATTCAGAGAAAAGGGTGACAGGCTAAAGAGGGGCAAATCATGGATGTGTCGGGCGGAAGATGTCGTCAGACTGGTCTGCAGTCTTACCAGTATCAACCCCGGCAAGGAATGGGTGCCGGTGCCTCCAGCTTTTAAGTGCACTTTCTCCTGCATTATCACACTCGACAGACGGTGCAGAGAGCAGAACCCCGCCGCTGTCAATGCTGAGGTTAACGCGCTCATCTATGAACACTCAGATAGCCCCGAAGTGCTCATCTATACAACAGATACAGAGATATCTGTTGTAAAGCAGCAGAGAAGTGCGTGGGCATTTACAGCCTGTTCAGTGGTGCCCACTCTATGACCACGAGCAGCATGACTATGGAGGTGATGGCAGTTACACAGGCTTTCATATGGCTGGAATCACAGCATTATACCAACGTGTGTGTACTAAGTGATTCAATGAGCATGATTCAGAAGGTCGAAGCTGGATCTGTACGTAGACAGTGGACTGAGTCGCTGCGGAAGTCTGTTGTTTGTAAAGTCACCTTCATCTTCGTCCGGGGACATGCGGGAGTCGAGGGAAATGAACGAGCTGATAAACTGGCTGGCTCTGCACCCCCTGTAGATGGCCAGCCGTGCCGATGTTATTAACGTCCTTAAAGATATGTCGAGAACAGAGGACGTTGACGTCAGTGATTCCACATCGCTGTCCAGGATGAAAGACTTGGGAGTAAGAATCGGCACAGCCAGACGCGAGAGGTACATCGGGAAAACAAAGCGCCTCGTCAACCAACACAGAACTGGCACTATTAGCCACCGGACGCTGATGCATATGCTGGAGGGAGGATCTGAGCACCTATGGACATGTCCGGAGTGCAATGAAGATACCCCAAATGATAACTGATAACTGATGGATTCGCCATAACATGCATCTGCACAGCTCTCTCTCTCTCTCTCTCTCTCTCTCTCTCTCTCTCTCTCTCTCTCTCTCTCTGCATTCTTTCATTCTTTCATATACACACACTCACACGCATGCGCGCGCACACACACACACACTAACACTTCAACTCTCCCACTGTCTCACTCTTTCTCTCGTTCGCTCACTCTCTCTCTCTCCCTCTCTCTCTCTCTCTCACACACTCACTATTTCCCCAATTCATTCACTCTGTCCATCTTCATTCACATTATCTCTAACTCTCTTACTCTCTCTCTCTCTCTCACTCATAAACAGACAGACACACACCCTCACGCTATCACTCAATAATTCCCTTACCCTAGCGCACTCACTCACTCTGTTACTCTCTCTCTCTCTCTCTCTCTCTCTTTCTCTCTCTCTCTTTCTCTCTCTCTCTCATTCACACACACACACTCTAACACTCCCTCACTCACTCTCACACATACACGTACGAATGCATGCACTGACAAATTCCCTCACCTATTTCTCGCTCAATCACTCTCTCCACACACACGCATGCACGTGCGCACACACACATGCACTCTCTCACTCTCTCTGACACCCACTTTCTCTCTCTCTCTCTCTCTCTCTCTCTCTCTCTCTCTCTCTCTCTCTCTCTCTCTCTCTCTCCACACGCACACACATATATAGTGAGCAACTATAGTTAAACAATTATAATGAACAATTATACCAGTAAATGAATTATGGTGGCATATAGTCGGTATAGATTAAGTATTGAACGAGTTTTCGGTTAAATGTGTAGGGACTCATTGGAGTTTTCAGATCTGGAGGAAGATCATTCCATAAGTGAGTACCAGAATAGGCGAAACATGTTTTGTATAGGTCCAATCTAGGCTTTGAGACATGTAACAAATTTAGGCGCTTGCTGTTCATTGCATTAGATTGAATCAGCGGCAGAAGATACTCTGGGGTATTTTGAGATATAATTTTATTCACTAATTTGGCTTTGTTAAAAAGGAAGCGCTTTCGAAGTGGTAGAAGTCTTAGATGACTGTATAAATTGTTACTTTCAACGTGCTTTCTGCCAGAAACCAGACGAATAGCGCGGTTTTGTAGAGAACATAGTCGTTGTAAATTAGATTTAGGGCAAACATCCCAAACTGTGGAACAGTAATCGAGATGTGATTGGATATAGCATGTATAGAATATTTTTCGTGTGCTTTCGTCCAGGAAGTGCTGAATTTTAGCAAGTTAGTAAACTTTTTGTGCTATTTTCTTGGTAAGAACGTGAACATGAGAGCTCCAGTTCAAATGGCTGTCAATTAAAAGACCTAGTGTTTTATGTTCATTCACATTAACTATAGGTAACGTGCCCATGCGGAGTTCGAGCGGTGCACCAGTTATGGCTAGCGTCTGTAGTTTTTGTCTGGTCATTATTAACATGGATTTGGTTTTGTCGATGTTAATTTGCCCGCTGTTTTCATTGCTGCATCTAGTAAGATTATCAAGTTCCTTTTGTAAAGAATTCTCTAATTCACTACGGTTTTCTTGACTAGTATATATAGTACAGTCGACTGCAAATAGATCACAAGTTGTATTGATATATATAGGAAGATCATTAATATAAACTGCAAAAAGCAGTGGACCTAATAATGAGACCTGAGGCACACCAATATTAAGCTGTGTGGGTCTTGATAGACAGTTGTTGAAGGACACGACTTGTTGTCTGTCGGAAAGAAATGACGTGATTATGTTCACCATGTTGGTGCTTGTCTATATTTCTTTTAGTTTTCTAATTAAAATATCGTGATCTACCATATCACAAGCTTTTTTAAAGTCTACAAACACCGCTCCACAAATTCTACCGTTGTTGATGTTTCAGTGCCAGTTATCGGTCATTTTTGTTAGAGCACTATGGCAAGAATAGTTAGGTCGAAACCCAGATTGACTGTTAATTATTTGTTGTTAATTAAATGGTGTAACGTTATTTTATGAATGTGTTTTTCTAGTGGTTTTGATAGCGACGATAGTAAGGAAATATAATTACCCAAAACGCTATTATCGATTGAGCCATTTTTAAGTAGCGGAAACACTTTCATTCATTCAGTAGCATGTCCTTTGCAGAACCTCGCTGCCATAACAACCTTCCGGAAAACCTCTCGATCATAAGCAAGATGTCCCGCGTCTGATACACCCATCTGGAGTTCATCCGCTACATCCTGCACCCATCTTCTCTTTGGCCTTCCTCTTCCTCTCTTCCCAGACATATATCCTTCCATTATTGTTTTTCCAAACTTTCGTGACGTTTCAAGTGAACAAAATATTTCAATTTCTTTGTTTTCTTTGTTTTATCGTCTTTAATAGCCAACCTTCTTCAATATTCAATTCTTGAAGTATGGATGCATTTGTTCTTTTCTTTACCCAAGATATTCTTAGAACTCGTCTATAACATTTATGTGAAAACTAGCTGCTACTGCTTGTGTAGTCACTGTCACAAGAATACCCCTCACAGACTGAAATAGACGGACGGACACGTTTTCCCTCCTCATTGTTGTTATAACTGTAATTTACCTCTTTGGCAGCAACTTCTCTATCGACGATTAAATCATGTCCAATATGAAAAAAAAAACATTTTAATTTAAAGTTTGCTGCCAAAGACCTTGAGCGACAAGCAAAGAAATCAGTAAAGGCAGAAAAGGAGGAGAAACTTAAGTTGAAAAAGGCAATACTAAAAGGAAACCTTGAAGGAGCCAAAATTCATGCAGACAATTCAATTAGACAGAAAAATCAGGCTTTAAATTACAGAAGAATGAGTGCTCGAATCGATGCTGTTGCTTCTCGTGTGCAGACGGCAGTTACAACACGACAGGTTACAAATTCTATGGCAGGCGTTGTCAAGTCCATGGAGTCTGCAATGAAGTCCATGAACCTTGAGAAGGTTTCTCAACTTATGGACAGGTTTGAGCAACAGTTTGAAAATGTGGATGTGCAGTCCCAGGTGATGGAGAACACTATGATGAACTCTTCCACTCTGACAACACCGCAGAACCAGGTGGATTCTCTCATGCAGGAGGTTGAGGATGAAGCAGGGTTGGAGTTAAACCTGGACTTGCCATCAGCCCAGGGATCTGCTGTCGGAGCTACTGCATCAACACAAGCATCACAAGAACAGGATGAACTATCACAGCGACTGGCCAAGCTTCGTCAGATGTATATATATTAATGTTGCGTATCCCTTACAGGACGTTGCAGTCAACACTAGCATTTTTCAGCTGCTGTAGATGTACTAGGCAAGTTTTACGTTCAGTAGTTTGCCATTGCTTTCTGAACGACCGGTTTACATACCCCCCGTAAGTTACCAGCGCGGCTCGAACCACTGCCGATTCTCGCAGCTGCTGTTTTCCCCAAGTGGATATTAGGGATTACGAACAGTGTCGTTAACCTCTTCGCCAGGGAGACCGGCTACACACACACACACACACACACACACACACACACACACACACACAGGGTGTTTACAAAGTCTCGCTGCACTTTATATGTGGATCAAATTTGAAAATTGAAGTATACGATATCATCAACAAATGTGCTGTACAGTCCATCGTGAAGCAATATGCAGTGAATGGCTGTCCTCTGCTGCAGTAATTCTTTGCACTGCAAACAGAATGGTGTTATCAACGGAAGAAAGATTTTTGGTTGAACATTCAGAATTACCATTCAAGAAATAACAACAGACATATTGCAGAAGGTATTTGACAATATGAAGAGATGTGAACAGTCATGTAACACAAATCAAAATCAGGATAATAACTTCATGCTTGTGACAGTATCCATGCAGAGTCTGTGTATATGTGTGATAAAGACATCACTTGGTTTACACAAGTTTCTAGTAATGCTATGTGTCTATGTTTATTTAGTGTAAGAGAAGCTGCCAGAAGCTGTTGTGGTTCAGGCAAGCATCTAATACCTGCATCATGAATTGTTCTCTAAGTTGGGTTGCCACCCTATTATATTATAATTCTGACATCGTTGTAAGTCTGTAACTTGAATGGATGGGTTTGTATGTATGTGATGTGGGTGCTAGCAACAAATATGGCTGTATCAGTATCATTCAGATAAATACCAGTTATGAAATAAAGAATTTGATGTACATACACAATTTTTACATTTTATGTTACCATTTGTTTTATAGAGAAAGAACGCAAAGAAAATGAATGAATGTTTCTTTGGGAAACTTTAGTAAAGGAATTAAAAGAATGTGATGAACATTTCTCTTAGTCATTTGGTTATATTAACCTGTGTGAGTGCCAGTGCAGGTTCAGTTAATTTAAAACAATGTCAACAATTCAGTCGAGCGCTATTATTTATGTCTAAATAGTAAACATAAGTTCAAAAATCCTGAAGTCAATAATACTTAAACCTTTTTAAAATTTTTTTTTTTTTTTTTTTTTGCATATCCCTTGCAGGATGTTGCAGTCAACATCAGCGTTTTTCGGCTGCTGTTGATGTACTAGGCAAGGTTATGTTCAGTAGTTTGCCATTGCTTTCTGAGCGACCGGCTCACATACCCTGTAAGATACCAACGTGGTGACAACAGCTACCGATTCTCGCGTAGGTTACGTTACTCACGAGAATATACAGGATTACGGAAAAAGACGTTAACCCCTAGGCCCGGTAGACCGGCAAATATTTAGTACTTCATTAAATTTTATTGTGATAAATTACAACTCATCTTCGTTATTGTTACAATTTATATTTGTGGACCTGTAATTAGTGAAACATTTTTGCTACTACTAGGGGTGTTCACTGGGTGGAGAATGGTGGACTGCTCTCTAGATATAGAGGTTAGCCAAGAACATGTTGAGTGTGAGTCAACACAGGTGGTGGTCATTGAAAGGAGGTGGGCTAATTGGTTGGGCAGCTATCTCTATAAAATACCTCAGAATGCTATGACATGGCCATCAGATGGTAATAGGAACCAGGCACTAAATCTTCAACATGAGAACCATCTTTGGTTTGGGAAAAGTAGAATGTAGATCTTCATACTTGCTTCATTCCTCCCGCTTGTTGCCGGGGCCCATAAGGGAAGCAAAGAATAGCAACACTGTAGCCTACCACGCATGTCGTAAGAGGCGACTAAGGAGACTTGATGGTTCCGTCGCCCTGCTACTGAGTGAGTACGTGGCGCGACACTGTGAGCTGTGAGTTTCGTGTGAAGTGCTTTTGAATCTGCCCAAGTTTTTATTTGTGGAACGTGACTGCATGTTCGGAGCGATGGCAGGTGGCTATGTCCCAGAGTTGACAGATTTTTGCCTTATGCAGAAATGCGTGACTGCTGGGCTTCTGGTTGACTGCCACTGCCGTCGGTGATGAACTGTATGTTCGTGGACTGTGTCGGTGAACATCTAGGAAACATCCAGATGGGAAAATGACTGTCGATTCCATCAGAGATGAATTGGGTGTTTCGTGGGGGACTGGTGTGTTGACATTCTGGCGGCGGCATTATGCACAGTGTATCTGTGCGGGCTGTTGTTTGTCGAGACTCCTGTCTTTTCCACTTTTCACATTGGTCAGTGGGGAGCGTTTTGTGTGATATTCACTGGCACAGGAACGGAGCATAATGGGGACGACCCGTTGCTGTGAAGTTGGAACTGCGACTAAATAACTAACTAACTTTGAATAACGAAGACACAAATAATAGATTGCACGATTTATTGCCTGGCATATTTCGCTGCATCTCGTCAGGTACATACTGCAGAAATCACACAACTTACGTGAATTAATTAGATAAATCCTTCAAACTGAAATATACACATGTTCGCACAGTAATGTCGATTGTCTACCACGGTAATTTTAAACTGACTAACATGTATTTCTGCTTACACAAGGACGGCTTACGAAGGTTGATTAGTATAGCTTCAGCAAACTTTAACAATCGACTACTTTGTGTGTTGAACAACACACGGAAGGCACTGTCTCTTTCAACCACGTGAGCAGCTCTCGAGCACATGTCTCCCGACCGATGAAGCCAGACTTTTCCGGTGTGTCGGCCTGCCTAGGCTACCATCTTCTGTGTGTAGTATCTTGTCCAACCAATTCGGAATATGTTCCGAAACCCTGCAATGTAACTGTCGCTCAGTTCTGCCTATGTAGATGGCCTCGCATCTGCATGTAAATTGGTAAATACAATTTGATTTGGCGTACAAAGCTACAGGTTCTTTTACTGCTGGGACTGGGATCGGTGTGTTTCGGTACCTGATGACTAGAGCTGCAGCACAGAATGTTCGCTCGACTGCTGTAGTGAGCCGGTCCCGCAGACGTTGCATTACGTCATCTCCTCGGAAGGTTAGCTGGATGAATACTTTGAGTTTAGGGACTGTAGTTACTTCTGATTTCGGTTTGGGCTGTTGGCAGTGGCGCTAAACTCAAAGTATTCATCCAGCTAACCTTCCGAGGAGATGACGTAATGCAACGTCTGCGGGACCGGCTCACCACAGCAGTCGAGCGAACATTCTGTGCTGCAGCTCTAGTCATCAGGTACCGAAACACACCGATCCCAGTCCCAGCAGTAAAAGAACCTGTAGCTTTGTACGCCAAAATCAAATTGTATTTACCAATTTACATGCAGATGCGAGGCCATCTACATAGGCAGAACTGAGCGACAGTTACATTGCAGGGTTTCGGAACATATTCCGAATTGGTTGGACAAAATACTACACACAGAAGATGGTAGCCTAGGCAGGCCGACACACCGGAAAATCTGGCTTCATCGGTCGGGAGACATGTGCTCGAGACTGCTCACGTGGTTGAAAGAGACAGTACCTTCCGTGTGTTGTTCAACACACAAAGTAGTCGATTGTTAAAGTTTGCTGAAGCTATACTAATCAACCTTCGTAAGCCGTCCTTGTGTAAGCAGAAATACATGTTAGTCAGTTTAAAATTACCGTGGTAGACAATCGACATTACTGTGCGAAAATGTGTATATTTCAGTTTGAAGGAGTTATCTAATTAATTCACGTAAGTTGTGTGATTTCTGCAGTATGTACCTGACGAGATGCAGCGAAATATGCCAGGCAATAAATCGTGCAATCTATTGTTTGTGTCTTCATTATTCAAATTCATCACGGGAAAACATTGTTTTGAACTAACTAACCAACTAACTAACATTTATGTTCAAAGGCATTTATGCGCTGTTCAGCTTGTTTAGTAAGGTCCATGTCTCACAGGCATATGTTGCAATGGGAAAGATGCATGCTCTTAAAAATCTAATTTTTGTAGTTCTCTCTGTCCTACTCCATAATTTATTCAGTTGTTTTAGTCTTTGAAGAGCAATTGATAGTCGCCGTTTAATTTCTGTCATTGTGTCACCATTGTTGGTAATCAGTGACCCAAGATATTCAAAATTTTCCACCACCTCCAATTTTCCCCCATTAACGTATATTTCTTTCTCCATTGCAGTTTTGTCTGTATGCATTATCTTTGTTTTTGCTATGTTAAGATATAAGTTGTGATTTTCACTATTCAATTGGGTTGAGGCTATGAGGTTTTCTAAGACCATTCAGTGTTGTGGATAGTAATACTGCATCATCAGCATATCGAATCTCTGGTATGTCATGACCGCCGATATTTAGGGCTTCATATAGCTCCCTGTTTATATCATCTCTTACATTTCTCATTATATTTTCGGCGTACAGGTTAAACAAATAGGGTGACAACACGCAGCCCTGACGGACTCCTTGTTTGATGTCAAACCAATCTGATGTCTCGCCATCTATTCTAACTGCTGCTTGTTGGTCTAGATAGAGCATTTTTATGAGTTGTACTACATGTGATGGAAAGCCCATATTCCTCATGATTTCCCAAAGTTTCTGATGTTGTACACAGTCAAATGCCTTTGAATAATCCACAAAACATGAGAATAGGTTTACATTAAATTCTCTGCACTTCTCTATTATTAATCGCATGTTGAATATGTGATCTCTTGTTCCTCTTCCTTGTCTAAATCCAGCTTGAACCACGTTAATCTCTTCTTCCATTTTCTTACGAAGTCTTCCCATTATGACTTTTAGTAGAATTTTACTTGCATGACTGATCAGGGCAACAGTTCTATAGTTGGTGCATAATTTCAGGTTGCCCTTTTTTGGTATTGGAATGAAGATAGTTCTCTTCCAATCTTTTGGCCATATACCATATTTCCAAATCTTTTTACATAATGCATGATATATGTGTATGCTTTCTTCTCCTCCCGCTTTAATTAGTTCAGCTGGTATCTCATCACATCCAGGTGATTTACCATTCTTCAGGTTCTTTATAGCCCAAGCAATTTCATCTAATGAGGGTTCAGGTTCTGTCTCTGCTGTCATTGGCTCATGTATCTCATTCATATCCTCACTGTCACTCATATCATACATTCCACTGCAGTACTCCTGCCATCTTTCTAGAATTTGCCTAGATTCTGTTAAGGTATTTCCCATCTTGTCACAGATAACATTCAATTGAGGTTGAACATTTCTTGTCAATACCTTCATTTCTTTGAACATTTCATAATCTCTTCCAGTCTTATGATATTGCTCTATTCTGGTACAGCAATCTTGTATGTATTGATTTTTGTCCTTTCTTGTGTTCTTTCTTATTTCTCGAGTTAAAGATTTATACTTCATCCTGCTGTTATCGGATTCATCTCCTTTCTTTTTCAGCTCCCTTCGTTGTTTTATTAATTCTAACGTGTCTGATGTAATCCATGGCTTAAGTTGCCTTTTCTTGGTCGGAATTAAATCATTGGCTGCAGTTATCAAGATATCTCTAGCTTGTACTGCCAGTTCATCAGGTGTCATTTCCTCTTGTACAGACATCAAGACCCCAAAGCGATTCCTAACTTCTATGTTGTATGCATCTGGTATTTTTGTGAGATCAAAACGAAGTGGCCTTGGTCCTCGGGTAAGCTTTTTGAGTTTTAATTTCAGATCTGCTTCTAATAACTGATGATCTGTATCACAGTCTGCACTTCGTAGGGTTTTTGCAGATGTTATGCTTTGATCTCCATCTTCTTTGTATTAAAATATAATCTATCTGATTTTTGGTAATACTGTCCGGAGACTTCCATGTGAAGAGTCTTCTTGGATGTTGTTTAAAAAGCGTGTTGGCTATCGTGAACTCATTTTCTGTGCAAAATTCAATTAATTTGTCACCTGCATCATTTCTATTTCCCAATCCAAATTTTCCTAAAACGTGTCTCTCATTTTCAGCTCTTCCTGCACCTACTTTTGCATTAAAATCTCCCAGTATTACTGCTATATCATTATGATCCAATCTTATGTAATGTGTCTTGCAGTGTGTTGTAAAAATCTTCAATTTCGTCCTCCTCTGCTGTTGAAGTAGGTGCATATATCTGTACAAGAGTTGTGTTTTTTGGACGGCCTTTAAGTCTAATAGTGAGGATTCTATCACTAACTGGATTATATCCCATTAAAGCTTTTGCAGTTGTCTTATCTAAACAAAATGCCACTCCACTCTGGCCTCCGACGTCTCTACCAGAATAAATGAAAAGACTTCCATTTACAGTTGTAAAATGTCCCTTGCCGCTTCAGCGATGTTCACTAATTCCTAAAATTTGAATGTTTAACCTCTCAATCTCATCACATACTACTTTAAGCTTTCCCTCATCCAGACTTCTCACATGCCACGTTGCTATTCTCATTCTGTTTCTTAGTCTGACACAAAGGATTTCCTTGGTAACACAGTTAGGATTAACTCCGTCATCACGATTACTAGTACTTGTCCCTGTGTCACACTCTTCCCCAGTGTTATCTAATCTGCCTGGCCTGGGGGTCTCGCCACCAGATCTCTTTCTTATTATGTTTTCTTTCATGGTTGTTATGGTTTCTTGGCAAGTTTTGCAGAAGGTAGTTTGCCATTGCTTTCCTTCTGGGCAGTGACTGTACTAGTCAGTGGCCATTGCCATTGTCTCTACTGATGAGATCATCTGCCTATCGCCGCAGAGTGCAAGACCATAACCAACAACAATCTGTCGGCTGCTCTCACACTCCATCCACCACCTGCTTCCATGGCTCCACGTAACCCTGATCGGGAGGCTAAACGCGTACTCCACCTTGCCCGAGGGTGTCCCGTAGACTAACGGAGGAAAGGAGGCGTCTTACATCTCCTTTGATACGGGATACCCCTACCCCGCTAACCGGAAACACTTTAGCAATTTTAAATGCAGATGAAAAGTAGTTTTTGGCCAGACACTGGTTATATATGAACGTTAAGGACTCACTAATGACTGGTGCAGCACAACGAAGAATTCTATTACTGATGCCATCTAGGCCGTGTGAATTTGTTGATTTGAGATTTGAGAGATATTTATAAACGTCTGCAACAGACATTAAGGGAATCTCAGCGGGAATATTTCTGGTGCACTTCTCCTCACAGAATGATGCCAGTGAACTTAAATTACACGATGAGTCTAGTATTGAAGACTTTAGATTCTCTATTTCTGTTTGAAAGAACCAACTGAATTCATCGCATGTTATTGAATTTGGTATTGCTGATTCTGTAGGGCTTTCTTATTGGTTAGCAAGTTAATAGCCGTCCATATATTTGTACTGTTTGAATTATCTACAATCAAATTTTTAAAATGGTCTTTTTTATCCTACGAATTTCATACTTAACTTTATTCCTTAGTGTACGGTAATTGATGAAGTCTTTGTTTTTGTGTGCTGTATCTCGCTCTCTCATGATTTCCAGAACTTCATTAGTGACCCATGGGGATTTATGTTGATTTTTGACTCGAACTTCTTTAATTGGCAAGTGTTTATCGAACACATTATAGACTGTCTTCGTCCAGAAAGCGAATGCATCGCCGGGTCAGGAAGTTGGTAAACGTGATCAAGGGCTGCTTTTCTTAAATATTGCAGTGTGATATGTGTATAGATGTCTACAGTCTACTAAGAAGATCAGTCAGTTTATTATCTTTACCCGGTATGTGACAGATATCAAAATGATAATCTTGCAAAAGAAGATACCATCTGTGTTTTCTGGAGTTTTTAGGATGACAATCTTTAAAGACTTGTAATGGCTTATTGTCAGAAAGAACAAGGAATTTCTTCCCCAGAAAATATTTAGAAAACTTATTGACGCTTTCTATTAGGGCCAAAGCTTCAAGTTCAGTGACAGCATATTTCTTTTGAGTTTCTGATAGTTTCCTGCTAAAGTACAGAACAGGATGCAATTTACCATCATGAATCTGCAAAAGAATTTCCGAAATTGCATAGAAGCTCGCATCAGTCTGAATAATGAAATCTTTCGAGATGTCAGGTAGTTTCAGAACTGAACAATTACTGAAAAGATTCTTAATTTGTTGTAGAAGTTCATCATGTTTCTCAGTCCACCTAATTTTAGCAGGTTGACCTTTTTTCAATAGTTCTGAAAAAGTTGCTGTCATGTCCGCGAAATTAGGAATACACGTTTGGTAGTAATTGATGAGTCCTAACACACTTCTGACTTCCTTTTAGGTGTTGGTAAATTTAAAATTATAGAATTTTGACAACCGAAATGATGTGTGTTTTCCGACTCATTTCTTATTGGCGGAATATGATAATGAAGAATGGAATACAATTTGAATTTTGTTAACCAATACTCTTTCTTGGATTTATGGTATGTCTTTTCTGAATGTATGTGTTGATGTATATGTTTTAACTTTGTTGACTTGAACAATGTTATAGTTTTCAGTTGTGTGTATAATGTATGACACATATGCAGTGGCGAGGTTAGTTTGAAATATCTCAAGCAGAGACATGTTAAGCAACCAAGGCACACAGATACAATTATAAATTGTTTCTTGCAATGACATATCCATTTGCTTACCAGTTTTCAAAATATCTCTCGACCTGTGAGTAGATGTTTGTAATAGCCCACTCATCATGGGTGAGGAAAGGTTTAATGAGTATCATCACTTGAAAAATAAATATGTGTATGATGTTGCACAGCCATTGTTCTGTGGACTGTATATGTTGTTTGTTAAAAGTAGATGTACTTTTGGCTGGTGTTGTACTTTTTATTCTATCTTGATAACTCTGTTGGTTCGTCAGACTGGTGTTATTTGCAGACAGGTAAGATTGTATGATTGTTTGGTTATGTTGTTCAATCACAACTGCTGTAGATGTTCTGTATGAGTGTGTTGCATTTGTTTGTTGAACAGATTCAGGTATTAACTTGTTTAGTTGAGAGGTATCAGCTTTTACCTGGTTGGATTTATTTACTTTATGGATAGTGTGTTGTAAACATTTTTGTATTGTCATGTCGTCCCTCTGCTGTGTTATACAGTCATTCGTCCAGGTCTGTTGTTGGTTGAGATAACCTGTTTTGGCTGCCTATATTCTTCGTCTTGTATCTTTTGAACCTGGGTTCTCGTGAGAGTATTGGCTGGTATGTATTTGATCGTTTCTTCGTGGGTACATTCTGTCAAGTTAGGAATGTTTCCAATCATTAGACCAGCACACGGGTTAGGTAAAGCTGCTTCTCGCACTCTACCTTCAAAGTATGGGGATTTTATTGTGATATAAGCAATCTTGAATCTCTCTAGAGTCCCGCGAAAAGTTCTACACGCAACACTTTTGCCTGTGTAGTCTTTTGCCTTTACAAGTCTTTGGTCTACCCCTATAATGGACGCGTCTGTGTCTCTAACACATGTTGTGGGCGATCCAATGACCCATGATGGACTTTCAGGGTACCATTCTGGATGTTGACTGCATTGGCCTCTTGTATTGGTACATTATGGCCACATGCCAGATTACCGTCTTCATGGAATTCTATGCAAACCTTACATGGTCTGTCATTGGGGAATTCTCTAATATGGCTGCATGAGTGTCTTCAAATTCGTCTGACATGGAGAAAACACAAAAAAAAAGCAGTAGCAAAAGCCAGAAGGAAAATTGCCATCCCGAGAAAGCTAACTGTAACCACTTGGGGAGCCAGAGGGAAAATGCTTAGCAAAGTTTATCAACAGAGCATACGACCACACTTGGAATACGGGTCAACTGCGTGGTGTTCAGCATCAAAAACTACATTGCAGGAGCTGGACAAGATGCAAAATCAAGCTCTTAGAGTCATCACAGGAGGGATTAAATCAACCCCTATAGTAGCAATGGAGAAAATGGGGAGGACACAAGCTTTAAGAGAACGCAGAGATACAAAAACACTAATACAAGCAGACAAGTTTCTCAGCTTGCCAGGCCACCCTATGAAGAACAGATTTAAAAACTTAGCTATGGGGCGGTTGAAAAGAAGTAGTTTCATCCACCAGGCCAAACAACGCTGCAGAGAAACCATCGATCTTCCCACAGTTGATATCCCCCTGACAACTATTCCAGAGCGAACCCCGTGGAAAGATGAACATAGAATATCGCTACAAATCCAGTCAAAGTGAGAGGAATATTTGACAAGGAAGAACAGAACAGTGTACAGCGCAGAACAGCCACTCTCAGCTTCCTTGATGACGAATACCCACAGGAGCTCTGGTTCCGAGTCTACACAGATGGGTCAGCACAAAATGCTGTTCGAAATGGAGGAGCGGGAGTGTACATAGAATACCCAAATAATACTATAGACACGGCCAGAATTCCAACAGGAAAGTACTGCCATAATTATGATGCTGAAATTGAGGCAATCAAGATAGCCAAAGAGAAATTACAAAATACCAGCCATGGTACACAACCAGTGGTGATATTGACAGATGCAAAATCCGTAATAGAGGCGCTCCTGTCTGGGAAATTGCCAGTTCTGAGGACACTACTTTCTGAACTTAGCAGTCAGCATAATGTCACCATACAGTGGATACCATCCCACTGTGGAATCCCCGGAAACGCTAGAGCTGATCGATTGGCTAAGGAAGGAGCACAAGAAGAACAACCAGATGTGCCTATTACATACCACCAAAAGAAAAGAATGATCAAATCAGTCAGAAGGCCGCCAAACCTTACTCAAGACGACTACCACGTTATGGACAGACCAGAACAGTTCATTCTTCTGCGCCTCAGAACAGGACACAATAGATTACGCAACCACATGTATACAAAATTCAAGATTGGTGACTCAGCCATGTGAACATGTGGTTTGGCGTCGCAGACAGCAGAGCACATTCTCCAGGATTGCTCAAACTACAACATATCCAGGCGAACCTTCTGGCCTAGAGAGACAACAGTGGAAGATAAACTCTATGGACCGCTGAATGAACTAAAAAGACTGTTAGATTCATACAAGAGACAACATTGCAGTTATAAACATAATTCAGGCGAACGAAAGAAGAAGAAGACTACTAGTGATTATGTATGCTGCACTGGCTTCTTTCCATGTCTTTCTAATCCTACAATCTTTCGAGATATGCCCGTAGGCCTGACAGACAAAGCATCTAACACTATTTTTGTAAGAAGCATACTTACTGGCCTTCTTAGATGTTAGGTTCTTGAGGTAAGAGTCGTAAGAGGGGTTCTTGTCGCACATCTCAAGTGAACCATGTTGTAATTTACAATGTGGACATTGCATGAAGTAACCCTTTCTAGGTCTGTCTGGTTCTCTGTGTGTGTTGCCTCTCATGTGGTATGGTCCTCTACCTCTGTACTGTTGACCATATTGTGAAAATCTGTTCGGTCTACCTTGGTATCTTTGGTTGGGTACTCTTGCACTTGCTCCTATAACTAACTCCGGTTGAGCTCCTTCAGCAAACACATCTCTATGGGCGTTGTAATATGCTTCCCCCTTGGCTTCCATCTCTGGGACTGATGTACACTTGTTCTCCACCAGAAATGTAGACATCGTTTCTGGCACTGAAGAAAGCAACTTATCTCTCAGCATGAGATCACGGAGTTTCTCAAAATCTGAACCCACATCAGCTGATTTCAGCCACTTGTCAAACAGAGAAGATGTTTCTGAGACGTAGTCTAGGAACGTCTGGTTTGCCTTTGGTGCCAGTGTTTTAAATTTCGTTCGTAAACCAGCTTGATCCAACGAAAAATGTGCCAAAACCCGGTCTCTAATATATGTGTAGTTGGTGCGTAGGCTCTCAGGTATCAACTCTACGACCTTCAAAGGTTCCAAACCCAAATGACGGTGAAATAGTATGGGCCACTCTTCGGTTGGAATCTTTGTAATATTTCATTAACACCTCAAAATTAGTTATCCATGCTGAAATGGAATCACCTTGTGTGAAGTTCCTGATCAGACCCTGGTATCGTTTAATGGGGCAACTGCCTTTGCTTGCAATTTTGCTTGAGCTATCTCGGCTTCCTTGTCCATCTCAATAGTCTTGACCTTTAAGTTCCCTTCTATCTCCTTGTCCTTCATTACCACCTCGGCCGCTAGTTTCTCTTTCTCAAATGCAAGTCTCTCCCTTTATGCTGCCAGTTTTTCCCTTGCTATCGCAAGTTCTCTTTCTTTGATTTCTTTCTCTGCTGCTAGCTTTTCTTTTTCTAAAGATGCTTTTAGTTGCCTAGCTTCTTTATCACGAGCTGCTTGTAGTTCTCTAGCTTAGTTATCACGAGCTGCTTATAGTTCTCTAGCCTCTTTTCCAGCTTCTTTGGCCGCTACTCTTTCTTCTCGATGCTTTGCGTGCAAATTCTTTACATTCCTGTTTAGCCCATATTCTAAGTTCTTGACCGGACAATCCTGACCTTTTGCCCATGTCCAAAAATTCTTGTAATGACGACATGGTGCATTTCAGAATCTCCAATAAGGCTTTAGAGAGTTGATAAGAGTTAACACAAGTCTAGTAGGGAGACACCAGACACCAGCGCTATAAATAGCCTCACAAGGAGACACATTTGTGTCAGACAAGGGGCCAATAAGTACAAGTGAGCGAGGGCTTCCCCCAAGCTATTGGGAAGCTTGGCCTGCGAGTAACCGTGAAGTGCCCAGTTACTCAAGCTCACAAGCCAGCGTGCTTGGGACTCCATGCACGCAAGACTAGCTACTGCACGGAGGGGACAGCGTCCGTGCTTGACCACGCAATGTGTAGCGTGTGGACAGACCCGACTGGAGACGGTAGAGAGTAGACGTGTTCTTGACAAATGCTATAGTTTCTAGGCAATAGTCAAATATTAGGCTGTAGATTTAGATTGTGATTATTAGCATCATTTCTCACCATCTCATTGCATTCATGTTGTATAATAGTAATGAAGCATACCGCTCGCAGAGCCATTGAATTGTCAGCTCTAAATAAATTGCATTCCTTTTGCAAATGTCACGAGTTGTTATTTCGTGCGGTGCAAAAGTAGGGGAGTCCTGACAGACCTGTAGCGAGCAAGTCGCTGACAGTGCAATAATATTCTGTAAACGTAACAGGTGAAATAAAATATGTATGTGTGTGCTGCTAGATCGTGGGAAAGATCGAAAATAAACGCGTAAAAGAAGAATAACCGGCTGACTAGAATGTCAATATGATAACAACGTTATAAAAGAGAATTCGAGATCAACAATGTAGACGTTCAACGCGGAAATAAATATTGCCCTACTACGTTAACGTTGTTATATCTCAGACAAATTGCTGGTAAAGACTATATATAAGACTATATATACTTTTATCGTTTCTTTACTTATTCAGTCTCTCGGTAGAGATTTGTTCGCAGCAGACGAGCATAATCTCCGGCGGGCCTATTCTCGCTGGTCGCGAGATCCGCACAGTGGAAGTATGGGAGATTTGCTTGCAAACAGACAGGAAATATCTCCTGCGGTAGCTATGGCGGGCCTATTCCCGCTGGTCGCGGGGACCGCTATAAGTCAGGCGGGGAGTCTGACGATAGTGCACGCTTTCCACAGGTCCGGACACTTGTGATGACAGATGTGCGCGCCCTCATGGTCCGGGCACGTACAAGGCCCTCACCTGTGGGACATGGCTGAACGCCTCTAAGCCGGGTCCCTTTGGTGTCAGGGTCTGGCCATAACTCGCCACCGGCTCGTGGTGGTGAGGTCTCGGTGGAATTGACGCTGAGCCGCCAGCGTCTGCAGCCTACCTTGTGCCAGACGTATTGGTTACCCATTCCTCTGGAATACACAAGACTAGGCCGAGGGAGGGATCATGTCGTTTGGGCATCACATGATCTCTGAAGCTCTGCCCAGACATTGTGTTGGAATATTGGCCACATTCCACTCACATACTTTGGTCTGTCAAGACTGCAAGGTGTCTACTACTATATATATATATATATATATATACACACACACACACACACACAAACACACACACACACACACATACACACACACACATACACACATATATGTGACTGACTGACAGACAGACAGAGAGACAGATAGTCGGGAACGGGAGCTTATATGACATCTTATTTGAATTAAATGAGATGCTCCCCACCAGAGGCTGGGCAAAGCCGGGCCGGGTCAGACAGGCAGACAGACAGACAGACAGACAGACAGACAGACACACAGACACACAGACAGACAGACAGACAGACAGACAGATAGTCGGGAACGTGAGCTTATATGACTACCTATATGAATTAAACGAGATGCTCCCCACCAGGAGCTGGGTGAAGCCGGGCCGGGTCAGACAGACAGACAGACAGACAGACAAGCAAGTAGATAGACAGACAAACAGACAGACAGACAGACATATATATAGTAACAGTATAGGTCGGGGGAGAGTTAATAGAAGATAATGGAACAGTAATGCACACGTATGAATTGGGAAAGTAAACTAGAAGAGAAAAAGGTGCACAAGAATGCACCAAGGAATTAGTACGTCAGAAAGTTTGGGGTAGCGACAGAAGCTAACAACAACGGGGAAAACGTAAACATTAGAGACCAAGTTCGTTCTACTGGGGAGCAGACGTGTAATTGAAGCAAGTCCCAAAACATTGAGAACCGAGTTCAGCTTGTATAACTGAAGTCTCTCTCCATTAACAACATCAAGAGACTAGAATGCTTGGGTAGGTTGAATAGAGAATTTTGATGTGGTTAAATTGGTTAGGCCATGTCTGGATTAGTGTCATGATATAAATCAGATCGCGTTCCAACCTTCCAAGGCCGGGTGTGCTATTGTAAAACATAAGATTTTGTCATGATTTGTTGAGAATATCATGTCTTGAACTTATTTGTTCAGCAATGGACGAATAAAAGATTTATTAACCATCTTCACAGTCTTAAGTGGAAACTTGCCATGTTATTTGAAAGTTGATGGAAGATGGAAGAATTGAACCCTATACGATCGTGCTGTACGGCTAGACTTCGAATCAGAACAACGCAATCTTGAATGGAGCCCCTGAAGTACAGAAGTCGGTGTACCTAAGAGAAGCCCGGCACTGTTACAATATATATATATATAGCCGGCTTCGTGGCTTAGAGGTTATGACTTTTCTCCGTAATCTCGTATATATCCATCCATCCATCATGTGCCATGCCGGTAAGCGTGGGCGGTCATGTTCTGCCATCTCACTCGATCACCAGAGTCGTGGATCAGCTCCGAGTTTCTGTCTCGACCATGCCACAAGGCCAAGCCATCCAGGTACTTGCTTCTAGGTCTTCCCCTTGGTCTGTTCCCTTCGATCTTACCAGTTGTCACCAAGTTCTCCAATCCATTTCTTCTCATAACATGACCAAATAATTTTGACTGTCTACGTCTAATTTCTCTAATCAATTTACGATCTTCATTTGTTTCTTGAAGGACTTGTTCATTGGTCTTTCTGGCTGTCCATGGTATTCTTTGCATTTTCCTCAGAAACCACATCTCCACAGCCATCAGATGTTTTTCAGCCTGACTGCTCATTGTCCACGCTTCACATCCATATAAAAGTACAGGTTCTATGTAGCATCTCAACACTCTTTTTCTCGTTTCAATTGACATCTTTTTATTGGTCAGTATGTTTTTCATCTTGCTAAAGGCTACCTTTGCCATGGCGACTCTTGTTCTAATCTCTTCAAGGCATCTCCCATCAGATGTTATTACTGTTCCGAGATAATTGTACCTATTCACTTGTTGAAGAATATTCCCATTTACTTGTATATTACATTGTGGTATTTCGTTCTTCCTAGTGACAACCATAATCTGTGTCTTTTTACAATTTAATTCTAACCCTAGTTGTTCACTGTGTGTAACAATCGCATCTACTAAATTTTGCAGGTCCTGTTCATTATCTGCAATCAAGACTGTATCATCTGCATATCTAATGTTATTGATGCATCGTCCCCCAATGTTGATTCCTTCCATATCTTCAATATTTCTGAAAATACTTTCACTTTTATAGGGAAAACAGATCTGGAGACATTACACATCCCTGTCTCACACCTCTCTTAATAGGCTGATATTGGCTTACTTCATTATCAACTCTTATGGCAGCTTGTTGTTTCCAATATATGTTTTTTACAAGTCTGAGATCTTTTCCATCAATTTGTAGATCTTCAAGCATCCTTATCATGCTGACATGTCTCACTTTATCAAAAGCCTTTGTGTAGTCAATAAAGCAAAGGTGTAGGTCTTTGTTTACTTCTATAGAACGTTCGATTATGGTTCTCAGTATATACACAGCATTTACTGTACCCTTGCCTTCTACAAACCCACATTGTTCTTCTCCTATTTCAGGTTTTATTTTCCTCCTCTTTGCATGATAATTCTTAGCAAAATCTTCGTGATGTGACTCATTATACTAATTGTTCGATGTTGATCACATTCCAAGACTCCTGATTTTTTTGGGATTGCAATAAATACAGAATTACATAACTCCTGAGGTATATTTCCAGTATCATCTATTGTATTAAGCAGACTGGTAACTTTATCTATTCCATATTCTTCTAAAGCATTAATCATTTCTGTTGTGACGCTGTCTGAACCGGGGGTCTTGCCAGATTTCATATGGTTAAGCGCATTCTGAATCTCCATCTTCAGAATTTCTGGTCCTTCATTATTATTTTGAACATCATACTGTTCGCCTCTGTTATCGTCATAAAGGTTTTTCACGTAATCTGACCATTCATGTAAGATTTGATCTTTTTCTATTATGACTCTTCCATCTTTTGTCTTTAGGCAGCCTGCTGATGTACGTGTCCTTTGATAAGTAATCTCCTGAATTCTTTTGTGCATTAGTTTCGCATTGTTACTGTTGTGTTGTTTTTCAATTTCTCTGCAATTTTTCTCAAGCCATGTTTATTTTGCCTCCTTACATAAGGTTCTCACTTTTCTGTGAATATCTTTATATTTGGCAGGATTATTTTTGTTCTGTCTTCTTGTTTCCATTAGTTGTAAAATTTCTTCAGTCATCCATGTCTTACGGCCCACTTTCTTTACTTTTGGAATAGTTTTTCTGCTGCACAACTGATTGAATTCTTCATCATTTCCCATTGATCATCTACATCTTGAAATAGGATCTCTAGATCAGACAATATATCAAATTTGTTCTTTACTTCTATGTTAAAATTATCTTGTATTTCTTTGTCAGTCTTCAGGTTGCACAAGTCATATTTAGGGTTTCCTGCTGTATATTTGACTTTCTTTAACTTTACCCTCAATGTGCCTGCAATTAATCTGTGATCTCTGTAACTGTCTGCATTTGGAACTGTTTTTACGACTGTTAACGCATTTCGAAACCTTTTGCTAATCAGGATGTAATCTATCTGGTTTTTAATCTTGCTGTCTGGACTCCTCCATGTCCATAATCTTCTAGGATGCTGTTTAAACCAGGTGTTTCCTACAACCATTTCTTGTTCTTTTGCCCATTCTACAAGTCTGTATCCTCTTTCAATTCTCTCTCCCAAACCATGGTTGCCTACACTGCATCCATCGCCTATATATATATATATATATATATATATATATATATATATATAATATATATATATATATATATATATATATATATATATATATATATATATATATATATATATATATATATATGTGTGTGTGTGTGTGTGTGCGTGTGTGTGTGTGTGGTCGCCTGACGCGACACATGATGATGATGATGTTACCAATACCGGTGTCCCTTGCAGTGCCCTAGGGTATGATGGGAAGCCGCTCTGGAAACAGGGATAAAAAGGAGTGCTCGCCAGTTTCCCGCTCTCTTCAACTAACAACCGTGGCCGAAGGAGCGATTATATAGATCGCCGTAGTGATGTAGATATTATCAAATAGGGAGGCTTTAACCAGCCCTCCCCAGTCACTGGACCAGAGCAGGGAGTCACCAATGCTTCTAGATTTAACCAAGACTGGCGTGTGTGGTCCACACACAAGGACCGAGGAAATCCATGAAAATGACTGGCAATTTGTAAGCCCACTCTTGGCAGTGACCCTTGGCCATAGTTGTTGTTTGTAGAGCAAACTTGAGCCCCAGCTCTGGGTAATGTCGTTTAGGCCACTGACATCCCCATTCGTATACATGTTTATGCCACTATATCTCTGTTGTTAGGGTTATAGTTCTGTTATTTGTTATGTTATGGCTCTTTGCTGTATCTGGTCCCAGTCGACCTATGTGATGCGGGTGTCTTGTGTGGGTATTGAGGGTGCTAGGCAGCAGTTATCTCTAACTGTGGGATTTCGGATTCCCATTTCTGTATGTACCAACTGTCCATGAGTCCTGAGATGGTAACAATAGAGGGACCATACCTGCTGTTACCGTTATTGTTTACATTGAGGCTCCTTTGTTGACATGTCCTTGCTGGTTTGTGGGGATGGGTATTCGGTCATATTCATAGTGACGTTAGGCAGCAGTGATATCCACTGTGGGAACATAGGTTCCCATTTCTGTATATGTCAGTTGTGTGAGATGTCAGGATGCCTGTTTGTCACTGAATCATGCAGTTCTGTCAATAAAAGTCTAATTTTGTTGTTCTTAATTTGTTTTGTTTAGTCTGTAGTTTGTTGTGTAAACTCATTGATCCTGTTACAGTCCAGCAGTGTAATCTTTTGTTTGGGGTATACAACAGTCTATCCGCCGCCCTAAGAACTCCTGGAATCTTCTGTCTAACTCTATCCCTTCTCTTGTTAACTGAGGAGAATATATACAGTGCTCTTTCTCTATTTCTTCTTATTGTCCTTTTCTTCTCTGGCCCACTAAAAGTCAGTGTTGCGCTTCTTTGTTTTTGAGCACCAAGTATAGGAAACTACATCTTCCTGTCCCCTTGATATTCTACCTCCTGTGATATATATATATAAGAATATCACACTACAGTACACATGAAACCTCCTCCCAGAGATAGAAACTAAATTTAACGCAGACGAACAATATTTATTTACAGGAAAAAGAAACAATTGAAGACGTATACCAACAACAGAGCATGGAGAGCGATTCCGAGAATTGATATCGAAACACCCGGACAGGATCCCCAAAACAACAAACAAACAATTTAACTGGCCTGTTCTTCCGGTGTTGACTGAAAATCGGTGTTCCTCTCCTGACTTCAACAGGGTGCTGATGACGTTGGTCTGTGTCATAATAAATGTTTGAAATCCACTTTGTACGAACTATTAATGTCCCAAAAATCCAGATCCAGCTGTAACGTATCCAACAAATGTCCATGGATGTATAAATCTGCGACATTCTCCTAGTTTGAAAATTAAATGTCCATCCTAGAAAATGTGTGTGATCAACAGTCTGTTAAACTATCCTGGGAGCTTCCACATATTCGTTTCCAGTTTTCATGGTCGCAATGTTTACAATTTAACAGTTGTAGTATATTGCGACATTTGAAAGTCCAAATTTGAATTTATAATATTGAACAAATAGTCCCATAATTAATAATATTTGAAAGTGACAGTTAATAACGACACTAAGACTACACACTGACTATGCACACGATGTGGTCACTGTCTGGGCTGACATATTAATTACTATTTGATGTAGGCGGTACTTTCATTTTAGACTTTTAAATAGTAATGCTGGTGAATGACTTCTCCATAGTGACTGTATTATCTGGTGCACCAGGTCTCTGAGCCGCCCATCTCTGCCAGTGGGTAAATGTAGAATAATGTAATGTAGAATATGATATCAATTCGTAACTCGTCGTCCAACCAAAATAGTCCGGCAGAATAACCGGAGCAACGTCAACAATTATGAAGCGACTAGAAGCGGGTCGACATATCTGGCAATACAATATTTATTTATCATTATACAATCAGAATCACTGTTCCCATGTTGATGGGAGGATCAGCGATGTGTGAATATGTAAACGCAAAATTGCTGCACATTTTATTTTTATATTAGATCAATCCACTACCACGATAATGTTCCACCGCCTAGCTTTACTATAACTTCCTTGCCCCTATCATCATAGCTACTGTGATATATTAGATTTTCACAAACGTAACATCACGATTAAATATTTCCAGGACGACAAAAATCGGTGTTCACCGCAACCGAATTATTTGTTCCATAATGGTACGATCCAAGATTTAATATTCCCGTTGGTAATGAAAAACATTAACCCGGAAAGGACCGTATAAATAGCAGCGCGCAGAGCGACATGGCCTGTTTGTACATCAGTCAGCATGAGACATAAGAACTGAAGCAGCGGAAGGAGTGAGAGAGTTTCAAAATTCATGAGAAAAGAAAACCCTCAGCCTACGAAATCGCTGTGAGAAATTGCATCTCATTCAGATCATGAAACGTGTCGACATGTTGAGGCCTTTCTGATAAATAAGGTAGTGGTCTTATTCATGTCAATCCAGACCTGACTTGGTGAAGTTTGAATGCAGCACCTGTTGAGTGAGCACATGGTTGAGTGATGCCCTTGATAGAGTAGCGTCAAACCTTATCTACCTGCAACCATTCCATTTGTCTCATAGGAGAGGTAATCTTTATTTAAATAAGTACCGGCCAAGACAAAGGAAAACAAGAGCCAACTTATGTTCTACTACGCCCAGGAACAATAATAATACAATTGATGATAGCCAGAGTGATTCCTAAAGCTGGAAGTGGAGAATCCTGATTGGAGACAGTTCTTTTTTTCAGATCATCCAGACCAGTAATAGATTAGCATTACATGCCACTGAAAAAAAATATAACTGTTAATATCTACCTTATCATGGGCACATCAAGTCTGTAATATTTAATGTATATGTATATGTCCTTATTTCTATGACAGGAAATCGTAATGTTGAATGCAATTTACAAAATCCATATTTATGTTTATTAAATCAATAAAACTAAGGTCATGTCATGTATTGATTGTATTTTACTTGTCATAGTCAAATTGTTTTAAATTACCCTAGATAGAATTAATTAGTTGGTAGTGGAGAGGCAAGGAACCACTTAGGGAACAAATTGGGTATAAAAGGGAGTACAACTTTTTCAGTATTTCCTAAAGGTATTCCTTGGTTCTCTAAAACTCTATTTCTGGTCACAACAATGGAGTCAGTACAACTAAATTAATTAAACGGGCAGGATCACATTGGGAAAAATGATTTTTCATCATTTATCTCTGTGGGGTTGAGCCATCAATCAAACCCATATTCGACAAGTTGGGGGCTAAGTCCGGGTATTCCTTTAATTAGAAAGTAGAATATAGCAGGTTAGGATAGTAACATTCACCTAGTCAGAGTTATCATATCATTAGATATTGATAAAGTTAGGTAGATAACTCTAATCAGACATACGTGCTTTGCTTAAAGTCTATTCTCCAGGTATACAGGCGTATTCACCTTCAGAGAAGACAAGAAAAAGGCAAGAATGGCAGGCACCGCCAGACTGAGAAATCTTTTCATGGAGACCGGTAAGCAGTGCGACCTAACAGGTAAGGAGTTAGCTCAGTATGTTAGCGAAGAGTTCGAGAAACATGAACAAGCTGAGAAGGAAAAGGAGGAAAGACGGCTACAAGCGGAGAAGGAAAAGGAGGAAAGACGGCTGCAAGTCGAATTGGAAAATAAGGAGAAGGATAGAGAAGCAGAAAGAGAAAGGCGACACCATGAACTGGAAATGAGGAAGTTGGACAATGAAACCAAGTTACGACGACTGGAAATCATGAACCAACACAATCCCTCAGCAGATCAAAGTAGATCTTCAGCTGAACCACCAGGGGAAGCAGCTTCAGTTCAAGTGAATGCCATGTCTTTTCCGTTGGATTCTTTCAACGAACAAACAGACATCATCGAAAATTATTTATCAAGATTCGAAAGGATGTGTGTGATGTGCGGATTGGAGGAGACCACATGGGCAGTTAAATTGTCACAGGGACTTCGCGGAATTTCTTACGATGTATTTTCTAGGATACGACAGGAGGAGTTGGGCAATTATAACATCCTAAAACCAGCCTTATTAGCCAGATTCGAGATAGACTGGGAGAACTACAAGAAACAGTTCAGGACTGCTCGGAAGGAAGCTGGAGAGAACTTCTCTCAATACGTAGAAAGACTAAGATCCTACCTAAACAAATGGCGTACCATGTCTAGTTTTGAGGAAACCTACCAAGATCTACAAGAAATGTTTCTGATAGATCAACTCAAACAGAAAATGTCTCAGGACATGAGAGCATTTTTAACACAGAATGGAGCTGAGAGATTGGAGTCGATCATTACTTTGGCAGAGAGATATGAAAAGTCGCAGAAAGAAGCAGGAGGTAATCAACGAAATACCAATAATCTTCCTCGCGAATTCCCTCAGAAGACCAAAGATAAAGGAGAACCGAAATCCAGCAAACCAAATGGATAGAATGGATCAAATAAGACCACTACATATCAGAACCAGCAGGTCAATTGGGAGAAGAAGCTCTACTGCAGCCATTGTAAAAATCATACTCATAACACAAGGGATTGCAAAAAGAAGCCTCAACCTCTTACCACAGCCTGTGCAGTAAAACCTAAAGCAGCGAGAAGGAACCGTAATGCTCATTCCAATATGGACATGCAACGGAACACCAACTCCAAACTGCCAGTCATAGAATCTGTCAACCTGAATGGATGGACAGTGGAATGTCTCTATGATACAGGCTTATTTTTCGACGCCATTGTATAAGCCTCATTGGTAAACCCAGAGCAAGTTACAGATGAAACCGTCGAAATACAGGGATTTCTGAAAAGTTCCGTACCTATGACACTTCCTGTTGCCAAGGTCAGCATAACTTCACGCTATGTTACGGGAGAAATCAGAGCAGCGGTCATGGATGTCCCAGTCCACCCTGTCATGCTCGGATGCCGCTATGTCCTTTTAGGAGAACCAGTACAGCCAATGATAGCATCAGCGGTGACTACGCGCCAACAGGCCAAGGAAACTCCAACGACTACGACACCAGCAAATCTTCAGTCCGAAGATTTAAAACAAGCCCAAGCATAGCTCACTTGGGACGTGCTTCCGTAAGTTGCCAAAATCACATACACCTCCTAGGAAAGGTGATTTCTACATGAAGAATGGAATTCTTCACAGAAAGGCAGGAAAGTTAGGACAAGAGTATTCTCAACTGGTTGTTCCAACTACTTACAGAACACAAATACTGGAGATGGGACATAGTATGCCGTTTAGCGGACATATGGGAATCAACGCAACCATGCAACGAATCTCAACTTACTACGACTGGCCTGGAATTAACATGGACATCCAACGATATGTCAAATCATGCCCAGAATGTCAGAAAGTAGCCCCGAAGCTCTGGACACCACCAGCAACATTAGGGAAAATGCCCATCACGAGAGATTTCAACAAGAAATCCAACAACATAGAGTTAGAGGTGGGAGAAAAAGTGCAAGTACTTCTTCCCACAAGTCAAAATCAGTTGCAGATCGGTTGGAGAGGACCTTACGTAGTGAAGGAGAGAATTTCCAGAACAAACTACAAGATCTCTATAAAGGGGAAAGACAAAATCTTTCATCTCAACCTGTTACAAAAGTACCACGAGAGACCCGCCACCGAGACAGCACATTTGATAGCGATGGCAGTAACAACAGAAGTTGAACATGGAAACTCAAAAGGAGTGGAGTATTCTCTACAGTTCAAAAAGACTTATCGAGATGTGGACATTAGTTCAACATTAACGACGGATCAGCAGCAGCAGATTCGAGAGTGGTTAGAGAATTATGCAGCGATACTAACAGACAAGCTAGGACTAACAGATCTAGTAGAATTCAACATGAAGTTGAAGGATCCAGCAACTGGGATTGTCAAAGACTTACCCTGTTCCAAACGCCAAAGCGAAAACTCTAACAGATTAAATCCAACAACTACTGTGAGGAAGGATTAATGTAGGAGCAGACTTTCTCAGCAGACATCCTATTGAAGATTCTGTACAAAAATCAGAGGAGAAAAGAAATAATGGGAGAAGAAAGGATTAGAGGAAATATAAGCTTGTTACGCTTGCTCAAAGCTACTGTTCTTCAGGCGAACAACAGTCTGAGAGGGGAGCCATGTGATATATTAGATTTTAACAAATGTAACATCACGATTAAATATTTCCAGGACGACAAAAATCGGCGTTCACCGCAACCGAATTATTTGTTCCATAATGGTACGATCCAAGATGTAATATACCCGTTGGGAATGAAAAACATTAACCCGGAAAGGACCGTATAAATAGCAGCGCGCAGAGCGACATGGCCTGTTTGTACATCAGTCAGCATGAGACATAAGAACTGAAGCAGCGGAAGGAGTGAGAGAGTTTCAAAATTCATGAGAAAAGAAAACCCTCAGCCTACGAAATCGCTGTGAGAAATTGCATCTCATTCAGATCATGAAACGTGTCGACATGTTGAGGTCATTCTGATAAATAAGGTAGTGGTCTTATTCATGTCAATCCAGACCTGACTTGGTGAAGTTTGAATGCAGCACCTGTTGAGTGAGCACATGGTTGAGTGATGCCCTTGATAGAGTAGCGTCAAACCTTATATACCTGCAACCATTCCATTTGTCTCATAGGAGAGGTAATCTTTATTTAAATAAGTACCGGCCAAGACAAAGGAAAACAAGAGTCAACTTATGTTCTACTACGCCCAGGAACAATAATAATACAATTGATGACAGCCAGAGTGATTCCTAAAGCTGGAAGTGGAGAATCCTGATTGGAGACAGTTCTTTTTTTCAGATCATCCAGACCAGTAACAGATTAGCATTACATGCCACTGAAAAAAAAATATAACTGTTAATATCTACCTTATCATGGGCACATCAAGTCTGTAATATTTAATGTATATGTATATGTCCTTATTTCTATGACAGGAAATTGTAATTTTGAATGCAATTTACAAAATCCATATTTATGTTTATTAAATCAATAAAACTAAGGTCATGTCATGTATTGATTGTATTTTACTTGTCATAGTCAAATTGTTTTAAATTACCCTAGATAGAATTAATTAGTTGGTAGAGGAGAGGCAAGGAACCACTTAGGGAATAAATTGGGTATAAAAGGGAGTACAACTTTTTCAGTATTTCCTAAAGGTATTCCTTGGTTCTCTAAAACTCTATTTCTGGTCACAACAATGGAGTCAGTACAACTAAATTAATTAAACGGGCAGGATCACATTGGGAAAAATGATTTTTCATCATTTATCTCTGTGGGGTTGAGCCATCAATCAAACCCATATCCGACAGCTACTCACAAAGCTCCTGTTGGTTGTAACTTTCTAACCTTGAGCCATCCTAGTTTACGTTAACAATTCGCCTCTGAGGACTTTATGCCGCCTTCCTTAATGTCAGCCCCAAGCCTAAATGGGTGGTTGCTATTCTATCACGCTGTTACGTTTTCTACATTGTCACGTCACTTGGCGACTTTTGCTATCTGTTGCTTCGAGATTACTCTTCATATTCTTTCTCTCTTATAATTTCGTCATTCATTCTGAAGTGCTACATGACAGGATGGTCAATGGGAAATGTTGAAAAATTCAATTAGTTTGGCTGCAGAAACAACTATTCCAAAATTAAAGAAGGTGGGTCGTAAGAAATGGATGACTGAAGAAATTGTACAACTAATGGAAACAAGAAGACTCAACAAACATAATCCTGCCAAATATGAAGAAATTCACAGACAAGTCAGAATATTATGTAAGGAGGCCGTTGAATGAGCCTTCTCTGATGATAGTTCTACGCAGGGTCTCTCTTGGTTTCTCTAATGGTGACCATAAGAGGGCTTGGTTGGGGAGCATGGCTTGATAAAAATTGCTTAGTGATTGAAAAACAAAACAACAGTCAAAATACCAAATTAGTGCACAAACTAATTCTGGAACTTACTAATAAAAGAACAAATACATCAACAGGCTGTCTAAAAACTAAAGATGGCAAAATCATAATAGAAAAAGATAAGATTCTACATGTATGGTCAGTCTAAGTGAACAACCTTTATGATGATAACAGAGACGAACAGTGTGATATTCGATGTAATAATGAAGGACCGCCAATTGTGACGATGGAGGTTCGAAATGTTCTTAAACATATGAAAGCTGGCAAGGCCCCCGGGTCAGATAACATCACAAAAGAAATGATTAAAGCTTTAGAAGAATATGGAATAGATCAAGTCACCAGACTGCTGAACTCATTATATGATACCGTACATATTATACCTTCTGAATTATGTAAGTCTGAATTTGTTGCAATCCCAAAGAAATCAGGCGCCTTGGAATGTGATCAACATAGAACAATTAGTATAATGAGTCACATCGCAAAGATTTCGCTACGAATTATCATGCAAAGAATTGAGGAAGAAAATACAACTTGAAATAGGGGAAGAACAATGTGGGTTTGTATAAGGAAAGGATACAGTAAATGCTGTGTACATGCTGCGTTCAGTTATTGAACGGTCTACAGAAGTATACAAAGATATACATCTTTGCTTTATTGACTACACAAAGGCTTTCGATGGAGTAAGACATGTCAACATGGTAGATATGCTTGCAGATCTACAAATTGATGGGAAAGACATTATACTTATAAAAAACATATATTGGAAACAACAAGCTGCCATAAGAATTGATAATGAAGTGGGACAATATCAGCCTATTAAGAGAGGTGTTAGGCAGGGATGTGTAATGTCTCCAGATTATTTTTCCCTATATAGTGAAAATATTTTAAGAAATGTAGAAGATATAAATGGAATCAGCATTGGAGGACGAAACATCAATAACATTAGATATGCAGATGATACAGTATTGATTTCAGACAATGAGCAGGATCTGCAACAATTAGTAGATTCGGTTGTTGCACACAGTGAACAACTGGGATTACAATTAAATTGTTAAAAGACACAGATTATGGTCGTCACTAGGAAGAACGAAATACCACAATGTAATATAAAAGTAAATACGAATATTCTTCACCGGGTGAATCGGTACAATTATCTCGGAACAATCATAACAAGTCTGTAAGGTGTGGAATGCACCTGGCCCTGCAGCCAGCAGGGTTAGGATCGGCTAGCCTCTCCCAGGAGGGGTGAAGAGCGAAAATTAGTAGCCTGCCGATGATCCGCAGACTACACAAGTCAACCCCCACCTCCGCGTGGTGCAGACCGGGCAACCATGACTGCGAGGTCATGGGCTAATGGGGCTATGGCTCGCCATAGGGGATGGACTCCCTGTGGTCAGATTAGTGTCCTAAACCTGCGACTGGCCTAGCAAGCCGGCAAGGGATCTTCATACTCGTAGAAAAACTAAGAAGTATAAACGGACTGACCCAAACGGATATTGACCCGGCAATGTTAATGGGCCACGAGATAGATCAGCGACTCAAAAAATAGGCACAATGAATGTCTGTGGTTTCAATAGTAAAGAAGAAGAGCTTATAGAAACAATGGAAGAGAGGAAAATTGTACTGATGGGAATAGAACAAAGGGGAAAGGATGCAAGGAGCTCCACCGCAGTTACACGTTTGTTTACTCTGGAGTAGAACAGTATGAAAGGACAAGACACGGTGTTGGAATAGTCATCGAACCACGGCTTGCAAGAGGAATACTAGAAATAAAATATATATCAGAAAGAATCATGACAGTGAGAATAAAAGAACAAACAATTACAACATATTTACAGATATACGCAACATGTAATGCAAACAATAATGAGCAAGAATGCGAGGACTTCTACGAAGACATACATGACGTGCTAAATAAAATAGATAAGCAGGACAACATCATAGTTATGGGAGACTTCAATGCAAGACTAGGACATAACAGAGTGGGCATAGAAAAACATCTGGGAGCATTTGGAGACAAGCAAAATGAAAGGAATGATAACGGAAGTAGACTATTAGAGCTTTGCAGCCAACACGACCTCTATATAACAAATACATTCTATAAACATAAGGATTAACAAGTATACACCTGGTATAAATGGAACGATCTAGATAATAAAAGCCAAATTGATTTTATATTAACAAGAAACAACAAAAAGAGAAATATATTAGATGCAAGGGCAGTGCCCAATTTCAGTATAAACACATATCATAAAGCAGTCGTTGCCACAATAAGAACAATCAGAAGAAGAAAACAAAGAGCAGGAAAATACATGCCATGCGAATCAGTAAACTTAAAAAATCTTAAAGACGAGGCAGTAAGAGAAAATTATGAAAAAGAACTAACTGAACTCTTGGAAAAATTACCTGCAGAAAGAAAAACATTGTAAGAAGAATGGCAAATGTTCAAATCAAGCATTTTAAATACTGCAAAAATAACACTTGGAACCACGAAAAAACGCAAAACACGGTTAAAGAAAATAACAAGTTGGTGGAACGCAGAAGTAAAGGAAGCGGTAAAAGACAAAAAGGAAAAATATAAAAACTGGTTGAAGAGCAAACAAGAATGTGATTACATAGAATATAGAATAGCGAGAAGACATGTGAATAGAACATTAAAGAGGGAAAAACAAAAAGACTGGGAAGAGTATGGAGAAACCCTAAATAAAAACTACAAGGAGGCAACTAGAAACTTCTACAAAAAGATAGGTGCAATGCGAATCAGAGGAGAACCCTTTGACCCACTGAAATAATTAACAGCGAAAATGGAGAACCAATAAGTGAACAAAAACAAATCCTAATAAGATGGAAGCAGTATTTCGAACAACTTCTCAACATCCCATCAGATGTCACAGGAATTCCAGAGACCTATACAGATGTCTCTAAAGATACAGATTCTATAAAGTCAGGTCTAGTCAGATATGACTGAGCTACCGTATAACAGTAGACGGTACTACCTGGTTTCTGTTAGCGCCGAACGTTGGGCGCGCTTACCAAACCTGACACCCCATATTGTGCCAACGGCTTCGGGCGGAAGAGCACAATTGGGAGGGTACAAGCCTTACCCTGGTGCGAGGAAATGCAAGCTAAAGACAAAATGTCATGGCAGGGCAGACCAGGCCCTAAGCCTTGGTTGGCGGCTAGTCTAGGATCGAAGCTCCGACAGGCGGACAGTTAGAGCATTGCTTTGCTGATCCGGCAGCTTCTGCAGCTTGTCTTGTTCCAGATGTGGGGGTGTTACCTTTCATCTGGAGTGAACTAGGCAGGCCGAGAGAGGGATCATGCTGCATGGGCAACACATGATCTCTATATTTTAGCCCAGGCTTTGTGCTATGGAGAGGCAATAACTCCATCCCTGGTCTTAACTGGTCTCGGAATCAAAGCGAGAGGCAACAGTTACGGGATATAAGTCCTTGTCAGTTGGCGTAGACATGGGGCGCCACGCGTTGTCTCTGACGGTAGGAGACACCTACAGGTGTCACTGATCAGCTACCGCCCGCCTCAAGCTGGGCAGCCCCCGGCCAATTGGGTGCTGATCCGCCACAGCCTGCCTGCTTCAATGGGTGCTTGGGGCTAGGACAAAATCTGAATCGCAGGCTGTAAAACCAATGCACCAGGTACAAACAAAAATAAAAATAGAAACCTCAAGCTACGGCTTGCAACCTGGAACGTGAGAACCATGTGTCCAGGATTTTCCACTGACTTGACCAATATTGACGATGTGAGAAAAACGGCTGTGATTGATGCCGAACTCAATCGTCTTAACATTGATATTGCTGGCCTGCAGGAGACTCGCCTCGCTGAGGAAGGGTCACTCAGGGAAAACAATTACACCTTTTTCTGGAAGGGTAGAGGGCAGGCAGAAAAAAGGCAACACGGTGTGGGCTTTGCAGTGAAGAATTCGCTACTGGGAATGATTGAAATTCCAGCAGGAGGAAATGAAAGACTATTATCCCTGCGCTTGGCAACCTCTTGTGGGTTTGCCACCATTATTACTGCATATGCACCGACACTCGATTCCTCTGATGATGTGAAGGATTCGTTCTATGAGGAGTTAGACTCCGTAATCAAGGCAGTCTCAAAATATGACTACATTTATATGCTCGGTGATTTCAATGCTCGTGTGGGCAAGGACTCGAGTTTATGGCCAGTGTGCCTTGGAAAATACAACATCGGTCGCATGAATGAAAATGGGCAAAGGCTGCTGGAGCATTGCACCAGTAATGACCTATGTATTACAAACTCCTTTTTTAAAACAAAAGAGATGCATAAGGTCACATGGAAACATCCAAGATCCGGCCATTGGCACCAGCTGGACTTCATCATCACACGGAGACAACATCTGAACCATATATCATTGACTCGTAAGTTACCACAGTGCTGACTGTGATACGGATCATTCTTTGGTTGTTGCAAGGGTTAGACTGAGACCAAAGAGAATCTACACAGCTAAACACAAATCTAGCCCCAGGATTAATATTATTAACACTCACGATCCTGAAAAGTGCTTTCAGTTTCAACAGCAACTTGAAGACGCTTTCACTGATACACCAGAAAATTGTACAGTAAATGAAAAGTGGGGTCAAATTAAGGAAACTCTTTATAAAACTGCCGTAGGGGTTTACGGCACTGTGGATCATAAGAGGCAGGACTGGTTTGCGGCAAACAGCGAGACTCTGCAGCCCTTGATTGATAAGAAGAAGAAAGCTCTCTTAAGAAACAAGGAAAGACCAACGCGTAACACTCTGAGTGAGCTAAGGCAAGCTAGGAAGGATGTGCAAAAGGCTGCCAGGCAGTGTGCAAATGATTATTGGATCAAGTTATGTGAGTCCATTCAAATCGCAAGTGATAAGGGAAACATAAGAAGCATGTATGAAGGAATAAAGAAAGCCTGTGGTCCAGTGATCAAAAGAAGTGCACCATTGAAAACCTTGACTGGAGAAATCATCACTGATAAGAAACAGCAGATGGACAGATGGGTAGAGCACTATTTGGAGCTTTACTCAAGTGAGACCAAACTAGCGGATGATGCCCTCAACGCCATAGAGGCTCTACCAACTCTTGACCACCTGGACACACTTCCCACCATAACAGAAGTTAAGTGTGCTATAAATGAACTTGCATCTGGCAAGGCTCCAGGTAAGGATGGGATTCCAATAGAGGTTATCAGGAGTGGGCAAGACACACTCACTATACAGATCCACCAGCTAATAGAGCTATGCTGGCGTGAAGGACAAGTCCCACAGGATTTCAAAGATTCAAGCATCATAACACTGTACAAGAACAAGGGAGATCGGAGCGACTGCAACAACTATAGGGGTATCTCACTTCTGTGTATTGTTGGAAAAGTATTTGCCAGAATTGTTCTGCGCAGACTTCAAGTCCTAGGAGATCAAGTCTACCCCGAATCACAGTGTGGCTTTCGACAGAACCGATCTACCACTGATATAATATTCTCAACAAATGCAAGAAAAATGCCGTGAACAGAATCAACCACTGTTTATTGCCTTCATCGACCTCACAAAGGCATTTGATTTGGTCAGTCGTGAGGGTCTGTTCAAGGCACTAAAGAAGATTGGCTGCCCACCAACTCTTCTGTCCATTGTGGAATCGTTCCACACAGGCAAGAAAGGTATAGTCAAGTTTGATGGTGCAACTTCTGAAGAATTTGAAATCAAGAGTGGAGTTAAGCAAGGTTGTGTACTAGCTCCCACCCTCTTTGGAATATACTTTTCACTTCTACTGAAATATGCCTTTCGTGATCAGGATGGTGGTATATACATTCACTCACGCTCAGATGGCGGCCTCTACAATGCTCAGAGATTGAAGGCTAAGACCAAAATTAGGAGGGTACTGATCAGAGAGTTGCTTTTTGCAGATGATGCTGCAGTTACGACCCACTCTGAGGAAGAATTGCAATGTCTACTATCTGCATTCTCCAATGCTTGTTCTGAATTTGGTTTAACAATTAGCAAAAAGAAGACACAGATTATGTCACAAGGTGCACATGGGGTACCATCAATCTTTATTGACGACGCCGAACTAGAGATAGTAGACCATTTTACATATCTAGGATCAGTGGTAAATAGCAAATTATCCCTAGATCAGGAAATCAACATCCGGATTGGTAAGGCAGCAACAACAATGAACAGGTTAAGAAAAAGAGTCTGGGAGAACAGGAAGCTTACTGCCAAAACAAAAGTCCTTGTCTATCAAGCCTGTGTCCTTAGTACTCTTCTCTATGGCAGTGAAACCTGGACAACTTACTCACACCAAGAGAAAAATTTAAACAGCTTTCATATGCGGTGTCTGCGAAGAATTCTTGGTATTAAGTGGCAAGACAAAATCACAAATACTGAAGTATTGGAAAGATCAGGTTGTGTGACAGTTTATTCCATGCTCAGTCTTCGTAGACTTAGATGGATAGGACATCTTAGGAGGATGGATGATGGTAGAATACCAAAGGATATCTTTTTTCGTGAATTACAGATGGGTAAGAGATCTCAGGGTCGGCCTCTACTACGATACAAAGATGTGTGTAAGCGGGACATGATTGATACAGGCATTGATAATGCAGATTGGGAGCAAGTCGCCGCTGAACGTGTTGCATGGAGGGCAAACATCAGAAATGGAATAAAGATCAAAGGAGAAAATTATTGCAGATAAGTCACACACCGAGCGTTTGAGACGTAAGATGGTGCATGATGGTGGAAATGACCACGTGTTCACATGCACCCACTGTGAACGGACATTTACAGCGCAAATTGGCCTTATCAGTCACACTCGCTACCGCCATAGGTAAAAGTTATTATGCCTTTTTAAAGCACAAACTATCGTCTGTCAAGACGGCAAGGTGCCAATATGATACAGATGTCACCGAAGAACTAGAACCAGACATACGAAAAGAAGAAATTATAGAAGCCATCAGATTAGCCCCATTGAACAAATCACCGGGACAGGATGAGATACCAAATGAACTAATTAAAGCAGCAAGAGAAGTTGGAACAGCTTGGCTACATAGACTATTCAACCATATTTGGGTAGAACAACAGACACCACGAGACTGGGGAAACGCCATAATTATCCCAATTTGGAAAAACAAAGGCAGCAAAAGAGACTGCACACAATACAGAGGCATTTCACTGTTGAGTCATACTGGGAAAATATTTTGCAAAATTCTAGAAAAAAGATTACGAACTACTTTAGAACCCCAGCTAAGCGAAACACAGCTTGGATTTAGGAAAAACAAAGGATGCACAGATGCCATTTTTGCTCTTAGACAACTTATAGAAAAATCAATCGAATTCAATGAAACACTCTACTTAGCCTTTGTCGACCAAGAAAAGGCATTCGATAGAGTAGATAGAAACAAGCTGTGGGAAATCCTTAAACAATATGGAGTGAGTACACATCTAACAAACCTATGTAGAAGTTTATACAACAACAGTGAATGCATAGTGAGAGCAACTGGAGGACACTCAGAACCCTTCACCATAAGATCTGGAGTACGACAAGGTTGTGTCCTGTCCCCTCTCTTGTTCATAACATATATAGACAACATATGTAAAGAAACCAGCCAAGCAGAGACAGCAAGAATACCGCATGACGAGAACACAGAAGAAGAACCATCTGCAAATCTAACCATTAGAGAACTCCTGTTTGCGGATGACCAAGCACTAATAGCAAAATCAGAAGCTGAATTACAAGACCACATGAATAGTCTAAACGAAATGTGTAGGGAACATAACATGAAAATTAGCACAAGTAAAACAGAGGTAATGACTATAACTAAAGAAGAACAAACAACAACAATTCACCTAAACGAACATCCCTTGAAACAAGTAAAGAGTTTCAAGTACCTAGGAAGTATAATATCATCAAATGGCAGATCAGAAGACGAGATCGAAAATAGGTGCAATAAGGCAAATCAACTCATTGGACAAATGGCACCAATACTAAAGAACAAACATGTATCAATAACTACTAAGAAAGCACTTTACAACACAATCTTCCTGCCAACTCTAAGCTACCAATGCCAAACCTGGACAATGACAGAAAAAGAGAAAAGAAAAATCACAAGAACAGAAATGAGGTTCCTGAGAAGAATACTCAACGTATCAAGAAGAGATAAGATCAGAAATGAAGAAATCAGGACTAAAGTGGGGGTTAAAGCAGCACTAGATTTTATCAGAAAGCAGCAAGTCAAATGGTTTGGCCATGCAAGTAGGTTACCAGTCAACAGCATGCCACAACAAGCAATGATGTACAGACCAGATGGAATCAGAGGAAGAGGCCGACTACGTAAACGTTGGACGGAGGGAATAGCAGAGTCCATGGGTATATCGATATATGAAGCCAATAATCGGGCACTCTCACGAAGTTTATACTTCACCTCGACACCGCAAGGTACAAGAGGAACATGATGAGATGAGAGTCATAACATCCGATTGGAGATGCCTTTTAGAGATTAGAACAAGAATCGCCATGGCGAAAGCTACTTGGCTTTAGCAAGATGAAAAACATACTGACCAATAAAAAGATGTCAATTGAAATGAGAAAAAGAGCGTTGAGGTGCTACATAGAGCCTGTTCTTTTGTATGGATGTGAAACTTGGACAATGTGCAGTCAAGCTGAAAAACATCTGATGGCTGCAGAAATGTGGTTTCTGTGGAAAATGCAAAGAATACCATGGACAGACAGAAAAACCAATGACCAAAGTACTACAGGAGACAAATGAAAATCGTAAACTGATTAGGAAAATTAGACGTAGACAGTCAACATGTTTTGGACTTGTTATGATAAAAATGGATTGGAGAACTTAATGACAACTGGCAAGATCGAAGGGAAAGACCAAAGGGAAGACCGAGAAGTAAATACCTGGATGGGTTGGCCACATGGCATGGTCGAGACAGGAACACTGAGCTGATCCACGACTCTGGTGATCGAGTGAAATGGATGAGTCATGACCGCCCAAGCTTTCCGGCATGGCATATGATTGATTGATTGATTGAACATAAGTGGTTAAGACAAGTATGAAGGATTCGAACCCTTCAGTTCAGAACTTCTCTCTATATGTTAGAATAGAGGTTAGTGATTTCGTCTCACCAGATGAAATACTTGAAGATATATTTATCTCCCTTTGCTTGTAATATATCTATTGGTTATCTTCCTTTGCCTATTACCTGCACTTAATGATATGATCTGTCTGCTAAGATATATTTCTAATCTATTTTGTGTCTGATACATATATTTATGACATATTATCGTGCATGTTATAAACGTGTAAAACCATATACCCCGGAAAGAGATATCATCAGAACTTGGTGGGAAGATTATAGTTTTCTAGATGCACCCAGTGAACTAGGCGTGTGGTCATCTGCTATTATGGATGGCTGAAATTTATTAAATGACTATGAGCGACATGTGATGCTGGCTACTTCGATCCATACATTAAAAAACACACACACACACACACACACACACGCACGCACGCGCGCGCGCACGCACGCACGCACGCACACACGCACGCACGCACACACAATATATATACATACACACACACATACACATACATGTATATTCATTGCATTATAACATGAGACCGAAACCCGAAACAGGGGATGTAAGGACCTGATCTTAAGGATAGTAAAAAGGCAGATGATGTATTGTGCGACTATTGAGCCCTTAAACGACTTCAAGCAGCATACAAGGATCTGGCGAACCTGGCTATTGAATTGGATATTTTGTACCCAACTTTCTTAAGAGGGCGGGTACATGTTTGATGTTCTTGTCTTTTCAATTAGGCGGAGGTGTTATGGTGTTCCTAAACGGGGTACATCAGTATCATGAATGTTGACATCATCAGTAAATGAGGATGGATCTCACATCCTACTGCAGTGCTTGCTTGCTTGCTTGTGTTCATTGGCTTGAGTTCCAATGCGAAGTCCTGTATGTCGGATGAAGGCATCCTGTTGTCCAACATCAGTGTGATGTCATGCAGGACCTGAGATTTGCGTGAGTATCCGTTGTCCCATGTCTGGCTCATTGGTGTGCAGACTGGTGGTTCCTCGCCGTACAAGCAGACACTCTCCGAATTTGGAGGAAATCCTTCTGCAGTGAAGAGTAGAGAATAATTTATCTAATCAACATTTACCACTCAGCGCTTACTTGTGCCACCCAAGCTTCGTTGACAGATGAGTATCAAACAAATAACCCACAGCTACCAATGCCTGTAATTGCTACTCAAGGAATAGGATAATCACTATAACAGGAACTAAAGACACACAGAGATATTACTCATTCGGTTAAGCCAGAGACTAGAACCGACAGCCGATCATTGTAGATGATAAACACTAATGCTATGTGTTATTGTTAGTTATGGATAATGATGCATTGTGCTATTATTAGTTGGGTAATTTCTGGATGCCCATTGTGCATATCCTCACCATCATTCAGTATAATCTTTTAACTGCATAAAGGATGTTAGTTACATTTTTATCAGAGTTACATGTATGTAACTGTGTAACATATTAAAGTGATACTGCGATTATCGCTATCTGGGGGCAGCAGATCAGGAGAGCTGTGTGTCAAGAATACTACTCGCTTCCAGTACAACAAGAGTGAGCATTCTCCTCTCTAAAGGCAGTGTCTTTCCTTACTCGTTTGGCCTTCTACTAGACAAACTTAACTGATACCTTAGTGGGATCCTACCAGATGTGTCTGATCCAATACCAGGGAGTCATTGCGAGCCAGGTTTGGTTGTCAATTAGTAGTCGGCAAACAGGTATTGGGGATATCTATCTCCTAACTCAACTTAACATACCACATATACGTATACAGCTCTTTACAGCGATAAAGGTGTCCTTTTGCAACATGACAATGCTCGACACTATACTGCCCATTCAACGGTTAAAACCATCGAAGACCTCCACTTTCAGTATGTACCACATCCTGCGTCTTTGTAAAGCCTAGCCCCAAGTGATTTCCATCTGTTTGGACAACTCAAAGAGTCATTGGAAGGAAAGACTTTTCGGTCCGATGAAGAGGTACAGCAGGTGGTGCATTAGTGGTTACACACGCGACCGAGATAATTTTGTTCTACAAGAATCGAAGCACTTTATTTGTACTGGTGGACTTGCATTGAACGTAGTGATGACTACATCGAAAAATGATACATTTATTGTTTACTTTTTCAGAATACATTCACCCCCCCCCCCCCCCCCAAAAAAAAAAAAAAATCAAATATTTTAAAATGTTCGTTTGTAGTCCCTTTCTTACATGTGTGACGGGGGTACTTCTAGGCGGGTAAGATAGCAGGGTCCGGACATGGTTATCCTGGCTCATTCTAACCTTACCTGGTAAATGTAAAGAGAAAACATTGTATCCTACAACATTTATCTTTCACCCTTTCCCTGTATCCTACAACTTTATCGTTCACCCTTTCCATGTATCCTACAACTGTATCTTTCATCCATTCCTACAGGCGGCAGTCTTCTAGAAAAGTTAAATCATAAGAACTGATGACCCAAGTGACATTTGCGGTATTTCTTGCAAATACTGTCAAATACATAAATCTTGAAGAATGCCAGCGACTATGGAAAAATAACCGTGGAGTGATTCATGCACGGAAACAATAGAATAAAGAAATATCAAAAGCAAAATGGATCTAGCGTAACAAGTCGATTGCGAGGCCGTGCTAGACGTGTACCCTGCTGGGCTACGGGATTGTGTGCATCCAGGGCATTGTGATCCGACGAGATAGGCCTGCAGTGACATCAATTACCAAACATGCCCATGAAAGTACATTAACAACTATTGAAAGCTGTTGTGTATTGACCTGGTTAAGATTATTCTTGGAACAGTAAATAATGCAGCCGAACCGAAACTTACATACATACTGGCTAATGACGTCTTAATTTGCTTGTTCTCTGAAAAGCAGAGACGTTTCTCAGAATATAACAATTATTTAAAAGGATTCACAAACGTCAATGACTGTAACGCCATTTGTTCACCTGCGTACATTGGTGACCCTATAAAAATAAACACATCCTTTCGTTCTGTCATTGTATGCGAACCTTCCTTAGGGGCAGTTTTATTTAACCTCCCTTCCTAATACTAAAAATCTCATTGCTCAGTAAATCTGTACATTTGAACGTGTCAGATTTTCAGCCGTCAACATGCTACATTTACTCAAGATAGTGACATGTCTGCTTCTTATACAAGGTGAGCGTATTGTTGGATCACAGTTTATGTAATTCTGTCATAATATAGTCACTCTCCTTCTGTTCTGCCTTCTTTCTCCTAGTAGAGCATTGGCCGTCAACAAACTCACTCCAAGTCCTCACAGCCTTTGCTTCCTACAGCGTAATCCATGCAATCCTGATATTATCCGCCTGGGACTATTTCTCTTTTCCGTGTGTCACTATAATTGTCGTGGTGTTTGTTCCAGAGGAAGAACTTTCTAATTCGACTATTACAAGGTTTTCTTAATGTGTGTCCTATCCAGCGACATCGTATTTTCCTCGCTTCTCGGCTATCTTGTGTTGAATTGAGTTTGGTCAAGAACCGACATCAATCTTCCACAACATTTCTTTAAGCGTTCCGTCCTCATCTTCAACAGCCAGCGAAAAGTCCAATGCTAACAGTACTAGCTGCAGACGGACAATGTGTCATTCTGGCCTTTCCTCGAAGTACTAAGCATCAACTTGTTTAAGTTAGTTAGTTAGTTAGTTAGTTAGTTGGTTAGTCGAGATTCCAACTTCACGGCAACGGGTCGTCCCTATTATGCTCCGTTCCTGTGCCAGTGAATATCATACAAATTGCTCCTCAGTGTCCAATGTGAAAAGTGGAATAGGCAGGAGTCTCGGCAATCCAACAGCCCACACAGGTACACTGTACATAATGCCGCCGCCAGAATGCCAACACAAAATTAATACACGAAAACCACAGTTCAACGTCGATGGACTCGGCAGTCACCAGAAAGACCTCATTGACCCGGGTGTTCTCACATGGCTCGGTCTTTTACCGCAGGGCGACCTGCCGAAAGTGTCGCATAAAGCACGAATTCTGCAGCTTCAGCGCCGACTCCCGGGAGTCTCCTGAAAAATGCACTCGTGAACAGAAAAGGCAACTCTGTCAATTCAGCAACAGCCGGTAGCCATTGTTCCGAACATGCAGCTCAATGTACATGACAGATCAAACTGTTCCATTAGTTTCCCCGCGTTTCATATCCTTATATGTTGCATGTAATCAGTTAATGATCTGTGATATCCGAGAGTGTCTCATCTCTACGCTGAGAGATTCCCTATAAAAGTTATCAGGGGCGTGTTCTTAGTCCAGATATGCAATCTAATCTGGCGAATTCATGTGAACTCTTCTCTCTTTTATTATGCGGCATATGGCTGTCCGGCCAGTGAAGGATTTGTTTGGTCGGATTCCTGCACTTTTTCGTGGCATCTGGAAGAAAACCATCTCTTAACACAACACCAATCAGGATTCAAAAAGTACAGATCCACTGAAGATCAAATAACCTATATAGTTCAGAAAATAGAGGATGCCTTTCAAAAGAAAAAAAAAACACATACTAGTGGTATGGATAGATTTAGAAAAAGCATTTAATAAAGTATGGAAAGAAGGTCTATAAGTAAAACTGTAAAAAATTCAGATCTGTGGGAAAATGTACAATTGGATCAGCCAGTACCTTGAGAATAGAACTGTCAGGACAAAAGTACAAGGACAAACCAGCAAAAATATGCTGTTGGAGCAAGGTGTCTCCCAAGGGAGAGTTCCTTCACCAAAATTATTCCTAGCATATATAAATGATATCACATAAAATTTTCCAACCAGAGTACACACATCATCCTTTGCAGATGATCAAGTCATTACGACATTTGAAGAATATATTAGTACAGCTAACAGTCGAACGAACAGACTTAAACGAACAGACTTTATTTTCAAATGGTAACAAATTTGGCACTCAGGCTCGTCTTACATTCGGCCCTTCCAATCACTCATCTTTCGTTCATCAATAGTGCATAGGAAAAACATTGTTAAATGAATTTTGTAAACATAAACAATGCATATTACCATGTTATGAGAAACACCCACCACCCACCCACACATCCCTCATTCACCCACACATGCCCCACCCAATCACACAAACACCCGCAGACATACATACATGTCCCCACCCATCCACCACATCCCCACACCTACACATCTCCTCACCCACACACACTCCCACCAACCACACATCCCATCCACGCACACCTCAAGCATACATACATTTCTCAACCCACACATCCCCCATCCACACACATCTCCCAACCCACACACATATCCTCCAAGCGTCCCATTACCCACCAACAATCACCCACCCACATATCCTCCTCCACCCACATACATCCAACCATCCAGCCAAACACACATCCCTCAACCACACATCCCCCACGCACACACATATCTCCCCGCCAACTCACATATCCCGCACCTACCCACACACAAATTCCGCACCCACCCACATAATCTCCCATCTCCCCCAGCCAACTCACAGATCCCGAGCCCACCCATACAAAAATCCTCCACCATCTCCTAACCTACACACACTCACCTACCCACATATCCTCTAACCATCCACACATCCTCCACCCACTCATCCCGCAACCAAACATCGCTTAACCACGCATCCCTTAACCACACAACCATACCCATATACAATCACCCACTCACACATACTCTACCCACCCACCCATCCCCAACCACACATCCCTTAACCACACACCCATACCCATATACACACACACATCCCAACCCACATACACATCTCCCCACCCATACAAACATCCCTCACACACATCCCCACCCACCAACACATCACCCATTCACAAACACACACCTAACATCCACGCACACCCAACCCACCCACACACACACACATCCCCCACCCATACACACATCCCCCTCACACATCCCTCAACACACGTACTTATCCCCCAACCACTAACACCCACACATCCCTCACTCACTCATCAACACATACATCTCCCATCAACCCACCCACACTCACACACCCCAACCACCCCTCCAAACACACATCCCCCACCCTCACACACATCAACACCTTCACCCACCCATACACACATCCTTTATCCACACCCATCTTCCCTCCCACACAACACCACACCCACACACATCCCATGACACATCCCTCACCCACACACACATCTCCCACACATCTCCTACCCACCCACACATCTGCCATCTACAATCACCCTTACCACCCACACATAAATCCTCCATCCAGCCACACCCCCACCCACTCAGACACATCCCCCTCCCACACACACATCCCCAAATCCATCACCCACACCCATCACACACCCATCCCCCAACCCACACACATTCCCCACATTCCCCACATCCCACACACACATTCACCCACACATCCCTCACCCACACACACATTCCCACACCCACAACCACACCCACGTGCACACATCCCCCTCACTCACATCTCCCCCCCCCCACATATATATCCCCCACCCATCCCATAACCCACCAACAATCATCCATCCACATATCCTCCTCCACCCACTCACCCACAACCACCTAGCAAAACACATATCCCCCACCCACACACACACAGCTCCCTGCCAACCCATACATCTCGCACGTATCGACACACAAATCCCGCATCCACATACACAAACCCCGCACCCACTAACACATCCTGAGCCTACCCACACACTCCACGAATCCACTCACACACACATCCCCCACCATCCCCCAACCTACTAAAATTACCCTCATACTAATTCCCCACTCACACTCTTTCTTAATCATTCCCTGACCCACTCTCTCGCTCACACACAAACAGTGAAGAACGATAGTGAAAAAATTATACCAGTACGTGAATTATGGAGGCATATAGTCGGTATGAAGTAAGTATTGAAAGAGTTTTCGGTTGAATGTGTAGGGACTCATTGGAGTTTTCAGATCTGGTGGAAGGCTATTCCACAAGTGAGCACCAGAATACGCGAAACAAGTTTTTTATAAGTCCAATCTAGGCTTCGGAACCTGTAACAAATGTAAGCGCTTACTGTTCATTGCATTAGATTAAATTAACGGTAGAAGATACTCTGGGGTATTTTCAGTTATAATTTTGTTCACTAATTTGGCTTTGTTAAAAAGTAAGCGCTTTTGAAGTGGTAGAAGTCTTAGATGGCTGTATAATTTATTACTTTCAACGTGCTTTATGCTAGAGACATGGATGAAAGCACACCAAAAATATTCTATGCATCCTATATCCAATCACCTCTCGATTATTGTTCCACAGTCTGGGATGGTTGCACTTAATCTAATTTGAAACGACTGTGTTCGCTTCAAAACCGCGCTATACAAACGTATAGCGCGGTTTTGAAGCGAACACAGTCGTTTCATATTAGATTTAGTGCAACCATCCCAGACTGTGGAACAATAATCGAGAGGTGATTGGATATAGGATGCATAGAATATTTTTCGTGTGCTTTCATCCAAAAAGTGCTGAATATTTGCAAGTTGGTAAACTTTTTGTGCTATTCTCTTGGTAAGGACATGAACATGAGAGCTCCAGTTTAAATGGCTGTAAATTAAAAGACCTAATGTTTTGTGTTCATTTACATTAATTATAGGTAACGTGTCAACGTGGAGCTCGAGCGGTGTCCCAGTTATGGCTAGGGTCTGTAGTTTTTGTATGGTCGTTATTAGCATGGATTTGGTTTTGTCGATGTTAATTAACATGCGATTTTCATTGCTCCATCTAATAAGGTTATCAAGTTCGTTTTGAAAAGAGCTCTCTAAGTCACTAAGGCTCTCTTGACTAGTGTATGTAGTGCAGTCGTCCGCAAATAGGTCACAAAAAGTATTGAGGTATAAAGGGAGATCGTTAATATAAACTGCAAAAAAAAAAACACAACAACAGCGGACCTAGTATTGAGCCCTGAGGCACACCAATACTAAGTCGTGTGGGTCTTGATAGACAGTTATTGAAGGACACTACTTGTTGTCTGTCAGATAAAAATGACGTAATTATGTTCACCATATTGGTGCTAGTCTTCATTTGTTTTAATTTTCTAATTAAAATATCATGATCTACCATATCAAAGGCTTTTTTAATGTCTACAAATACTGCTCCACAAATGTTGCCATTGTTGATACAAAGATGCCAGTTATCGGTCATTTTTGTAACGGCAATATGGCAAGAATATTTAGGTCGAAACCCAGATTGACTGTCAATTATTAGATCGTTGTTAATTAAATGATGTAGTGTTATTGTATGTTTGTGTTTTTCTAATGGCTTTGATAGCGACGATAGTAAGGAAATAGGTCTATAATTACCCAAGACGCTATTATCAGTTGAGCCATTTTTAAGTAGAGGATAAACGTTAGCAACTTTAAATTTGTTGCTTTGAGATTTGAGAGATATTTATATACTTCTGCAACAGACATCAAGGGAATCTCAGGGGAGATATTTCTAGAGCACTTGTCTTCACAGAATGACGACAGTGAACTTAAATTACATACTGAGTCTGGTATTGAGGACTTTAGATTCTCTATTTCTGATTGAAAGAAACAACTGAAATCCTCCCATGTTATAGTGTTTGGTATTGCTGACTCTGAAGCGTGTATCTTGTTGGTTAGCGAGTTAATAGCCTTCCATATATTTGTGTTATTTGATTTATTTACAATAAAATTTTTGAAATGATCTTTCTTTATTCTACGAGTTTCATATTTATCTTTATTTCTTATTCTGCGGTAATTGATAAAATCTTAATTTTTCTGTGCTGTATCTCGGTCTCTCATGATTTCGAGAACTTCGCTAGTGACCCATGGGCATTTATGTTGATTCTTGACTCAAACTTCTTTGACTGGCACATTTTTATCAAATATATTGTAGACTGTCTTTGTCCAGTAAGCTAGTGCATCATCCGGATCAGGAAATCGGTAAACATGTTCACGGGCTGCATTTTTTTAAGTAGTCTACAAATAAATTTTGGTCGAGAGCTTTAAAATTTCTAAATCTGATGCTTAAATGTTTATTTTTAGGAGCTTTGAATCCAATTTTCGACCATGTACAACATATTGGGTAATTGTCACTAACTGCACTAACAGGAACAGAATATTCGGCAATATTAACTGGACAAGTAACATATATATGATCAATTATAGTTGAGGAGGTTATGTAACTCTTGTGGGACGATTTATTAGTTGTTTGAAATTGTAAGATAGAATGATATCGTCCCATGTCTGGTTGGATCTAATTAAAGTTACCTAATATCATGACTTCTCTACCTGCTGTGAACACTCTATCCATCATTGTAGTGAAAGAGTCATACCAACTATACCCAGCACAAGGATTCCGATATAGGTATCCAATGAGAAACGGTTGCTGGCTGACTGGCTTCACCTCTAACCAAACACATTCTATTTCTTCTGTCTCGAGATCACATCTACGGGAAAAGTTGAGAGAATTGGAAATGTATACAGCAATACCTGTCTCTAATGTTTGATTTGCGTCTCTTCGAATTACTTTAAACCCCTTAAGAGAGATTTCAGAGTCGGTTATTTTGTCGTTGAGACGACTTTCCGTGATTCCAAACACATGGAACTGTTTGCTCAGTATTTCTGAAAGCTCAGGTAATTTATTGAGCAAATGATAGATGTTGAGATGGCCTATATGTAGACCATCTTTGTTGAGCCACTGATCATGATTGGCGAACATTACACAATAAAAAAGATGGTGTCGCTTGTGGTAGAAAAATTTTAAGGTTTTGAAACTTTATTTAGTAGTAGTTAAGGCTATTAGAGGGGGTAGGACATGTCTGTGCTGGAGTGACATCATGAAAGCTTGGTGCAGGGCTGCAGGATTGTATTGCATTAGCTGTTGAAGTTGACGGTTCCACTGATAGGAGTGTATATTACCGTCCAACGAGGGACCACTGCTATGAGAGCTACTGGAAGTGCCTACATTGGAAGCAGGCATCGGGGGCACCGAAACATTGTTTAATGGTGTCCCCTTTGACATGATAGGGGGAGACTGTTTAATGGGCAAGGGAGGAAACAAAGCACCATAGTTAGCAACATTGGGTTTGGAGCATGGGTTGCTATTTACGACATTGTATTCATGGGGAATAGGCAAGGGTGGTGTGGGCAGAGGTTGAGTGTTTTCTGAACACTGAGAGATGGCTACAGCCGGAGGTGAAGATAGGTTTACTCTTGTAACTGGTTCTGGTTGTTGTGTACGTTCAGGATATTTTATGTTCTTCGCTAGTATGCTAGTTCCTAGTTTTTAACAATATAGTTGATCCCTATATAGTTTTTTCTTGGGTGCCCCGGACGGTGATGTGAAATACGGGGTATTATTAATGAAAGCCATGTTATTTTCTTTACAAAATTTATAGAGTCAGATTTCCAGCATCGGCATCACGACGCTGGATTCCATAAGATGGTGGGATGATTGATGAAAAGAAAATAGATACTTTATGAAATGTATTGCCCAACAACACCTCCAATGTAGCGAGTTGTGAGGTGCTTATGATTTTATTGTTCATAATATCATTGACAGCAATATGGACTGTTGTTCTTCTAATTTTGACGTTTACCTTGAATTTCCGCAGTGTAGTGGTCAGTCTGTCAATGTCAGCTCCTGGTAGCGGGTTGATCGAGGTTGTTTCGCTGTCAGAAGATGACATGCGATCACTATAGATTCCCTTGAGCAGAGAGTCTCCAATGACGACATGAGTTGCACTGTCACTATTGTTATTTCACGCTGTTGACGTGTACGTTTGATTTGTTGCCACTGGTCGCTGTCGTCTTTCATGTGTTCTTGTTTATTATAGTCGTTGCTTGTTTGGGCTGGTTGTTGATGCTCAGTAGTGGTAGCTGCTGAGCTCTTTAATTCCTCGTCTGCTGCTGGAGAGTCTACACTTGAGGCCTGGAACCTGTTGCTGATACGCACATCAATGGGGTAGATGGATGGTGCGCCTTCTACAGGTTTAGTAGTGTTGCAGCCTGTAGAAACTGTCTGTATATCATTGTGTGACGAACATCCACTGGTCATACACACCTCTGCAGCACTATGGATACTTCCTGTTTGTGCACTTTTGTCAAATGACTGTGCACTCTTTAGTTTTAAGGCATGGATTGTTGTTTTAAAGGTGTCCTTCTCTTCTTTAAGGAGGCGGATTTCTTTTTCTTTTTATTTTGTGTTTTATTTAGCCTTTTATCTGTTGTGTTGTCCTGTCCTTAATAAAGGCTTGTATACTCGAAACGTCGTCCGTGCTTTGTTGTCCTGTAATACTTATTGCTTTATTTTAATATTTTAGTATTATATATTTATTGATTGTTTTTGTTTATGGTTTTTGGATAAGTTTCACCTAAGATTGAGTTTTTTGTAAGGTACGTGCATTGTGTCTGTGTCTATTATGTCTCTTCTTTTCGCAGGAGCTAAATATACCTAATTGTTTTCAATTCATATTGTTATATCTTGCTGCAACCGCTGTTTTTTCTTTTGCTTGCAAGAAACTCACCTCAACAAAAATATAGCCTTCAAAATAAGAGGCTACCAGTGTTACTGATCTGACCGAAAGGACAGGCAAAAGGGTGGGTTACTGACCGTTGTAAAAAATAACATCACTGCTTCCCAAATTGAAGTTTACATGAAAGGGGCTGAGTATCAGACACTTAAACTCAGACCTACATCTGATCAATTACTACTGTCCAAGTGACCGTCCACAGGCACTGGACACATTACCATTAATGAAAAAATGATTGTGTGTGGCGATTCAACAGCCACTCGCAGAGCTGGGGCTATGATCACATGGACAAGAGAGTAGAGAGACTGGAAGACTGGCAGGATGAGAATAGATTCATCTTGATTAACAAGCCGTCTGACCCACATACTTTCTACTCGAGATCATGGCACATTACAACTACACCTGATCTGGCTTTTCATTCACCAGACTTGGAGTGGAAAATTACACGAATTGTTGGGAAACAACTTGGTGGCAGTGACCATCGGCCTGTCTTTCTAACTGTAGAAAATGAGCTTCTAAGTAAAAGCAGCACCCTTTCGAGGTGGAACTACACGATAGCAAATTGGGCAATGTACAAGCATCGCACCAGAATACTGGTTATAAACCTGAGCACCGAGAAAGACATAAATAAAGTAGTTGAAGAGTTTGGGAAATGCATACCACAGGCAGCACGATAAACAGTATCAAGAGGAGCCCGTAACCATTATAAACCCTACTTGAGTAGTGAACTGGAACAGTTTCATAATGATGTGGAAGTTTGTAGAAAGTAAGCAGGGGCCAAACCCAGCCAAGAGCACCACAATAAATACCAGCACGCAAAAGCCAAATTTAAAAGGGCCAAGCTGCAGGCTAGACGGAAAAGCTGGCAGGAGAAAACAGTCACTGAACTTTGAAAGAGACATACAAGAAAGTTGTGGAAACTAATAAAACATCTTAACGATGAGGGCACAGGGTGAAACTCAACAATTGCACTACATAAAGGTGGAAACATCTTAACAGGAAAGCAAGCAGCTGACCATTTTGCGGACGTATTCGCACTAGATAACTATATATAAATTATTCCAGAGAAACAACAAGAGATGTGAGAGAAATGGCAACATACAGGATATAATGAAATAGTACATGAGGTTCTGGAGACACCTATTACAATCAGCGAGCTGATGCTAGCCATATCAAAACTAAAAATGAGAAAGTCACCAGGAGCTGATGGTAACTCCAATGAAATGATCAGGAACCTAGGAGCAGAGGCCAAAGCAAAGCCGTTGCAGATCTTCAATAACAACTGGACCTTAGGCAGCGTTCCACAAGCCTGGAGAGAAGCAATAATGATGCCCCTCCTAAAATCAGCGAAAGTTGAATTGAGTTGAGTTGAGTTAAGAACCGACATCACTGCACTCAGGACATTCCCATACGTGCTCCGTCCCCTCGTTCAACAGTCAGCGAAGTGTCACACTACTAATCGGTCCCACCGCTATCTGATTAAAAGTTCTCCTGGTCTTCCATTGTAGTTTTGAGATTCTCCCAGAACCCCTGCCAATCCCTCGCAATCTCACTCTTTCCACATATGGGTTCTCAATCTGTTCCTCCGCCTTCTCCACCTGGTCCCACAAGCGCACAACCACCTCCCCCTTGTCCATAGGCAATCTGCCACCAAGAAGTGCATTCCCTAGTGCATAGCCTATCAGCCTGTTCATTCACCCGCACCCCCGCATGGCCAGGGCAAAATATCCATATAATTCTCATAATCTGTGACCTCTGAAGCGACAAGAGCCATTCAAAACGAAACATTCCTTTCTCCACCTTACTAAATATCAGCGTGCGCATCATCAATCACAGACTGCTGTGGTACATTGAAAGTGAAAACATTCTTGCGCCATAGTAGGCTGGCTTTAGGCAGTGCTGCTCTACGGAAGACCAGACAACCTACCTCTCTTAAGAAATTGAGGATGCATTCCAAGAGAAGAAGCTGGTGCTTGCAGCATAGATAGATCTGAAGAAAGCCTTTGAAAAAGTCTGGAAGGAAGGTCTGATGAAGAAACTGAGAAACTGTAAAGTCAATGGAAGAATGTACAAATGGGTGAAAGCATACTTGCACAACCGAAGAGCCCAAGTACAGATAGACGGACTCAATAGCAATAAAGGACTACTGCGTCACGGTGTTCCCCAGGGAGGAGTCTTGTCCCCAACATTTTTTTCTAATTTTCATCAGTGATCTTGTTGCTAATCTACCACACGGAATTAAAACGGCATTGTACGCTGAAGAACTGGTTCTATGGATCACCAATGAACGTGCATCAGTGGCTACCAGATCGCTACAAAGAGCTGTGCATGCATTTGTTGCATGGGCAAATAAATGGTTTATCAGCATAAACACTGACAAGTGCAGCATCGCTCTTCTATGAGATCAACCCTTATAGTGGAGATGGAGAAGATGGAGAGGACACAGGCACTGAAAGAACGCAGAGACACGAAAACGCTAATACAAGCAGAAAAGTTCCTCAGCTTGCCAGGCCAGCCTATGAAGAACGGATTTGAAAACTTAGCTATGGGGCGGTTTAAAAGAAACAGTTTTATCCATCAGGCCAAACGAGTCTGCAGAGAAACCATCGATCTGCCCACAGTTGATATCCCCCTGAAAATTATTCCAAAGCGAACTCCATGGAAAGATGAACATTGGCTATCACTACAAATCCAGACAAAAGTGAAAGGAATATTCGACAAGGAAGAACAGAACAGCGTACAGCGCAGAACAGTCACTCTCAGCTTCCTTGATGAAGAATACCCACAGGATCTCTGGATCCGAGCCTACACAGATGGGTCAGCACAAAATTCTGTTCTGAATGGAGGAGCAGGGGTGTACATAGAATACCCAAATAATACTAGGGACCCGGCCAGAGTACCGACAGGAAAGTACTGCCATAACTACGATGCTGAAATTGAGACAATCAAGATAGCAACAGAGAAATTACTAAATACCAGCAATGGTATACAACCTGTGGTGCTATTGACAGATCAAAAATCAGTACTAGAGGCGTTCTTGTCTGGGAAATTGCCAGTATTAAGGCCACTATTTTCTAAACTTAGCAGTTAGCTTAAGGTCACCATACAGTGGATACCATCCCACTGTGGAGTACCCGGAAACGAGAGAGCTGATCGATTAGCTAAGGAAGGAGCAAAAGAATAACAGCCTGATGTGCCCGTTACATACCACCAAAAGAAAAGAATGATCAAATCAGTCAGAAAGTAATCAAAACCTGCTCAAGACGACTACCACGTTATGAACAGACCAGAACAAGTCATTATTCTGCGCTTAAGAACAGGACACAATAGATTACACAACCACATGTATACAAATTTCAATATTGGCGAATTAGCCATATGCACATGTGGATTGGTGGCACAGACAGCAGAGCACATACTCCAAGACTGCCCAAAATATAACATATCTAGGCAAACATTCTGGTCTAGAGAGATGACGTTGAAGATAAACTCTATGAACCGCTGTGTGAACTGAAAAAGACAGTTAAAATCATACAAGAGACAACATTGCAGTTATAGACATATTTCAAGCGAACGAAAGAAGATGAAGAAGTAGAGCCCAGCAACAAGCAGACAAATTTAGAAGATTGACAGACCACCCTATGTATAAAAGGTTTAATGGTTTTGGAAAGTGAAGACTGAAGCGTAGCAACTTTGTAGAGATTGCATAAAAGAAAGATTAGGACAGATCCTATACTTAACATATCAACAGTCAAACCCATTTACAGTGCTGCACAATTTCCCAGCTTGGAGACAGCAGCAACTGCCTAAGATGATAGAAAACATTCCTGGTATTAAGAAAAAGGACACTCAGAATGAAACAGAAAGATGAAAGGTAGCCCTAAACTACATAAAAAAAGATTACCCAAGTAGCAATTCAATCTATGCATATACAGACGGATCAGCCTAAAAGTCAACAGAAAATGGAGGAGGAGGAGTTCTCCTAAATTAAAAAAAAAGGAAGTGGAAAAAAAAACCCAGTCTGTGACTACTGAAAAATACTCAAGTAACTTCAAAGCAGAGGTATAGACTTTGAAAACTGCAGCAGAAATGCTCTTGATGGAGGACACTAATGAGAAGCAAATAGCTATCTTCACAACGATCAAAATCAGCTGTCTCAATACTGAAGAGCAAAAACAGCACAGAACTAGCAGACCTAAGAGTAGCACTTCATGGACTATGTCAGAAATCCAAAAAAGGTGTAATACCATGGATCTTGTCACATTGTAGTATACCTGGAAATGAAGAAGGCTGGCAGAATGGAAAAAGAAGTCTGACGACTACCTCAGCCTGACATAGACATAACCTTTAATGAGGACAAAGAGGTTTAAAAAAGCACTTATAGAACCAAGTGGGAATCAGAGCAAACAGGGCCACCAGAAAGATGATGCATATTATAAACTTGACCGAAGTGAACAAGTAGCAATCTTCAGACTCCGCACAGACATAACAGGCTGAAATATGACTTGTTCAATAATTTAAAGATATGAGATACTGATGAATGTAAATGTGGAAATGGTAAAATGACAGCTAGAAATTTTCTGCAGGAGTACCCAATATATGCAGAAAAAGATATTTTGGCCCACACCTGCTTCATTTGAGGACAAGCTATATTGCGTTGCTAACAAGCTCAAGTTGATTGTATCTTTCTTTAAACTAAATTCAGATTGACTCTAAAGATGCTTGAAGAAGTTCTTAGCCTGCCACACGTTCATGCCACAGGTATGTTGGTGGCGAAAGCACCTCAGATGGCACGAAATAGGAATATTGCTTTGGATAGCAAATCCATTATGTGGAAAGTCCGAATCGAAAGCTCACTGTGTGGATTTCATCTGCAGGCTGTATTCTTTTGATGTCCGGAGGAACAGCCGCTGGTGAACGGAAAGTACAATATACGGAAGTGAGGCTAAGCAGCCATGTGCAGGACGTGACGATTCCTTGGGTGAGCTCAGTACCAGAGCGCTATGTGTCGTCTCTGCAATTATGGCAAGCCTTCTTGGATGGCGGGGAATGCCTATGGTCTGCCCCTGCCTTCCTTTGAGGGCTGACAGGGATGTCTTCGGCTCTTCTATATGGGCCAACTGGGATGGAGGATAACACCACAACAGTGAGAGTCAAACGTCCTACGAAAGACCCGGGAAGGTAACCCGGAAAACAAATGCCCGAAAAGCCGGATGTGTCGGCCGAAATTTGCAAATATTGCAGCTTTGCTGTAAACAGTTACAATGCAATTACGTCTAAACCAACATTCCGGACGAATACGGAAGAAGAGGAATCCATGTTGGTGGGAGGTTTTTTCTAGGACTGCGAACGATTAATTAAAATTTAATTGTTAACTTTTGAAAAATTAACGTTTAATTAATTGTTAATGTTGATTAAAGCAAAACATTTATAGTCACGTAACTCACATTATAGACGTATTTGTCAAAAATCGAAATAACACTGGATTGTCTTGTTCACATGTCATCTAATAACCAACTATGCATACAGACGAGTATGTTGACAGTATTTGGTTCAAGTGACGAGCGCGTCTTATTAACAATATAACCTACAGAGCTGAACAATCGTTCCAATGGAACTGAGGTAGCCGGTATGCACAGAATGGTGTTGGCAAGGAATGCCAATTTTGGATATCGATGTTCATTAAGTTTCACCATTGTAGAGGGTCAACCGATTCAGCAACTCTCTTATCCATTTCAGACTCAATTAGCTTAATACTCTCTTCATTTAGTTCACATATAGTTTAATTGTCAATGTCAGTATCATTCGTTGCAGCAGTCTCCATCTGCTCATCATGAACATCAGCTGCTATTTATTGTTCAATACGTGACCAAGTTCGTTCTTTTGCATCTTTTGACAAACACTTCAGGTATTTGTAGCGTGGATCAAGTGCTGTTGCAATCTGTAGTATTTTAATACTTGTCATATTAGCTACACGTTCACTAAAGTCATTAAAAGATACTGTCTTAAAGTTAGCTATGTAGCCCGGATCATCATCGTGTACAGTCATTTGCTTTGTCAACGATGTTAGCAGTGACAATACACAGCTACATGAAATATAATCTTGACCGCCAAGCAGGACTGTGGTCTGGCAGAATAAGTCCACAACTTTGACATATTTCGAAATCATCTCCCAGTTCGAATCTGACAGTTTTGGACCTTTTTGTTTATTGCTTCTTTTCGTCTGACATGTAGACAGTTAATGCTTCTCTGACATGTAGAAGACTCTGTAGCATAATGAACATACTGTTTCATCTTGTTGGTACATCTTTTTGCAGCTTACACAATGGTGACTCAATACAATTTTGCTACTAGGTTGTGTTTGCAACACTATGTTTAAAATGTCCGACAATTTTTCGATATCCGGTTCATTTGTATAGGTGATGGGAGTAAAGTTTTCGATTAATCGTTAAAAAAAAATTTAATAGTTAAAAAAAAATTAACGATTAATCGATTAATTAATCGTTAACTTCAGCAGCCCTATTTTTTTCTATTCTATAATGACTTAAACAAATGAATCACCAAAACAACAACGAGACGTAGATTGTGAGCTATACAAGAAACAAAATGGTCGTTGCGGCTAAAGCCTTCATTAGTCCAGAAGAAACAAACACAAACCGACACACAACTACATGAAAAACGCTCATCATCATCAAGTGCCGTGCGGCCTGGCGTAGCGTTCATGCTCTCCATAGAGCTCGTCGTTGGTTTTCTGGATCAACGCTGCTCTGATATTCCATCCATGCCACCGTCTCAATCCATCAGCCTCACATTCTCTGAGTCGAGCCTCGCCTCTCTCACACATACGGTCTTCAGCGCAGTTGTTACGAGTTCTCCAATGCCTCTCTTCTCCTCACATGACGAGGAAAGCTGTGTGTACTCTGGTCTTATTGTTGTTAGATTATGTTCTAGTGTCATTAGCCTGTTGCAGGCAGTCGTCGTAGTGACTCTGGCCACAGTCCAGGAATGCGCAACATTCGTCTCAGGAACCACATCTCTGGTGCGTCTAACTGTTCGTTCTAATTGTTCTTTACATGCAGATTCACTGCCGACAAGCAAAAACTGTTCTAACATAGCATTGTCAGCTACTCTCTTTCTTACATCATGTGTGACAGGGACTTATTGCCGAAGATACTCTTCATTTCTGAATGCAGCTTTTTGCCTTGCCCGATTCTGCTCCGACTCTCTGTTGTACAGCTTCCACTCTGATGTTATATGCCCCTAGTATCTAAAAGTATCAACTGTGGTTAAGGATTGTCCCGATCTATTCTATGTGCACATTGTCGGTGTCACCATTTTCTCGTTGATATTACCATTGTTACTGTTTTGCTGATATCAAGTTGGCAGTCCTTGCTTGCACTCTCTGTTACGTCACTACAACGTCTAATAGTTGTTGTAGCGTCCTGCTTGATTAGCCGCACCATACTGTGTCTCTGCATAGCGTATATTATTTATATATACCTCCACTAGTATTCTGGCCGCTATCTTGATCTCTCGCTCATTAGTACTCGCTATACAGGAGAGAAAGATCGGGGTGACAAAGACACACCCCGTGTTTCGTACTCAAGCTTATCTGTTCGTAACTACCCTCTTTATTTCCCATTTTATTCGCTGCACTGTGCGCTGCCAGTGATATGTCTTTATTATTCTTAAATCTTTTCATCACGTGTTGTATATCTTCCAACATTTTAGTCATGTTCATCATGTGTTACGTATCACAATGCCTTAGTATAATCTATGGAAGCACAAATAGGTCCTCTGGTTTCTCTTTTGACCTTCTATTAGTGTCCGCATGTATAAAGTGCATGTTTGTGACTGTTCCTGCCACAAATCACTACTGTTCTTCACGAATTTCCAGTGTCTTTTTGGTTCTTCTCATTATGATTCATGAGTAGAAGCTTACGTGGTATGGTTTATGTATAGGTTAATTGTACACGAAAATCTTCATCAATCAATTGCTCCTGGGCTTTTTGGTCTAGCTAGACATACTGATGTCAGCATATCACTGTGGTAATAGCCCCACCCAATGCTGTAATAGCATGCACATTTGGTTAATCATATCTACTCAATTCCGCCCACTACTTGTCTACATTCTCTAGTGTGATTTCATCTGGCCAGCTGTTTGTCCTTTCTTCATACGTTCATAGCGTCAGCGACTTCTTCTTCACGAATAGGTGGACGTCTAAGGTACTATCATTCGTTTATTCTGCCCTTCTGCACTCTCTCCGTCATATAATCCTCTTAGTATACTACGCGATCCACCTCTTCATTTTAGCATCTTCCTCTATAGTATCGTTCCGGTTTTTGATTCAACACCCTGTGTTTATCTTTTTTTGTGCCTGTGAGCTCACTGATTTGTCTGTGCCTATTGTGTGTATCTGAATGGAATTTCATACAATTTTTTGCAGTGCTCGTTTACAAAACCAACTTTCGTTAGCCGTCCCACGTATCTGATTGCCGTTATTTATCTTCGCGTATTCTTGTGTGCATGTCTATTATACTGTTTTCGTGTGTCCATCAGGTTTAAGATCATCTTCATTCATTCATTTTTTCTAGCTCTTTTGGCCTCTCTCTCTGGTAATGACTCTTGCTAGTTTTGATGAATGGAGTCCTCGTAAATTATCCCATGTTCATCTATCACTCTGATTTTAGTTATTGACATGGTACCTGGTGTGTGCACAGTCACTCGTGATTGTCTTGCATTCTTTATCTAGTTTTAGAACAGTCTCTTATAAGTCTCATGTTCTTAACCATTTTTTCCCCACTCACGTCTCTTTGAATCTTACGTTTATGTTCCACATAGTGGTACATGATCACTAGTACAGCAGTCAGCACCAGCACATTGTCTTTACATTAATTAAGAATGTCATGTAAATCTTTATTATTTAGTATGTAGTCAATGTGTGTGTGCGTATTTTCTATCAGGGCTTATCATGGTACAGTCGTCTTTGGGGTGTGTAACCATGTGTTGCACCAATTATCAGATCAGTGATATTTGCCCATGCTATTAGCTTATCCCTCTTTCATTTCTGTACCTACAACCTATATTGCCTCACTACATCCTCCATTTTTCCCTTTCCTACTTTTGCATTAAAATCACCAAGTATTATCTTTATTTCTTGTGATCCAATTTGAGCCATCGCCAATTTCTATTTCGTCGTAAAAGTGTTGTATTTCTTCATCACTACTGCTTGCTGTTGGTGCATATACTTGTAAAATATTTATGTCTATTGGTTTGCCTTGATTTTTACCATAATAACTCTATCTGAAATACACCAGTATCCATTAATTGACTTGGCTGTTTTTTCATCTAATATTATTCCTACACCTTTTTCATGTGTATCCCCTCCAGAATAAATTATTGTGTGATTGTCAGCTATAATTTTGCCCGATCCCTCCATCTCATCTCACTAACGCCTAGTATATTCATTTCATGCTAGCCATCTCTCTTAGAACATTGGTCAACTTTCCTAGCTCATTTAATGTCCTAACATTCCATGTTCCTACTCTAAATTTATTTATTTTAGTTAAGATTTTGCCATCAGTAGCTGGATGACGGTCTGGTGTCACCTGTGGCTCATGACTGTCCCTACCGGACGAGGATGCCCTAAGACAGCCATTAACGTCCTTCACTAACTTTGATTTATGTTTTGCCATGAAGTCTTGGGAAGATAATGTGGTGGTTTCCCCTTGCCTTCCACATTCACATGGTGGTCTTTTTACCTCTGCTTTTGACAGCCATTTCCGACTGCAAGGACAAGTGAGTGCCCTGCTCTGCTCAGCTGCAGAGTTGTCCACTTATTCCGGTGGATACTCGGTCCCCAGAGCTGTGTTAGCCACACCGTAGTGTGTTTCCATCCTCTACCGCGTGGAGGTGCAGTTGGGATTTTCCCTTCATAAAGTTATGGTCTCTGACCAAAACTCTCCAGTACTTTTAGAGGAAAAACGCTACGTGAAAATATTAAGGTTACTTATCTGTATCCTTGTTTTGCTGAATACGTCTTAAGCGACCAATGCGTTTAATGACCATCAGTGGATATAATGAACCGGATGTGTGGTTCAGGCGGGTTAATGGACGGAATGAACTAAATGTCAATAAGGACAAAAGCTCAGGGATTGGCTTAGCCACCTGTAGTTAAACATCCGCTGGGGGGATGTAGAGACGCCCATGTGAGCGAAAGGTAGAACAGATATTTGTAGTGGACTCTAGCCGGCTCTGTGGCGAAGGTGTCACGATGCAGTTCGCAATTCTGCATCTCATACTCGAAACACAGCTGCAGGCGATTTCGATGCAGGCCACCTTGCGTTGATTTTCATAAAATAGTATGAGTGTCGATCGCTAAGAAAGCAATGACAAACCACTTAAAGCAAACTTACAAAGAAATCACAAACAGCAAAAATAATGCTGAGGTTGACTGCGACGTAAAGGATCCTGTAAAGGATATGAAACTAACTTTATTTAGTGGACTATAAAAAGGGGCTGGGAAGGGACTGGGGGTTTGGAAGTTACATGTAACTGTGTTGGGCATTGAAGCCGTGACGGCAGAGTGAACCCAATTGGAAGATGAGACAGTTTTTCAATGTCTTTTGATCACAGTCGTGAGATGCACACGATTTGATCGCCGTAACCTAATGCCCGCAATGCCACAGTGGTCAGAACTGTTGAAATGTACGTTTAACGGTTTCTAGGCATCACTGTCGATATAAGGTATTGCCTAAATCTGTCAGCCAGACGTAGACCTATCTCTTCAATATGTCACAATGTGTGCAGATGATCGCATTGCGACTCGTGCATGAGAAACCCCCACGGATGTGGAAAGTGCTCTTAGGGAATGCCAGAATATGGATTTGACGGACATGTGGGCAGGTATTATAACGAGATCGAAGACAAGCCACCGTGCCGGGAAGAGACTTGTGAGGTTGGGGAAGACTGCTATGGACTAACACATCCCTGATGTTACAATCCCGCCTGTACGCCACCAGGGATGAGGGGGCATCTGAGAAGACATCGTGAGAACCGGTCTTGGAGAATGGATATGTGCATCAGGAGGATATTCGTGGCAGCAATATTATGGGGATTGTAGGATAGTGAAAAGATAGGTTTATTATTTCGTGGTATCGGCCTGGAGGAGAGAGCATCGGCACGACTGATAGACTGGCAGCGGTGAAGAGCTGTAGACAAGACATTCTCAGGATAGCAACGAAAAAATTCAAACTTTCGTGGGCTTTTTGATGGAAGACGTTATTATCCTGACAAAGCCGTCGGAGACATAACAGTTGGGAGAAAGGAATAGAACCCTCACAAGAGGAGGATGAGAGGAGGTATGGTGAAGGAATGCGTGCGAGTCAGTTGGTTTATAATAAAACGTCGTGCATAGACCAGCGGAACCTAAAGAGAATGTTAGATCTAAGAAATTGACAGCCGACGAAGAAATAATGAAGGTGAGCCTGATGCTGTGATGAAAGTCGAAGAGAAAACAATGAATGCCAAGAGCATGTCTGAAAAACCAAAGGAGTCATCGATATACCTCCTGTAGAGCTCCGGGAGTCTACCGGTGTATTGACTCCATCTCTGGCGCTCCAGATAGCCCATGAAAAGGCAGGAAAAATTCGGACCCATCTTAGTACCCATGGCCGGCCCGCTAATCTGGTCGAAATACTACCCATTAAACTCAAATGAACTGAAGTTAAGGACTAGCTCTGCGGGACGCAGCAATGATTCGGTGGATAAGATGGGGCCGTACCTATTGTCCAAGACAAATTGCAAGGCTTTTAAGGTCGTCAGAGTGAGGAGGAATAGATGTATAGAGTGAAGTCAATCATAAGAGAAGATATGGTACTGAAAAGGGGATCTGAAACTGATGGAATTGAAGATAGAGGTAGCGTGGTTGGTGTCTTTGATATACGAGGGGAAACTAGCAACCAACGGCTGAAATATGCTATCTAGGAACTCTGATGAAATCCGTTCAGTAGGACTAGAGCTGGCCGAGACGATAGGTGTGCCTGGCTTGTTTGGCTTGTGTATCTTAGGCAGCATATAAAAGATGAATTTGCCCAAGCAACTATCGTGGATGAACAGTGAGGTGGCGGAGAGGGGGGAAAAGACCTTGCCTGATGATGACATTCGTCACGCTCTTGACCTGTTTGTTGTTACTGACCGCCCCATCTTGTGGCCGTGGTCAGTAGAAAGTTGCATTCCCAAGTTGCTTGTTGCCTTCCTGTATATACAAGTCTTTCATCCAGACCACTAACGCTCTGCCATGACCCTGATGACGTCATGGTATATGACTAATTCTCCTCTTCTCCTCCAGTCAGCACCATGGTCGTTTCTCAGCACTTAACTTTGCTGATGATTAACTAATGTTCTACACACGTTTAACCAACTCACAACAGTACTAGGTATAACTCGAACAGTAGTCAACTCGAACAGTAGTCGACTCAAACGCCAGTTGTAGTTTTATACGTGTATTGGGCTACAAAGACTAAGATTAACACCACTCATATATTCAACATTAACTTCACAATGTTTTCCTCGACACAAACTATTTCTCTAAAAGAGTGGCGCAGTGTTCGCCATTACTCTATCTGAACGTGGTCCGTACTCGACGAAACCCACGACTAGAATGCCGTGTTTGGACCCCACTTCCTGCGACTTGGGAAGTGAGTCCTAACGTTTTCACGTTGTGTGAGAAGTATCCACTTTTCACGTTCCGGTGTTCACTTATTGAACACTGCCGCCGAGAAGGTTAACCCGGTCAACAAATGCCCGCAGAAGTCGGATGTGTCGGTCTAATGGCGCAAGAACGCAGCTCTGCAATAAACAGGCACAACGCAATCACATCCGAAAAAAAAAAAACTCCGGATGAACGCAGAAGAAGAAGAAGAAGAAGGAGAAGAAGAAGAAGAAGAAGAACACTGCCGTAACCTCTAGTCTGTGACCTGGGTTATGGCTTAACTATGCCATGACGTCATCAGGTTCATTGTATGCTCCTCCTTTGTCGGCAGACTTGATAATCACCTTATCACAACGTTTCAACGGCGAAAGTGCTTGTTGTTCCTCCACTGAAAGGTTGAAGTGTCACAGTGGCTTGAATTGTAATTGTATATCGAAAAAAATGTTTTTTTCGATATACTGATTCAGGGCTTTGGATGCCCCTGAATTGGGGACCCAATTGGAAGTGCGTTTAGTCTGTAATAGATGCAACAACATTACCTGGTAAGTAAAGGTGGCGGCACGATATAGTCCACACCACCCGTCTAGAGACACGGTAGTCTAACAATATGGGCTAGCATAAACCAATATGTCTGTCTGTCTGTCTGTCTGTCTGTCTGTCTGTCTGTCTGTCTGTCTGTCTGTCTGTCTGTCTGTCTGTCTGTCTGTCTGTCTGTCTGCCTGCCTGCCTGCCTGCCTGCCTGCCTGCCTGTCTGCCTGCCTGTCTGTCTGTCTGTCTGTCTGTCTGTCTGTCTGTCTGTCTGCCTGTCTGTCTGTCTGCCTGTCTGCCTGTCTGCCTGTCTGTCTGTCTGCCTGCCTGCCTGCCTGTCTGTCTGTCTGGTCTGTCTGTCTGTCTATCTGCCTGCCTGTCTGTCTGTCTGTCTGTCTGTCTGTCTGCCTGCCTGCCTGTCTGTCTGTCTGTCTGTCTGTCTGTCTGTCTGTCTGTCTGTCTGTCTGTCTGTGTATATGGCACAACCTAAAGACCATGACTAGCTTCGAAACGTGTAGATTATGTGCTCAGTCCCCATGTTTATGTTTTTATTTTAAATAACAAGTGTAACATCACCAGAGTGGCCGTTGTTATCTAGATGCGGATTGCTTTTTTATTCACCTGTCTGTCACATTGCACAATATCATTATTAAACCTCGAACACAACAAGTGAATATATCATGGGTATCTATTCGCAGATCTGTACGTAGTGGACGCAATAGCCACAACTCAGCCTACAGGTAAGCAGACACAAAATTTCTTATTTATTTATATCGCTTCATCAGAAGTTATTCATGAGCCATTGAGTACTATAGGAGTTTGGAGACAACTTATCTACGAAAGGAAGTCATTAAGTAACACAAATGCTACTAATAACTTTTATTTTTATTTTTTTTAACAATTGTGCGAGTCAGAAACTGCGTGTGTGTCTGCGCTATTTCTCAATCTATTATCCGTGCCTGGCAACACACTATTGCCACCTGTCCACTAGTTTGTTGATGTCGTCTAGGAATGGATTTTGAGCGTGGCCTTATACTATCGCCTTCATTACCTCGTTTTTATCTACAAACTTCTGACCCCGTAAATGTTCTGTCAAGGGTCCAGACAAATGAAAGTCCCATGGCGCCAAGTCTAAACTCTATATTTTACTGAGAGCGGGGGTTGTCGTGCAGCAACAATACTCATTTTGAGAGAAATCCACGGTGTTTCAATCGTGTCACAGCCTTCAATTTGTTCATTAGCATGTCACCGTATCGAGCACAAATCACAGTTTCATCCCTTTCTTGGAAATGCACCAATATAGGGAACTTGATATCTTAAAAGATGATCACCATGGCTTTCCCAACAGATTACTGCGTCTTTAATGTTTTCCGAACCGTAGACAACGGGTGTTTCCATTGCAGCTACCCATTTTACCAATTCATACAATCTCTCCCCCCCCCTCCCAACTCCCCCGACTCAAACAACTGTCTCCATACCTAACCATCATTATTCAATATATTACACGTTTCACGTGCCCATGCCAAAAAAAAAAAAGTTAATAACGTCTCGTTTTACATTTGCTAAATCCTGACGACCACTATACGGGGTATTGCTTAAGAGCCAGTTTGTGTCCAGAAATAAGAGTTCCCCTTATGCATTACCCATCCATGCATTTTTATAAAAATATCTCTTAGTTAGTGGCTTTTACTCGCGTATCACATCATAATGCGCTATTAGGGGGCTGAGTGGTCTCGAGGTATGGTATCCGCCTCGAGTGCTGGAGGTACCCGGGGTTCAAGCTACGGTGAGGGTCGGGATGTTATCACTCCTAGGTAAAAAAAGTGTCCCCTGGTGCTTCTAGGGTGTGAGCATCGACGCCCGCTGTATTGTTGAACACGTAAAAAAATCCCCTGGCAATTGGAAATCGGGAAAGAGTGCCTATCGGCGCTGCCTGGTCAAAGTTTTCGTAGCTAAAAATCTACCAATATGTCAGGATCCTCACCGTGCTACGGAGGCGTGCACTGAGCTGAGATGCCCGGACTCAGGCTTGAGTTAGGAGTGAATGGAGGAAAAAAATTTTAAAAACAAAAAAAAACATAAAACAATTTAGGTTCACCCGTGTACCGTGAGGTTGATCCGTCGACTAACTAAACTAACGAATTAAGACAATAGGCGCTTAGGGAGAGAGTGTGTGTTGCCGCGAGATCCATGTCTGCGGCCGTGGTCATGGTTTCAATTCACATAGGCAGACTTAAATAAATTAAAAAAATTGGCCTGGGTTCCTGCCTCCTTCCGCATAAGGGGTAACAGTAAATATCTTGGTAGTAAAATCGACGGCGTGATACGGACCACTCACACACGATGCAGATGTGTATATGTCTGGCTCCTGTGGATCCATGTTTTGAAGGCTTGTCGGAGTGCTACATGTTGTATTTTCCATGATGGACGTGGAGGAGTACGGGTCATTGATTATTGGGGCTGTGATCGGTGTGCATCAGTGGTTCAATGCAGAACTCGCCCCCAATGTAACCTTGAAGATCATTGTAACGATCATCT
>JACEFZ010015633.1:5000-12500 GCA_014155875.1 Cepaea nemoralis | reverse complement strand
AACAGTTAATGTACTTCATCATCATCATCATCATCATCATCATCATCATCATCATCATCATCATCATCATCATCATCATCATCATCATCATCATCATCATCATCATCATCATCATCATCATCATCATCATCATCATCATCATCATCATCATCATCATCATCATCATCATCATCATCATCATCATCATCATCATCATCATCATCATCATCATCATCATCATCATCATCATCATCATCATCATCATCATCATCATCATCATCATCATCATCATCATCATCATCATCATCATCATCATCATCATCATCATCATCATCATCATCATCATCATCATCATCATCATCATCATCATCATCATCATCATCATCATCATCATCATCATCATCATCATCATCGCATCATCATCATCATCATCATCATCATCATCATCATCATCATCATCATCATCATCATCATCATCATCATCATCATCATCATCATCATCATCATCATCATCATCATCATCATCATCATCATCATCATCATCATCATCATCATCATCATCATCATCATCATCATCATCATCATCATCATCATCATCATCATCATCATCATCATCATCATCATCATCATCATCATCATCATCATCATCATCATCATCATCATCATCATCATCATCATCATCATCATCATCATCATCATCATCATCATCATCATCATCATCATCATCATCATCATCATCATCATCATCATCATCATCATCATCATCATCATCATCATCATCATCATCATCATCATCATCATCATCATCATCATCATCATCATCATCATCATCATCATCATCATCATCATCATCATCATCATCATCATCATCATCATCATCATCATCATCATCATCATCATCATCATCATCATCATCATCATCATCATCATCATCATCATCATCATCATCATCATCATCATCATCATCATCATCATCATCATCATCATCATCATCATCATCATCATCATCATCATCATCCATCATCATCGTCATCAGTCATCATCATCATCATCATCAGTCATCATCATCATCATCATCATCATCATCATCATCATCATCATCATCATCATCATCATCATCATCATCATCATCATCATCATCATCATCATCATCATCATCATCATCATCATCATCATCATCATCATCATCATCATCATCATCATCATCATCATCATCATCATCATCATCATCATCATCATCATCATCATCATCATCTCATCATCATCATCATCATCATCATCATCATCATCATCATCATCATCATCATCATCATCATCATCATCATCATCATCATCATCATCATCATCATCATCATCATCATCATCATCATCATCATCATCATCATCATCATCATCATCATCATCATCATTGATATCTTCAGAGAGATAGTGTAATATGTTCATTACAATTATCTAATTCTCAGTTGGGTATGTTTTCTTTGAACTCAACGAGCTGTTCGTTATTCAGGATTTGAGCAGAATTTAGTTTATGTGATGAGGTATATTCAAAGAAAGTGTTGGTGTTTTCTTCATGCTGTTTCAATCAATCAATCATGTGCCATGCCGGAAAGCGTGGGGCGGTCATGACTCGCCATTTTCACTCATCACCAGTGTCGTGGATCAGCTCATTGTTCCTGTCTCGTCCATGCCATGCTGGCCAAGCCATCCAGGTATTTTCCTTCTCGGTCTTCCTCTTGGTCTGTTCCCCTCGATCTTGCCAGTTGTCACTAAGTTCTCCAATCCATTTCTTCTCATACATGTCCAAAAAATTTTGATGTCTACGTCTAATTTCTCTAATCAGTTTACGATGTTCATTTGTCTCCTGTAGTACGTGGTCATTGGTTTTTCTGTCTGTCCATGGTATTCTTTGCATTTTCCTCAGAAACCACATTTCTGCAGCCATCAGATGCTTTTCAGCTTGACTGCTCATTGTCCAAGTTTCACATCCATACAAAGGAACAGGCTCTATGTATCCCCTCAACACTCTTTTTCTCGTTTCAATTGACATCTTCTTATTGGTCAGAATGTTTTTCATCTTGCTAAAGGCTACTTTCAGCCATGGCGATTCTTGTTCTAATCTCTTCAAGGCATCTCCCATCAGATGGTATAACGTTCCAAGATAATTGTACCGATTCACTTTGTTGAATATTTCCATTTACTTGTATATTACATTGTGGCACTTCTTCCTTCCTACTGACGACCATAACCTGAGTCTTTTTACAATTTAATTCTAACCCCAGTTGCTCACTGTGTACAACAACCGCACCTACTAATTGTTGCAGGTCCTGCTCATTGTCTGCAATTAATACTGTATCATCTGCATATCTAATGTTATTGATGGTTCGTCCTCCAATGCTGATTCCATTTATATCCTCTACATTTCTGAAAATATTTTCACTGTACAGGGAAAAAAGATCTGGAGACATCACACATCCCTGCCTAACACCTCTCTTAATTGGCTGATACTGTCCCACTTCATTATCAATCCTTATTGCAGCTTGTTGTTTCCAATATATGTTTTTTATAAGTCTAATGTCTTTCCCATCAATTTGTAGATCTGCAAAGCATATCCACCATGCTGACATGTCTAACGCTATCAAAAGCCTTGTATAGTCAGTAAAGACAAAGATGTATATCCTTGTTTACTTCTATATCACGTTCAATAACTGTTCGCGCATATACAACGTGCTGTAGCCTTCATCATCATCATCATCATCATCATCATCATCATCATCATCATCATCATCATCATCATCATCATCATCATCATCATCATCATCATCATCATCATCATCATCATCATCATCATCATCATCATCATCTCATCATCATCATCATCATCATCATCATCATCATCATCATCATCATCATCATCATCAATCATCATCATCATCATCATCATCATCATCATCACATCATCATCATCATCATCATCATCATCATCATCATCATCATCATCATCATCATCATCATCATCATCATCATCATCATCATCATCATCATCATCATCATCATCATCATCATCATCATCATCATCATCATCATCATCATCATCATCATCATCATCATCATCATCATCATCATCATCATCATCATCATCATCATCATCATCATCATCATCATCATCATCATCATCATCATCATCATCATCATCATCATCATCATCATCATCATCATCATCATCATCATCATCATCATCATCATCATCATCATCATCATCATCATCATCATCATCATCATCATCATCATCATCATCATCATCATCATCATCATCATCATCATCATCATCATCATCATCATCATCATCATCATCATCATCATCATCATCATCATCATCATCATCATCATCATCATCATCATCATCATCATCATCATCATCATCATCATCATCATCATCATCTCATCATCATCATCATCATCATCATCATCATCATCATCATCATCATCATCATCATCATCATCATCATCATCATCATCATCATCATCATCATCATCATCATCATCATCATCATCATCATCATCATCATCATCATCATCATCATCATCATCATCATCATCATCATCATCATCATCATCATCATCATCATCATCATCATCATCATCATCATCATCATCATCATCATCATCATCATCATCATCATCATCATCATCATCATCATCATCATCATCATCATCATCATCATCATCATCATCATCATCATCATCATCATCATCATCATCATCATCATCATCATCATCATCATCATCATCATCATCATCATCATCATCATCATCATCATCATCATCATCATCATCATCATCATCATCATCATCATCATCATCATCATCATCATCATCATCATCATCATCATCATCATCATCATCATCATCATCATCATCATCATCATCATCATCATCAGCATCATCATCATCATCATCATCATCATCATCATCATCATCATCATCATCATCATCATCATCATCATCATCATCATCATCATCATCATCATCATCATCATCATCATCATCATCATCATCATCATCATCATCATCATCATCATCATCATCATCATCATCATCATCATCATCATCATCATCATCATCATCATCATCATCATCATCATCATCATCATCATCATCATCATCATCATCATCATCATCATCATCATCATCATCATCATCATCATCATCATCATCATCATCATCATCATCATCATCATCATCATCATCATCATCATCATCATCATCATCATCATCATCATCATCATCATCATCATCATCATCATCATCATCATCATCATCATCATCATCATCATCATCATCATCATCATCATCATCATCAGCATCATCATCATCATCATCATCATCATCATCAATCATCATCATCATCATCATCATCATCATCATCATCATCATCATCATCATCATCATCATCATCATCATCATCATCATCATCATCATCATCATCATCATCATCATCATCATCATCATCATCATCATCATCATCATCATCATCATCATCATCATCATCATCATCATCATCATCATCATCATCATCATCATCATCATCATCATCATCATCATCATCATCATCATCATCATCATCATCATCATCATCATCATCATCATCATCATCATCATCATCATCATCATCATCATCATCATCATCGCATCATCATCATCATCATCATCATCATCATCATCATCATCATCATCATCATCATCATCATCATCATCATCATCATCATCATCATCATCATCATCACATCTCATCATCATCATCATCATCATCATCATCATCATCATCATCATCATCATCATCATCATCATCATCATCATCATCATCATCATCATCATCATCATCATCATCATCATCATCATCATCATCATCATCATCATCATCATCATCATCATCATCATCATCATCATCATCATCATCATCATCATCATCATCATCATCATCATCATCATCATCATCATCATCATCATCATCATCATCATCATCATCATCATCATCATCATCATCATCATCATCATCATCATCATCATCATCATCATCATCATCATCATCATCATCATCATCATCATCATCATCATCATCATCATCATCATCATCATCATCATCATCATCATCATCATCATCATCATCATCATCATCATCATCATCATCATCATCATCATCATCATCATCATCATCATCATCATCATCATCATCATCATCATCATCATCATCATCATCATCATCATCATCATCATCATCATCATCATCATCATCATCATCATCATCATCATCATCATCATCATCATCATCATCATCATCATCATCATCATCATCATCATCATCATCATCATCATCATCATCATCATCATCATCATCATCATCATCATCATCATCATCATCATCATCATCATCATCATCATCATCATCATCATCATCATCATCATCATCATCATCATCATCATCATCATCATCATCATCATCATCATCATCATCATCATCATCATCATCATCATCATCATCATCATCATCATCATCATCATCATCATCATCATCATCATCATCATCATCATCATCATCATCATCATCATCATCATCATCATCATCATCATCATCATCATCATCATCATCATCATCATCATCATCATCATCATCATCATCATCATCATCATCATCATCATCATCATCATCATCATCATCATCATCATCATCATCATCATCATCATCATCATCAGCATCATCATCATCATCATCATCATCATCATCATCATCATCATCATCATCATCATCATCATCATCATCATCATCATCATCATCATCATCATCATCATCATCATCATCATCATCATCATCATCATCATCATCATATCATCATCATCATCATCATCATCATCATCATCATCATCATCATCATCATCATCATCATCATCATCATCATCATCATCATCATCATCATCATCATCATCATCATCACATCATCATCATCATCATCATCATCATCATCATCATCATCATCATCATCATCATCATCATCATCATCATCATCATCATCATCATCATCATCATCATCATCATCATCATCATCATCATCATCATCATCATCATCATCATCATCATCATCATCATCATCATCATCATCATCATCATCATCATCATCATCATCATCATCATCATCATCATCATCATCATCATCATCATCATCATCATCATCATCATCATCATCATCATCATCATCATCATCATCATCATCATTGATATCTTCAGATAGATAGTGTAATATGTCATTACAATTCTCTAATTCTCAGTTTAGTGTATGTTTCTTTGAATCTCAACGAGCTGTATCGTTATTCATGATTTGAGCAGAATTAGTTTATGTGATTATGTTATTCAAAGAAATTGTTGTGTTTTCTTCATGCTGTTTCAATCAATCAATCATGTGCCATGCCGGAAAGCGTGGGCGGTCATGACTCGCCATTTTACTCAATCACCAGTGTCGTGGATCAGCTCATTGTTCCTGTCTCGTCCATGCCATCTGGCCAAGCCATCCAGGTATTTTCTTCTCGGTCTTCCTCTTGGTCTGTTCCCCTCGATCTTGCCAGTTGTCACTAAGTTCTCCAATCCATTTCTTCCATGTCCAAAAAATTTTGATGTCTACGTCTAATTTCTCTAATCAGTTTACGATGTTCATTTGTCTCTTGTAGTACGTGGTCATTGGTTTTTCTGTCTGTCCATGGTATTCTTTGCATTTTCCTCAGAAACCACATTTCTGCAGCCATCAGATGCTTTTCAGCTTGACTGCTCATTGTCCAAGTTTCACATCCATACAAAGGAACAGGCTCTATGTATCCCCTCAACACTCTTTTTCTCGTTTCAATTGACATCTTCTTATTGGTCAGAATGTTTTTCATCTTGCTAAAGGCTACTTTCACCATGGCGATTCTTGTTCTAATCTCTTCAAGGCATCTCCCATCAGATGTATAACTGTTCCAAGATAATTGTACCGATTCACTTGTTGAATATTCCATTTACTTGTATATTACATTGTGGCACTTCTTCCTTCCTACTGACGGACCATAACCTGAGTCTTTTTACAATTTAATTCTAACCCAGTTGCTCACTGTGTACAACAACCGCACCTACTAATTGTTGCAGGTCCTGCTCATTGTCTGCAATTAATACTGTATCATCTGCATATCTAATGTTATTGATGGTTCGTCCTCCAATGCTGATTCCATTTATATCCTCTACATTTCTGAAAATATTTTCACTGTACAGGGAAAAAAGATCTGGAGACATCACACATCCCTGCCTAACACCTCTCTTAATTGGCTGATACTGTCCCACTTCATTATCAATCCTTATTGCAGCTTGTTGTTTCCAATATATGTTTTTTATAAGTCTAATGTCTTTCCCATCAATTTGTAGATCTGCAAGCATATCCACCATGCTGACATGTCTAACGCTATCAAAAGCCTTTGGTATAGTCAGTAAAGAAAAGATGTATA